>CM060622.1:47561237-47773737 GCA_030578275.1 Meda fulgida
TGCAGCCTGAAATGAACCTTAAACCACCCCCTCTATCACCATATGCTGCTTCCCATTAGTCATCCATGCGGTATGTGTGTGTGTGTTTAACCTGCAGTAATTGCGGCTTTGTGCAGTTCTTTCCCATTTAATTTGCATGCGAGGAAAATGGGAGCTGAGGGAGGGGCGACAGCTGATCTCCACAGTCATGACCTTAAAGAGAGAGAAAGATGGAGGATATACAGGTAAAAGGCCAAGATAAACTGAGGGACGAGAAAAACGACATTTCCGGGTCAGTTTATAAATCTAAATCTTCATAAAAATATCATGGAAATGTCATGCGTCAACCACCCAACGGTGTCAAGTAGACGCCTTGTATCTCCAAAAACTCTTCTTTGCAGAAAATGGAAAAAACACTATATTCTTGTCTCTGAAAACACACTATATATAGTGTTTCTTGAGTAAAGAAAACGCTGTACATTTAAAAACAAACAGTGGATGTTAGCCTAAGTTCGTACACGTTTCCAAGGAAAATACATTAACTATAGAGTTATGAACAACTATAAAAACTTTTCCTAAGTCTGATATAAAAAAAGCTTAAAAATAATATCCTATACTGTAGCTATCACACGTTTCAGGGAACTTTGAATATAGAGCATGAGTCATGGCACTTTTATGGGGATTTTGTGTCACTGTGGAGCTTGACAGTCTTAGTCCTCATTCACTTTCATTCTATGAAAAAGAGCGGCAAGGATATGCTTTAAAAATAAACCTTTTGTGTTCCATGAAGAAGAGAAAGTCATGCAGGTTTGGAACAACTTGACGGTGAGTAAAAGATGACAAAATGTTCACTTTTTGAGTGTAAAAAGTCTTGATAAAGAATTATGATAAAAATATGAATTGTTTAATAATCCTTTTGTCAAAAGTTTTGCATAAAAAGTGCTATATTTCTTTAAAGGAAATGCCACATGATTTATAATGCAAAGACATTCATACATTTTAGCTGCTGCTTAAAGTGTAACTCCGTTTTGTATTGTTGCAGTGTCGGTAGTATATGTAAATGAACAATTTTTAATCATTCTCTGTGTTACCTGGACCGAGAAATTCACGTTTATTTGTCAGTAAAGACTTTTGACAGCTCCGGGGCTATCGTCAAAATTACAGATAATACTTCCGCATCTTTGTATCCCCGCCCACAGACAATCGGATCGAAAGAGAGTTATTAACAAAACAGTTATTGTTAGAGTAGGTTTATCACTGAAAATTGTGTCGTACTTTGTCTTTAACAGCTTCTAATGGCAACAGCTTTCTGACCTCTATGACACGGGGTTTTACTGACAGAACAACAGTTTCTTTCAGTTTTTCCCCTGCATTTGGCATAAAACACTGTTCATTGTCATCCAGTTTAAAGTTGATTACAAACACGAAGGTTTTTCTGATTTTCTGTAGCAATGTTCTCTTTGTGTTAATGTTTCTTTGCAGTCTTTAGCCACTGTCTACAACGGTCTGGATCCTTCACTGGAAACCGAAAGTAATTCACTCCTGATACGTTTACTCTTTGAATTCTTGCACCCGGGATCAACACATGTCGACATCACGATGACTAAAAGTTTACTTAGAAGTATTTCCAACTAAACAAAAGCGGTATTTGACTCTGGTAAGCTTATCCACAGCATACGGTGGGACTGGCCTTGGATGGCAACATGCCCAGTGCATTATGGGTGTTGAAGTTTTACTACTTATTTATCAAAAAGGAAGACAACAGCTTTTTTTCTCTGTTTTCTCTAGCACAGATTACATTTTTTCGCCTTTCTACTGTATAGGCCGCAAGTTTTATTGAAAGCCCATTTTGCCAGTGGTGAAGTATCACTTTATGTCTCCAATTACTGTCGCGGGGTCAATGTACACATCATTGATAAAAGACTGTCTTCTGACTCTCTGATGCATTTTCAGCATATGCAACGTAATGGAAAGAAGAGAAAACTTCATCCGTTTCTTCCTCTCCTGTTCTTTCATTCCCCCTGTGTTGTAATTCCTTTCTTATCTTTCACACAAATACATTCATATTTTATGAATGCTTTCCCCCTTCATTTTTTCATCTTGTATCCCTGTATCTTTAGTTAGGCAGGGGGCGGCCCTCAGCTGTCAATCAATCTGGTCACACTAGCCAGTGGTCACATCCTTCACCTGTCCTTCAGCTTATGCAAATGAGTCTGACAGCCATTATCAATGCCACAGATGTGCATTGTACGTACACAACCCCATGTGTATGTGGTTAAAATGCAACAGAGACACTCAAACACCTCACACAAAGAAAAGAGAAGAGACAAGTCAAGAAGAAAAGAGCAGCAAGAATCCTGAAAAAATCCCAGTTGTGCTGTCCAGAAAGGATTTGACCAGAGGCTATAGTCGCCTACAATCCAGTCAGTGTGCACTAGAAAGGGAATAGAGAAACATCAAAACCTCTTAACTTCTATGGAGGACATCCAGCCACAGACCACAGCCGTTCATTATCTGGATTCTGAAACTACATAAAGAAAAGTAATTCCAGAAGCTTGGGCAGAAGCCTTATTTATTTAATGCAAATGAAAAAGGGGTTAAGTGATAGACTTAGCCTGTACTGTTGTGCATACCTTCACTCAAAAAATTATTTGTTCTTAATTAAACAAACCTAATAAAATTGATGCAAACATTTCCACACACTTAATAGAGACTTGACTTCCATTGATGTTAATGTAAAATAAAGTTTGACTTAATTAAAGTTCTTGTAATGAAAACTTAACTGAATAAGTCAACTCTACTGAGTTATATGTTCGAGTTACATGTTCGAAATAAAGATTTCAAATCAAATAAAAAATATAACTCGGATTAGCCTACAGCACATATACATGTGCTAACATAACTAGCAAAAGCTCTACCCTTCACCACAATGGAAGCCCTAACATAATAATATTGTTCAAACAAACAAACAAACAAACAAACAAACAAACAAACAAAAACAAACAAACAAATAAATAGATAAAAGAGACTTAACTTCAACATTCTTACTAATACAAATGTAAACTGGGAAAATATCATATAATTATAAATTTCAAATTTAACTTAATTTTCAAATATTTTGATTGAAATGTAACAAAATATCAAGCATATCTAAAACATAATCAGCTAATCAAATACAAATTTCTTTTCATGAAATAAGCTAATATATGTATTTTTACAGATTTTCTTTTGCCATTTATTTTGGTCATGACATGGATTAAAAAAAAAATATATATTTTTTTAATATGTTTCTTAAAGTTCACTTATAATGTTAAAGTTTTTTGCACAAAAAAAATACATGCGAAAAACTTCTCAGACACAGCATTATGAAATCTTTTACTCTTGGTTTGAGATGCATCTGCTTTCAGATTCAACACAGTCGCTGCTTCATCTTTCAACAAAAGTTTCTGTGTGAACTCTCCATTACACTGTGCCTCGTTTACTAAACAAAATGCTCCGAACAAACAAATAATCCTCCGAAGTGATCCGGGACGCCATTATAATAAACCATCCACTTGTTTCTGAAACTGGGATCCTCCTGAAGTCTCTACAGAGACACAGATGAGCTGTTTAAACTGGACGAGACAAAGCGAACGTTCTTTCATTCGTCCATCTGTCCTGTTGCCGACAGACTCAAGTGTCAGAAACTGAACACACATCTGTAAACTGTATCAGTGTAGACAGCGTCAGTGATTATAATGGGTTCTGTCTATTTGACGCGACGCTCACTGTAATGAAAATGAAAATGTCAGCCGTTAAGCGACTGAACGCCAGTGGGCGGAGCCTATGAGGAGATGATGTAGAACTCTTCATCAATGTCTTGATGAATAGTTTGTCTGTCTTAATAAAAAATTAATAACTGAGTGTTTCTGATGAGAAATGGAAGGAAGTGACAGAACGGAGATATAAAATGATATGTATAAAACAGATTGTTTTAGGATCTGTGTTTATTCTATATGCAAAATCCCAATCCGACAGAGAGCTGAATTCAACCGTCAGTCAAACTCAAGAAATGGCTGATACATATGGGACTGTGTGTCCTTCTGTACCCACTTAAAATCCAAGTCTGTAATTCCCACAGGTTAAAGCACCTGTCAGGTGGAAAACTCCAACATCCGAACACAGACTCGCTCTATAAGCACAAAAGTTGTGTCAGCTGTTTGAAGCAAAGTTGCTCAAATCCGAGTGAATTCTCTCCTGTCTGTCAGAAGTTTGAGGAAACTTATCTCCGACTATAATGGAGCCGTAAGTTTTCAGGAAGGTATAGGAAACGTGTCTGAGGTGTAATACATCCATCAGTGGCGTTAATCATTTTTTAAAACGGGCAGAAATGGTAAATGGTAAATAGACTGCATTTAAATACCGCTTTCACAGACCCGATGGCCACCAAAGCGCTTCACATATTGCCTCACATTCACACATTCACACACAACGGCGGTGTCAGCCATGCAAGGCGCCATCCAGCTCGCCGGGAGCAGCTGGGGTTACACTTGGTCAGGTGAAACCAGGGATTGAACCACAAACCATCTACAACAAGGTTTGTAGACAACCTACATGAACCACTGAGCCACTGCCACCCAAGGGAAGGGAAGGGAAGGGAAGGGAAGGGAAGGGAAGGGAAGGGAAGGGAAGGGAAGGGAAGGGAAGGGAAGGGAAGGGAAGGGAAGGGAAGGGAAGGGAAGGGAAGGGAAGGGAAGGGAAGGGAATACAGTTTTGGTGTGTCAAACAAGTGTCTGACAGGAAGAACATTTCTGATGAGGGAAAATTAAGAAGGAACAACCAAATAAATGGATGAAACAAATGAAGAGAAATTAACGTGTTTCTTGCATAACCACACTCTAAAAACTCCTGAGTTATTTCGTCAACCCATTTTCTGGGTTATTTGTGTTGGGTTAAAATTATGGGTCATTATTTCAGAGTGTAACCATTTACTGGGTTATAGGGATAATATTTGAACTCAATTCCTGGGTTGTTTGGGTTTCTGAGTTATTTTCCTGAGTGTAACCCATGTTCTGGGTTATAGGGTTGGCTTTCTCTCTCTCTCTCTCTCTCTCTCTCTCTCTCTCTCTCTCAAATTTATTTTTTGTTGGAGTGGTCTGGTGTATTTTATGGAGTTATTATATTATCATTTCAACATAGTTTATAATATGAACAATCACACTTGTGTTTTGTGTACATTATGATAAAACAGTATCACCATTTGTAGCAGAAATAAAGTGACACACCCTCTAAACATACACATCAGTCCCCCCCCCCCCCAAACAGTCGTTTGAAATAACCGTCGCTTCGCGCTCGATTCGTTTTGGACTGTGCTTCTCCTGTACAACAAGTACAAGTTAGTTGCTACGTTAGTAATTATGTGGTTGCCATGTAAGTTAACGTTAACTTAGCCGCAGCTATCGCGACAACATCTAACTAGTTTAAAGTCCGTGTAAAGTCAAAATAAATGTGTTTTGTGTTTGTCAGACTAAAGAAGAAAGTGTTATTAACCACCCAGCCAAATTTGAATGATTACAAATAAAGATAAGTTCATGAAATTAGGTGTCAAAATGGTTGAAATGTTTTTTACACATTGTTTAGAAATACATTTAACTTAATGGTGCGTTCAAGTCCTCCTGGAAAGTTCGTATGTAAGTTACGAGGTGGGAAGTAACGTAAGTGCTTACGACGGGAGGTGCGTTCAAGTCACTTTCATCGGAGTAAGATGCCAGAGAAACTTACTTTCTCTTAATTAATTACACAAAAATACAGTAAGGTTCTTAAACTCTTGTTCTAGAAAATGAAGAACAAAGAAATGTGCTTCAGGTGTACTTCTTTTTTTATGTTTTTAATGAATTTATGAAACCACTGCCAACTTTACCGTTATGCCTACATGTTGCATTATGTCATCATATTCTGTGCAGGCAATTAGCTTAGCTGCGCTGTAAATAGAAAAGCCCCATAATATAACTGTTAATACGTTTTAAGTATTGTGGTATTCCACCATGTTTCTAAGTGACACGCCCACAACTCGTAAAGATTGGGGCTTTGGTGTGTTCTAGTCATCTCGTATAGATCATATTTACGAGTAGAACGCACATGAACGCCACCACAATGTCGTAAATACGACTGGGGAGGCGAGTGGGGAGCCGATCTTTACGAGTTGGGGGCGTGTCAGTGAGTAACATGGCGGAATACCACAAAATTCTTCAAGGTATTTAGCAGTGATATTGTCAGGGTTTTCTATTCATAGCGCAGTAAGCTTATTGCCTGCATAGAATATTGAAAGCATTATAAAATAACAATGTATACGATAAAGTTAGCAGTGGCTTCATAAATGAACTAAAAACATAAAAAAGCAAAGCACACCGTATGGAAATCTTTGTTTTTCATTTTTTAGAACTAGAGTTTAAGAACCTTGCTGTATTTTTGTGTAATTAATTAATAGAAAGTACACCGCCATCTTACTCCGACGAAAGTGACTTGAACGCACCTGCCGTCATAAACACTACTTCCCACCTTGTGAGTTAGAACTTCCTAGGAGGACTTGAATTCACCATTAGAGAAAATACAGAGCTCCCCATTGGTATTTACGACATTGTGGTGGTGTTCAAGTGCGCCCGTTCAACTCGTAAATACGATTTATACAAGATGACTTGAATGCACCATATGACCTATTTAATTTGTTTAGACGAAAACGACTGAATTCATTTTACATGGTCTTTAAATTCTAGTTTTCATAACCTGTGCTGTACTTATCTCATTGTTATAATACCGGTAATAATACGATAAGTACAGTGCAGCTAGTGGCGACTTCGTACCGCGTTAGCCACGGCTACAGAGCATCGAGGGAACACAATAGATGAGTTATGTTTACCAGCTGTGCCGTGGTTATCATATTATACAGTGCTCTACTGGCTCAAGTAGTGAGGGTTAAAGAAGTGGGTTAAGTCTTCGAATTGTTTCTATATTACTGTTTTCTCCAGGTCATTTTAAATGGACAGCTTTGTTGCATATAAGCTAACTGAGTGGCGGCTCTCTGAGCTGATAGAGAATTTTAGAGGTGAGCATTTTAATCATACTGCCCTTATATCATCTCTCTATACCTAAACATGTTTCTTTAATAGGGCTTAAATGTGTTTAACAAACACCACAAATGTGTTTTCACAAGATTTTGTGAAAGTCACAACTTCTTCGACAGTGGGGTATGCATATCTATATAACCCTTATAGTTAAAAGATACCTGTTCCTTGTCTTTAAGCTGTTATGCAAAGTAGCATTCTGACTAGAAAGTGAAGTTAAAGAAATTAAGTTTTATTACTCAGTGGTTCTCAGCCTACATTTTCTTGTACACATTCATAAACCATAAGAACCACAGCTCATTTGGCTTCCTTTTACAGTTAGTATCAGCATTATAAAACAAACTGGTAGTCTATTATCTTGCTTTTATTACATGGCTTGGTAGAATTCCAATGTAGAATGCGGTCTGTTATTTCTTGATAACAGTGTAACACACCGTTGCCATGAAAAACAGAGTGTTGCCATGGATGCAGTTCAGAGATGGAACAGACTATTTTCTTTAGCGGAAGCAATACAATCGTTTTTAAATCAATAAACTCCTTTTTAAATCAATATTGTGAGTCAAATTATTGATTTATTTGGTAGGTAGCCATGTAATAAGCAGGATAATGTATAGCGAGGCGGTCGTTATAGCGAATACCAACCCTTCAGGCTGATTAAGATCCCTCCGCTTCGCGTCGGACTCCTAGTCAGCCTGTCGGGGTGGTAATCGCTATAACGACTGCCTCGCTATACATTATCCCTTACATAATTTACCTTCTATATTCACTTTCTTTTAACTATCTTTCTGTTTCTGTCTGTTTTAGGTTGGAACAAATATGGTGGAATACCTCCAGCAATCGAAGCCATTCCCTTCTGTCCTGGCGCTGGGAGATCCCCAGCAATGTGCCTCTCAGGCATTTGTGATATTAGCTGGTCAGGCACTCCCTAAGAGCACACTGCTTGGGGCAGTTGACGTGTGCTTCAAGGCATTTTATGTTCTTGATATCAACTACCCCAAGCAGTGTGCTCCTGCATGGGAGTTTCTGCAGCAAGTTGTGTATCAGATTGAGGGATCTGAATCAAAACCAGTCAAATTTCTTAAAGGATAATTCCGGTATTGAACACTTTGAGTCTATTTTGTAGTTTGTTTTGGATGAACTAGAGTGGTGGAAACAGAAATTTTGACAATTGTTCCTGTCTCGACTCTTTGACTATTTTAGAATCGCCTCTGACAGCTTCAGAGGAGCTGTCTATGGGCATGCACAAACATTGCCTATAAAGCATATTGGCATAGTAACCCAAGTTAGGTTATTTTTTACCCAATTTCTGGGTTAAAAAGTGAGCAACTAATTTCTGGGTTCTTTCAACCCAGATATTGGGGGGTTGCTCTTTTGACCCAGAAGTTGGGTTATATAAACTACAATTTTGGGTTGTGTTAACCCAACATTTGGGTCATGTATTTAACCCAGAAGTTGGGTCAAAAACAATAACCCAAATTTCTGGGTTAAAATAATTCCTGGTGTGCAGCCGCTGCCTCTCTGCTCAACCTGTAAATAAATGCATCGATCCGCAAATTTAGTTTGAGTTTTTAAATGGTCTAGTGGTAGAGCTTTTGCCGAGCTTGTCAGAGGTTACGGGTTCTTTATTTATTTATTCGTTCATGCCGTTTTACAACATTTTGTTTTGTTTCCATGAATGAAAAAAAGGAACAGGAAGAAGAAAAAATCTTGTAATTTTTACGTGTTTAACATCATTTTCCTTGTAACATTCCTGTATTTTTTTCTTATACAAATTCTTAAATTTACAAACACTTTTGCAACACTTCAGTTCATAGTCCAAGGTGTTCCACAGTTCAACTCTGCAAATAGACAGACACATGTGTTTTTGTGTAGTACGTGCAAAAAGAGTTTTAAAATAATATTGCCATCTTCCTCTGAATAAACTTTGTAAAACCCTAGGCAGAATCCGCACTCGTATAGTTTTTTCTTCTCTCATCAAAACCGAATATGTTCATCAGTGGTTACAGTCTATATCAAGCAGGGACAGGTTTATGTGCATTTTATTTTGTGATTTTACCGGAACGAATAGAGAGTCTCCGCAACTGCGAGATTGAAGAGCGCGTCCGGGTGAAGACTATGCGCGAGCCACATGAGAACAACTGTATCCATGACACTGATGGATGCAACGAGCGCTCAGCTGGATCTCGAAAACAACAGATTTAAGCGCTAGATCTCTTATTTAATAGAGAACTAAATTAGCCATAGGGGTACCCGTAGTGGTGGCTTTCTTAATCTACCTATTTAACATAATTTTGCAAGGGTTCTATGACATTAGTATATTTTTTACCCTGGGCCGGTGGTCTACGAAATTTCCCGGTAGATTTTTTAGTCCCACTTCGCCCCTGTGTGTGTGTGTGTGTGTGTGTGTGTGCAGTAGTGCAACTCACTGCTTCAAGATCAGACAACTTATTAATGTCATCCTTCCATCTTCTGTCTCCTTCATTATTTTTTCTGCCTGATCTTTGAGTCTCACTCTTTTGCTTCCCCCCCCCCATCTCTTCCACAGACTTGGAGTCAAGAGGCTTCTGCTTATCTGTTCTGCCTTGGGTTGCTATGGAAACTGCCCGGACGGTCAGGATTTGGAGTTCGGCTCTTCGTTCACGTCTTAATATCTCCCTCAACCTTGTCAGGACACACGCTCACACGTAAATAAGATCCCCAGATAACTATCAGTGAATGTCATCACTCTTCATAAACTTCTATTTTTTCATTAAATGTTAGTCTGTGTGTGTCAAACAGCAGCAGATTTCTTCAACAGCACTAAAATTGTAGTTATAAACAAGCAACACAATTTCCATCTCTCTTCCTCCTTTAACCTGTAGTGAATCTCATAAAAAAACATGTACAGGCTATATTTCAGCTCAAAATTAAAATAAATAAATTGTTTTGCTTAAGGAAAACGAACTCCCAGGGAAGAGCTACATGATTCTGGATAAATTGAGAATCATGATTTTATGCTTTCAAACAGAGATTACGATTTTCCCATGATTCTGAACCGACAACTAAACAAAATAACATGTAATTTACTAGAGGTTCTGACAAAATGTTAATTGCTGCAGTCTATTTAAAATGTTTAATTCATCTGAAAAAATTATTTTAAAAGTGAATGATTCAATGACTCACTCATAAAAACTTCACTTGTTTCATTACTGGATGAAGCAGCATTTTTGAACAAATCTCTTAAATTAATGATTAAATTACAAATACATTTTTTAAGTCACTTGTCACCACACTGTAACAATGTAATCTATACAATCTTTATCTGAAGCCTGAAGTCTCTTTCAAAAGGTGATTTAGTCTATGTTGATTGCTACCACAGACATCAGTGTTTACATGCAAACTGTAAACTTTTATCCCAGTACTTCTGTGATAATCTGAATCATTGTGACACAGAAATACTGATACTGTGTGGTTGAAAAGACTGTATGTGAAGCTGTTTCATACCTATACATGACAACTGCTCTCTCTGCGCCAATGCAGATCTGAATGTTCACTGTGATCGCACTTGTCAAAGTTTAATAGACATAGACAATCGTTGACAAGGAATACGATCACGTTGGTGTTCGAGATCACAATCTTTTAATGATTAATCGTGCAGCTTAATCTCCCAGTTGTCATTACCATGATGCTAAAGAAAATTGCATATTGTTTAAAATAATGCTATATTATTTACATAAACAAAAAACTTATTTATACATAATGGCAGTATTTTTACACTTCTGATTTTTTTCTAAGTATTTGTAATCATTAAAAAACACTGTATTAGAGCTGGTTTACACACGTTTTTGCTGTTGAGAACACGAAACGTAGGTTGGAATGAAAAACAACAACACAAGGTCTAGAGAGATTTCCTTTTAAATGTAAAAAATGTAAACTTGAGCACGTTTTAGAACCCCATGTCATGCAAAAGACGCAAGCACAACGGTTAAACACGTCCATCTAGTGCGTTTACACTGAAAAACAATGGAAATGTAGCGCAGTTTAATGGAAAAACGTGTTCTGTGTGTCCCTTACGGTAATGAGGTTCCTTTTGGGAATAACAAAACTTTCCCACTATGCAAGTATATCTATTTTAATGTTTCTTTGATTTTACGGTTAAATGTGACCCTAAAATGATTTCCAAGAGATTCAGCCTCTTATGATTACTTTAAGTACTGTAAAGGTAAAAGTAATATAAAATACCACAGTAATGAACTATAATTTATCCCTTGTAAAGTACTGTATGACTACTATATTTAATATGATACTTCAAAACTACCATGGTTTAAAATAAATATCTCCCTATAAATATATCTTTTCAAATATCTTTTAAATCTCTTCTTTTCCACTTTCCTCCTCCAAAAACACTCACTTTATTTTCACTGTTACATTTGATATTTTCTCCAACTCTCTTTCTGTCTCTCTCTTATTGACTTTGTGAGCACCTGATACATCAATCACATATTTAGCAGAATTTCCTTTTTCAGAATATACTCCAGACCAAAGTCTATAGTGAGAAAGAGCAAGAAATAAACAGAAATGAGAGAAAGATCTGAAAAACATCAAATGAACAAGAACAAATAACAAGAGTGAAAGCATAGAATCAAATATCCACTCGATTTCAGAGATGTGTTTTTTGTATAGGTATACTGCAAATGTGATGGTTGGGGTCGAGACACCGTTTCCACTGTCAACCAGAAAGATGCAGTGCAAGTGTTAAGCCTAAATCATCACCTCCATGGCAACCACTGTCACGGTAATGTGGGTGTGGGTGTGTGTGTGTGTGTGTGTGTGGGGGGGGGGGGTACAGGAATATGAAGATGGCACTTCTACCTGCAGCTCACCAGAGAAAAAACAGTATAGCAGGAGGGAAAAAGATGTATGAACAAGTGATTGTGTCAAAGCAATGATGAATGCATGTGTTGTCTACTGTAGCAGGGTAAGAAAAGACAGGCACAACTACCTGAAAAGCTAAAGAGAGAGTAAGACGTGTGTGTAAATAAGGAATTTATAACTATCTTTTCCTTTCCCCCCCAGCCCTTTCACTGTGTGTGTCTGTGTGTTTGTGCATGACATATATTATGCGACAGGTGATATAGAAATAATGAACTAGTTTAGATAGACTGGATCCAATAGTGTTTCCGACTCATGCTAACAACAGCAAGCATTCAGACTTATGAGCTAAACTGAGCTTGTGGGCCAGTCGTTGAAACCAATTTAAATATACAAAACACGTACAAATATTTAAAGGGAGATTTATAGTTCTGTCACCCTCAGACTGGCTCTTTCAGCTTTTAGATGTGCAACCCACCTACTAAATTTTGAGTATCCTTTGGCAGTTTCACTGTTGCACACATATTATGAATAGCACAATACAGTGCAGAGCAAATGAATAAAGTCAGTAAAATGACATTAAAAATGCAATCAAATATAACATAATCCATGGAAATGAAAATGACGTTCACCCGAGACTGAAGTATGAGACTGCCTGAATCTAATTGAAATTACATTATGTAACTCTTCATTATAAGGTTCAATTGGCAACCACTAGTTAATGCATTAAGTATCATGAACAAACAATTACTTTTTTTACTGCATTTCTTAATAAGTTAATTTAGGTCTAGGGGTATGATTGGTGCAAAAGGTCCCAGGACGAGTCATGAATTTATTACGTTCCTATATATATATATATATATATATATATATATATATATATATATATATATATATATATATATATGTGTGTGTGTGTGTGTTTATTTTATTTTATTCATGTTCATCCATATTACATTACCTAATATAAAATATTTAAAAAAGTATTAGTAAATGTAAAATTAACATTAACCAAATTTAATAAATTCTAGTTCAAAATACCTAATGTTTTTCCTAATGTTAACGAATTGAAACGTTTTGGAAAGTGTTTATTACTTTTTTATTGACTCGTTGTCATTTAAAAGTGCTGCCTATGCAATGTGAGTACAACTATTTAAGATATATCAGAAAAGAGAGAAAATGTATTAATTCAAAGTTTGTGATGAGCCATGACACAATAATTGCATGGATTCTTCATATTTACTGTATACAGGAGAATTAGAGTATTATAAATTTGCATAAAACACACCCAAACCATGCCCATATAAGGGCTTTCCGCACATGCTTTCGTTTGGTCACTCTCAGCAAACATGACGCTCTCTAAAGACGTGTTCTCGCCTGAGAACGCACAGTAAGATCCTCGAGCAATGCCAAGAGTTTTTTTTTTTTTTTTTTTTTTTTACATATTATTCATATTACGAATTGAGAATTTTAAATGAATAAAAAAAAATAGAGCTCAACAAAACATTTTGTATAAATCTTAATGGAACAAGGGAATGGACCATTTAGATGATGTGATTCATATTCATAAATAAATAATTCAATTTAATGTAATTTTACTATACAATTGAAATCCGTCCATCTTAGTGTATTAAAAATGCCTTCCAATGGCTTATAAAATCTTCAAATGACCTATACAACCTTCAAATGACCTGTGCAATATACAACCTTTAAAGGTATGAATTATGCATCTTCCAAAAGTCTAAAAATGAAATTGAATTCTTCCAGTGGGATGTGGTGTGACTGTAAATTGAATCCATAACTCTAATGAGCAAAGCATCTGTGTCTGAACGAGTGACAGCCTGTGAGCTGGCCAATGGTTTTATCTAAATTATAGTTTGAGTCATGTCACTCATTCTCATTTCAGATGATAGAGGATCTGCAGTTCCTTCGCCTCGTGCTCATATTGCAGGCTCATGATAGAAGCTGAGAGTGGAGAGGAAGGGCCAGTGCATGATGAGATGTGCTGATGTTAATTGTGTCCTGTCACCGCTGCTGTAAATCTTGCAGCACACACACATTTCTCCTGCATGCATCAGGTGTCCTTGTGCTCCAGGTATGGCACGACTCAAACATAAGGACTTGAAGCTTGCTTTTTGAAAAAGTGCTTAGCAACAATATAAGCTAACCTATGAGGGGGTATAATATCTTTATGCACACCACCAAATATTTTTTAATGTTTTTGAAACAAGTCTCGTACAATGAAATTTATTCCTGTGATCAAAGCTGTATTTTCAGCATCATTACTCTTCAGTTTCACATGATCCTTCAGAAATCATTCTAACATGCTGATTTATTCTGATTATTATCAATGTTCAATATTAATATTTTTGTGGAAACTCTCAGGTTTTTTTTATGAATAGAAAGTAAAAAGAAAAGCATTTATCTGTAACATTATGAATGTCTTTACTGTCAATTTAATGCATCCTTCCATAAAAATCTAACAGACCTCAACATTTTGAACATCATCTCAGATGATATAATTTATTATTACGACCAGAGCGGTATTGATCTGGCACAAAATGCATTAGGGATTTCAATAAGGGTGACAGTATTAAACTTTAATGCATAATTTAAGGCTAAATACAACTAATCAAACTATAAAGCACTCTAAATACTGTAACTGAGTTGAAACGTGATAATCAACAAGGTTTACCTAAATATTGTGCTAAAAAAAGATTAGCTTCAAATGAATCGGTGATGGATTTTAGTGAATCTGTTTGTTCTGACAAAAACAAACAAAAAAGAGAAATTCAGATTTCTCAACACTACATATAAGAGCGAGACCTGTTTAAGAAACCGTATAAAAAACTGGAAAAGCTACTAATTTAAAAACAGCTTATAGCTACTATCAAGCTAAAAAAAAAAAAAAAAAAAAAAGTTCCACATTGAGTTTGTGCCCCTATTGGTTTTTTGAATGTTACCTGTGTGATATAGCGGTTTGTGAATTAAAAGGTCTGCAAAGTTGCACGACAAATAAAGTTATTGTCTTTTAAAAGAAAAAATCGATTCTTCACTGACAAAATAAGTCGTAAGTAATTCTAGTCTCACTTCCTGTTATAAAACCATGTCACAATGTAACTCATTTGCATAATACCAGTCTATGGTCTTCATTGGCTGCCAGTGAACTGCGTCTACTGTGACCCTCAAACACTGTAGTTGTAGCTGAGACTGGACGAGTTTGGTTCGTGTTGTTCATGTTGAGAAGACGCTGTTTTCAGCGCTGAGAATCCACTGTGATGCACTTCAAAAAGATGAGGACTCGAGCTGGAATCGATACGGAAAAATCTCACGCCATCTTGTCTAAAACAAAATCAAGAACCTTTAAAATAGCATAATAGATCACTCACAACAGACAGGGCCGTCTGACCAATCAGAGCAGAGTAGCTCTCAGAAAGGAGGGGTTTAGAGAGACTGAATCTTTGAGAAGTGCGGTGATGTACAATGTATATTATGAGAAAATTAGTGTTTTTTTTTTACCTTGGATGCATGTAAACCTATTGTAGGAGACTCCAAAACAAAATCAAGAGCCTTTAAAATAGCATAACAGGGGATCTTTGAATTAACAGGTCACCGCTGAGGCCACTGCGTCTTCACTGCTCATCACACCAGAAAGACATTTTTCATCAATAATTTAGAAACACATACTCTCTCTCTCTCTCTCTCTCTCTCTCACTCTCTCTCTCTCACTCTCTCTCTCTCTCTCTCTCTCTCTCTGCCTCAATTTAAATTCCTTGCGCTTTGCATTATATCTAGAGGGGGAAAGTCTTGAGTCTATGAGAAGACAAACAGACAGTGAGAGAAAGACATTCACAAACAAATATAAGCACCCTCTTTTGCATGGCAGAAAGAACTGAGCCGAGAGCCTGACACCTCTAAGCTTCACTATCTGCACTAAGCTTCGAATCCAAGTACATAAGGCACTAATACGCCAGAGAAAGCCACTCCCAGGGCCTTCGAAGAATCTGAGTCAGCCTGGGTCCCTTCAGCTGGATCTGTGTGTATATTACAAGCATTACCAATACAAACTGGCACCAAATATTTTGCAGTTTAGTAGTAATGCTTTGAACATCGCAAGTGCCTTTCTTTTTTATCCCCTTTTATTAAGCACAAATCTAAAGGCCGCCTTATCCCCGCTCTGGGCAGTGTTAAAGTAAGAAATGGAAAAATATATTTCTAACTGTCATGGCCCAATAAAACTGTCAGAGCCAACGCTAATCTGCATGAATATATCACTCTTCAATATTTCACTCTTGTAAAATAATAAAAGAAAGAAAGAGAGAGGAAATGAGAAAGATTTAGCACTTATAACTCAAAAACGCTCTTGTAAGACCTCAAATTACCCCTGACTACTTCCCTAACCATTCGCATTCAGCTTTGCGGTCAAAACTAATGAAGAAACTCTGACTAATGACAATAGCAGGTAGGTTCCCCGAAGAGCTATTCTGATCCAGGATTCACTTTAAGTGGCTCATATATTAAGAGCAATTAAGCAGAAATTGACCTTTAGCCTGTAGTTGGTGCACTGTGGGATTCGGTGGTGCTTTTTCTATAGAAAATCAATGACGCAATTCACCCAGATTTAACCATTAACTAAAAGCTAACTATCTTGACCAGGCTGCTAAAAGTGACCCCACATTAATGTTGTACTTGAAAACACTGCCTTGCAGTAATGCACAAGCCATAATATATACCAGGTTCAAATCAATATATTTCCCCATCTCATTTCCTCTTCTCCACATAATTTCTAGTCATCGCCCATACTATCCACAGTGGTCAATTTTCCCTCAAATGAATCAGTGAATTGATTCGTTTAGACAAATGTTATGCTTGGGTATTCATACATCATGAACCATTTGATTCACATGAACAGAACTCGTGAAGAGCTTATTAAATGTGTAAAGGAGTCAAAACAGCGACCAGAATCCTTTCGTGACACACACACAGATCTGCTGTGAGGAGACGCGGTTCTGATGCCTGTACCGAACTGTGATGGGCAACATCGCCACTATGATGAGAAAAACAGATGCTTGAGCATTCAGTTCTTTTTAGGGTCACATCTTGTGACATCACATCTTGTTTTTGGTTTCGTTTATATGTCTTTGGTCCGTGTTGCGTTCATATTTCAGTCGATGCGCACCAGAATTCGTTTGAAAGTGGACCGAGACTCATCTTTTCAGCGTCTCGGCCCGCTTGTTTGGTGCACCAGAGTTCAGATATCAGCGTTCACATGAACCGCACTAACAGAGCAATCGCACCAGGTTCGTTTTAATCTAACCAAACATGACAAGTGTGTGAACATCCTAAATGTATTATTTTACAACCAAGAGAACCAAACTACAAGTGTGAACACACCCTAAAAGTATTATTTGGTCCCATTTAATATTAAGTGGCTTTAACTACTCTGTACTAACATTGAAATTAATAATTTGATACAATGGACTTATTGTGTACATGCATGTTTTTACTTATATTTTACAAATACCTGCATGTAATTACAGCTGTAATTAATTTATATAGGCTAATTACATTTGTAATTACACGGCTGACCCTTCCCTTACACCTTAACCCACCCTTAAACTTCCCCACAGACACCTGACCCTAACCTTACCCGTATCACACTTCAATAGCAGCAAAGTTTTACATTACAACATGAACACAATAAGTACATTGTACTTACTTTTCGATGTAAGTACATTGTACTTAAAGCCACTTAAAATAAAGTGGGACCTATTGTTTTCTTTTTTTGGTCCGGACCAAAACAACCAAAAGAACTGAACTACAAGAGTGAACAAACCCTAAATGATCCTCCATAATAAAGGCCAGTCCTTGTGTGATTCCAGACCTGCATGAAGAGTTCATAGGGAAGAAATTGAAGTGCACTTACCCAGAACTCCCAGCCTATAGTTCATGGTGACTACAATGACATTGCCATATGCCGCAAGCACGCTGGCATCAAACATGTTTCCGGTTCCTTCCATATAAGAGCCACCGTGAATGAACAGCATGACAGGTTTCTTCCTGCGGTCACGGATGTCTGAAAGAAAGTCACAACAAGGAGAAAGACAGGGTTGTGTAAGCCAAAACTACAGAAAGATTTGAGTCACTTTGTGAAGCTACATGATTTTTATCTGAGTATGATGGTTGAATCCTTTGTTTGAGAGTAAATAGCTGGTCGTTAGGTCACTTTTGACACTAATAAGCTCTTACTCTTTAAGATATAACAACACACACTCACACACACCGAGACAGATGCAGAGGCAGCTGCAATGGAGCGTCGCTATAGTAACTGCCTCAATTTGATTTCCCAATCTACCCAACAGAGGCCATTCCATCAAAGTGACTCACTCCCATTGACTGTTGCCATGGAGATCTATTACACAGACACATATACGTTCACTTTTCGAACCTCTTGACACCTTCAATCACCACCTGAATCTCGGTCGATTTCATTAAAGCAGATAAACTGATAAAGTCAGGTGCTCTGAGATGCAGCAGGAGTGAACACACACACACACACACACAAATCTAAAGCGTTTTTAGAGTAAAGCATCAAACAGACGGTCCGTCAAGAAGGATTTCTGACTTATTCGCCCATAAAACACATACAGACATGTGCTGTCATACATGACTGGACAGACACACAGTTGCTGTCACATGCACACACTTTTGACATGTGATTTCAAGTTTCACTTGATACACACATTTATTTCAATCATGGTCAAACCAGAACACTTTTCCAAAATAAAATGAAATGAATGATAAGTGTCTATCAGTGAAACAGCATATGTGAAAAACATTTATACATTTATTGGATAGAGAAAAAACAATATAGAGAAAGATAGATTGAATGATAAAATGATTGAACGATAGATAGATCGATGGATCGATGGATGGATAGACAGATAGACAAATAGAAATGATAGATAGACTAAACATAGATAGAAAGAACAATATAGATATAGATAGAATGATTGAACAACAATATATAATGATAGATGACAGACAGATAGATAGATAGAAAAAACAATATAGAGATAGAATGATAAATAGAATGACAGAGACAGACAGATATATAGACAGATAGACAATACTAAAGATAGAAAGAACAATATAGATATAATGAAAGAATGATAAATAGAACAGCAGACAGACAGATAGATGATAGATGATAAATAGATAGATATTTCCATCTACATAAAATGTAAGTCTCCATACTTTAGAACTGCACCGATCACAAAAACAAGACGACACATTATGAATTTGCTGCTCATATTTTCACTAGTTTTTATCAACTCTCCAATTACATTTTTTTATTTACCTCTGTTTAATGATTGACAAGTGTTAATTTTGCCCTGCAGGAGACGTCTTTCAAAGTCTCTATAGAGATACTGTAGACCTGTGTGCATTTCTAACCTCTTTTCCCTCACTGTCTCACTCTAACACTTTTAATATATTCATTTCAAGTCTAAATATGTTCTGTCCTAAAACCACCAAAACATCCTGTTCTTTTATTTGGCCCCCCGGTGTCATTGCGTCCTCAGATAAAAACACCACAAACACACCGTAAAATGGGCGAACAAAGCGAGGGCGAGTAGGTCTGTGTGCACACTGAGAAACGGAGGGAGAGAAAGAAAGACACGGAGATTAGAAGGGAGGAAACAGGGGCCGATATTGAGGGAAAATAGGAGAGGGCGTGAAAGGAAATAATCCAAAAAAAAAACAAAACAAAGAAACACACAAACACACACACACACACTCAGATAGAGAGGCCCACAGGAGTTTCTGCTCACCTCTGATGCTCTCATGCAGAATGGAGACAATGGTGTGATTAGAAACAAACTTGTGTTTACTGCTCAGTGCGTTCACATGCAAGTGGGTGGTGAACCCACAAACACACACACATTGTGCCATTACGTCCCTCTGATGGTGGGAAGCCTCTATCTCTTGTGTGAACTTAATTAGCTCTGAATCCATTAGACACAGCCACATAGACAATTCCTTCCTCCATTCTCCTGTCACCCGCATCCAATTAAACTGGTGCTAAAACACAATGGCGTATTCCTCACTTGAGACAGTCCGGCCCGATAGGCTGGCTACCAAACGCCATCAGAGATTTTGTTTTTACTAGAGCCAATTTTTAAAAAAGTTTTGCTTTTTAGAACATGTAAATATGAAATTTGCTGTTTTTTGGTGGTTTTGTACAGACTTTTTTATTTACAGACGCTATAGACAGATAGAAAGAAAGATGATAGATAGATAGATAGATAGATAGATAAATAGATAGATAGATAGATAGATAGATAGATAGATAGATAGATAGATAGATAGATAGATAGATAGATAGATAGATAGATAGATAGATAGATAGATAGAGATAGATAGATAGATAGATAGATAGATAGAGCCTTAGGAACGATTACTACATAAACATTTTAATCATCATAGTATAGGCAATAAATAAAACTCTATGTTTCACAATACAATTTGGTTCCATAAATGGCAAAATATTGCCATTCTGTCATGCTTTTCGAGAGGATCATCTGAGATTATTGCTATTTGTGCAGACGGTAAAGCAAGAGTTACTTTTATTGGTCATAAAAAACTCACTAACTTTCACAGCTGATTTTCTTCAGTCTGTGAATCACAGCATTACACTGCATGATAGATGGAAAGAATGAAAGAAAGAGAGAAAGAGAGAGATTATAGGAGGGAGCTTTTGGTGTGGGTTTGAAAGAGCAGAAAACAGGGCATTCAAGAGACTGACAATCAAGACGGAGTCAGAGTCTCTTACACGGATCAATATCATAAAGAGCACTCAGACAGAGAAACATATTGCTCCAATGTACATGGAGTCTGTAGTAGAGATTTATATATACATGAATACTTCATTTTGTCTGTACATACACACACACAGGCAAAACTCATTATTATATATCAAACATTCACATGCAAAAGCCCTTCAGAAAGTTCAATCATTTCTTCACCCTCATGCCGTCTACACAACAACACCGACTAATGCATGTCAAGCTGCTCATTTAAGCACAGTGACACTGTGTGTGTGTGTGTGTGTGTGTCTCTGTGTGTGTGTGTGTCTGTGTGTGTGTGTGCTTGTGTGTGTGTGTGTTTGAGAGAGAGAGAGTTCAAGACAGAAGAATCCCGAATTACATTCCTGATACTGAAGAGGGAGGGAGGGGATCAAATATAGAGAAGAAGAGAGAAGGGTGGAATAAAGACCTCCTTATCCCCTCATCCCGATGCCCTCATCATACATCCACAGAAACAAGAGAACTATTCATCGTATTTTTGATCTCCTACATTTAGATTTATGGACTCCATTACTTCTTTTCACTTTTGTTTTCACTCATTCTTCTTTCCTTTCCATTATTTATCAGTATTCACATCCTCCTCCCCCATCTTATCTCTATTTAAAAATAAACTTTACTTAAAAATGAAATTTCTGTCATTATTTACTCACTTTTATGCTTTTATATTTTTCTGTGGAACATGCAAGGACAATTTTCACGCCCATTTCTGTCAAGCTCTGGAAACAAAAAAGCCCTATAAAAGTTGTTCACATGACTTGTGCACTATACAATAATGGAACAACAGTTCCCTTTCGTTGTCACTCCGAGTTACGTCGGATGACGACGAATGGGGTTTCGCTTAGAAAGCCTATCAGCTTCGAGTATTACAAAACGAGCCAATGGCAAAGAAATGCCATGGGTCTGCGGAATTTGCATGACGTAACTCCGCCCCACCTCGTGGGTATAAAAGGAGGACGCTGGCAACATGCAGTTATGTTTTCGCTTCGGAGCCAAGAGTACCTCTTCACTCCTCAAGCCATCTCTGAGAATTGTCAGCTTTTACAAACGAGTTCCTCTGGTGTTGGTGTTTGTGGGCGATTCCAGCGAGCGCGCGCTTCCTGCTGATCTGTGCAGTGATTTTGCCAGAGAGTGCGTGTCTCCCCGGCCGCCTCGACATCAGAGTGTTTCTCTCTCACAAAAAGAGCTTGCACGCGGCACGTCTTTTTAAAGATGCCTCGCCCGTGCACTTCTGGTTGCGGCAGATATGTGTCTGACTCTGATGGGCACGAGCGCTGCCTAGTGTGTTTGGGCATGGATCACGCTAGAGCAGCGCTCGTGGATGAGTCATGTTCGATCTGTGGGAACATGACCATCGCGTCACTAAGGTCGAGACTCAGTGAACTCGCAAGAGTGAGAGTCCCCTCATCCACACCCCGATCTAATGCTCCCCCGAGGAGTACTACTTCGGCTGGTGCCCAGGGTGACCTGAGGGTAACGGTCTGGAACCAGGCGCCGACTATGTGTCCGCGACCCCAGCCCCCCTCTTCAGTGACGGTGCCCGCTAGTGAGCCTCCGATTCCCGCGGGTCTACCTTCGGGTGCCCCGCGGGCTTCGGTTGAAGCTACAGAGGAAGACGCCATGTCTGTAGCAGCATCACAAGGTGGGCTTGATTCTTCCGGAAGTGAAGATTCAGCGCAGCTGCCACCTTCCGGTGTGCATACGGCTGTGCCTGAATCGGATCCGGAAATGACGCCCATGCTTTCCCGGGCAGCCGCGAGCATTGGTTTAGAGTGGAGGCCTCCACCCTGTCCCGAGCGCTCGCGGCTGGACGATTGGTTTTTGGGTAAGGCTGCCGACCCCCGTGGTCCACGGCAAACCCCAATACCATTCTTCCCGGACGTGCATGATGAGATCTCGAAGTCCTGGAAGACCCCCCTGTCTTCCCGGGATCGCTCGCTGATCCCATCCGCCTTTCCTCCCCTCGATGAGGCGGCCGCCCGTGGGTACACTGGGCTTCCCCCGGTTGAACGCTCTGTTGCGATGCAACTGTGTCCTCAGAGTGCTTCTTCTCGGGGCGAGCCTAAGCATCCATCCAAGGCCTGTAGATTTTCGTCATCTATGGTGGCGAAGTCTTACAGAGCGGCGGGACAGGCGGCTACCTCTCTGCATGCTATGGCCACTCTGCAGGTCTACCAGGCCCAGATGCTCAGAAGCATGCACGAGGGCAGGACAGACCCAGGGCTCTTCAATGAGCTGCGTGCCGCAACCGACCTCGCTCTCCGGGCGACGAAGGTAGCCGCGCGCTCCCTGGGTTTGGTGATGTCCACCGCGGTGGTCCAGGAGAGACACCTATGGCTGAACCTGGCTGACATGCGGGATTCCGAGCGGACTCGTCTGCTCGATGCGCCCCTGTCCCAGGCCGGCCTCTTCGGCGGCGCAGTTGAGGACTTTGCCCAACAGTTCTCAACTGCACAGAAGCAGACTGAGGCCATCAAACATATTCTGCCCCGCCGACCCGCTGCTGCCTCGTCGTCGGTCGGGCAGACGCCTCAGCCTGCTTCCCGCCGAGGGCGCCCTCCTAAAGCTCCCGCCCCTCCCGCTAGGCCAAAGCAGCAGCCTCCACCCAGGCCGACGCGCGGAGGAAGCCGCAGGAAGGCGCCCCAGCCCTCTCCAGCCCCGCCCCCCGCCAAGCGCCGGGCCAAGCGGCGCTCCTGAGACGGGCTGCTCAGGGATGATGTTTGTTTCACAGGAGATGGTAGCAGGGCCACTCCTTCCCCCGGTGGAGGGCCGGGGGAGAATCCTTTGTTCTCCACTCCCCGCTGCTCACCCACGGGTGGGCAGCACCCTAATGTGGTTAAAGACAGAAACAAACCTCTCACCCCAGAGCACACAGAGTTCTCGGACGACCCAGAGCGCCGCCCACCAGCCGTGCTCTCCTCGTCCCCCTCTGTCCCAGAGTCGGTTGACACGGCGTGCCGCCCACGGGCCGTTTCGTCCCTGTCCCACTCTGTCGCCAGACCCCTGGCAGAGCAGGCCCCCGTGGAACGCTGGTCCTTCCCTGGCCTCCTCTGTCAGGGCGCGGAGCTTAACTGCGCCCCCACACCGGATCGCTATGCCGTCCACGTCCGGGCCAGTTACTCCGCTTCGCTGCCCCTCCGGGGGGACGCCGGTGGTCCGCATGACCCCGCTGGTACAGTTCCTAGAAGCCTGGCTAGAGCTTCCCCAACTGTCCCGCTGGGTCGCCCGCATCGTCCGGTTCGGCTATGCGATTCAGTTCGCACGGTCTCCTCCCCGATACAGGGGAGTCCGCTCCACTTTGGTCGGTGGCAACGCCCCGATCATGCGAGCAGAGATTGCCACTCTGCTGGCGAAGGGTGCAATCGAGACTGTCCCTCCAGCCGAGATGAGGTCCGGCTTCTACAGCCCTTACTTCATTGTCCCCAAGAAAACCGGTGGGTTACGACCAATCCTGGACCTGCGAGTATTGAATCGCTCCCTTTACAGGATGCCGTTCAAAATGCTCACCGCCAAACGCATTTTCGAGTGTGTGCGGCCCCAGGATTGGTTTGCAGCGATCGACCTGAAGGACGCCTACTTTCATGTCTCCATTCTCCCTCGTCACAGACCGTTCCTCCGGTTTGCTTTCGAGGGACAGGCATATCAGTACGCGGTTCTCCCGTTCGGGCTAGGCCTGTCCCCTCGCGTCTTCACGAAGGTCGTCGAGGCAGCCCTTGTTCCCCTTCGGGTTCACGGGGTTCGCATCCTGAACTATCTCGACGACTGGCTGATTATAGCTCACTCTCGAGACCAGGTTTGCGAACACAGGGACCTTGTGCTCCGGCACTTAGCCCGTCTGGGCCTTCGGGTCAACTGGGAGAAGAGCAAACTTTGCCCCGTGCAGAGGATCTCTTTTCTCGGTATGGACATCGACTCGGTCGCCATGTCCGCGCAGCTTACGAGCGAGCGCGCGCAGTCACTGCTGACTTGTCTGAGACAAATACAGGGCAAGAAAGCGGTTCCACTGAAACATTTTCAGAGGCTCCTGGGGCATATGGCATCTGCAGCCGTGGTCACGCCGCTCGGATTGCTTCATATGAGACCGCTTCAGCTTTGGCTTCGCGACCGAGTCCCGAGGTGGGCATGGCAACAAGGCAAGCTCCGAGTTCCAGTGACTTCGAGCTGCCGTCAGACCTTCACCCCGTGGTTGAACCTCAGTTTTCTCAGGGCTGTCATGCTGCCGCGGGCTCCTGGACAGGACCCCAGCGCCTATGGCATGTGAATTGCCTCGAGTTGCTGGCAGTACGCCTTGCTCTGCACCGCTTCCGAGCGCTGCTCATGGGTCAACACGTACTAGTCCGATCAGACAATACCGCCACAGTAGCGTACATCAACCATCAAGGTGGTCTACGCTCCCGCCGTATGTCGCAACTCGCTCGCCACCTCCTCCTATGGAGTCAGAAGCATCTGAGGTCCCTTCGTGCTATTTACATTCCCGGAGCCCTGAACCGTGCTGCCGACGAGCTGTCACGGCTTCAGCCCCTCCCTGGAGAATGGCGACTCCATCCCCAGTCGGTCCAGCTGATTTGGGACCAGTTTGGCGACGCACAGATAGATCTGTTTGCCTCCCGCGACTCATCCCATTGCGTCCAGTTTTATTCTCTGACCGAGGGCACGCTCGGCACGGATGCACTGGCGCACAGCTGGCCGCGGGGCCGCAAGTATGCGTTTCCCCCAGTGAGCCTTCTTGCGCAGCTTCTGCGCAAGGTCAGGGAGGACGAGGAGCAAGTCCTTCTGGTTGCGCCGTACTGGCCCACCCGGACTTGGTTCTCCGAACTAGTGCTCCTCGCGACAGCACCTCCTTGGCCAATTCCTCTGAGGAAGGACCTCCTTTCTCAGGGACGGGGCACTCTATGGCACCCTCGTCCCGATCTCTGGAACCTCCACGTGTGGCTCCTCGACGGGACGAGACAGGTTTGAGTACCCTACCACCTACGGTGGTGGCTACCATCACTTCCGCTAGAGCGTCGTCCACGAGACATGCCTACGCGTTGAAGTGGAACCTATTCGTCAATTGGTGCTCTTCTCGCCGAGAAGACCCCCGGAGTTGCTCGATCAGTTTCGTGCTTTCCTTCCTTCAAGATTGGTTGGAGCGAAGGCTGTCTCCCTCCACCCTCAAAGTTTATGTTGCCGCTATTGCCGCTCACCACGACTTAGTGGAAGGTAAGTCCATAGGGAAGCACGACCTGATCGTCAGGTTCCTGAGGGGGGCGAGGAGACTGAATCCTCCTCGCTCTCCTCTCGTTCCCTCTTGGGACCTCTCAGTGGTTTTAAGTGCCCTGCGGAGTGCTCCCTTTGAGCCTTTGCAATCAGTGGAGCTTAAGTTCCTGTCTTTGAAGACAGCGCTCCTGATTGCATTAGCCTCTCTCAAGAGGGTCGGGGACCTGCACGCATTCTCCGTTGACGAAGCGTGCCTAGAGTTCGGGCCGGCCGGTTCTCACGTGATCCTGAGACCCCGGCCTGGATATGTGCCCAAGGTTCCTACCACTCCCTTCCGGGACCAGGTGGTGAACCTGCAAGCGCTGCCCTCGGAGGAGGCAGACCCAGCCTTGGCACTGCTCTGTCCAGTACGCGCTCTCCGCGCTTATGTAGACAGGACGCAGTGTTTCAGGACCTCAGACCAGCTCTTTGTCTGTTATGGTGGGAAGCTGAAGGGAAAGGCTCTCTCAAAGCAGAGGTTGTCTCACTGGATTGTGGACACCATTGCTTTGGCTTACCAGCAGCAAGGCCGACCGTGCCCCCTTGGTGTGACCGCCCACTCCACCCGGAGTGTGGCATCCTCCTGGGCGCTGGCGCATGGCGCCTCGCTAGCAGACATCTGCAGAGCTGCAGGCTGGGCGACACCTAACACATTCGCCAGATTCTATAATCTCCGAGTGGAGCCAGTGTCCTCTCGTGTTCTCGCTTCAAACAGCTAGTTCCGGACCCGCTCAGGTGTCTTCGCTTGCTCGCCATTCCACTCCGTGGACTGGATACGTGCAATATTCTGCTCAGGTGAGCTTCTCCGAAAGCCCTGAGTTCCTCCAGCACCCCTGATGCTAGCGCCAGTGTCTATTGCCTGGGCGTCGGCTAGGTGCCTCCGTGTGCATGGTCCCTCCCATGAGCTACCCCCACACGTGTATTTCCACTGTAAGCCTCTTTGAGCATGTGTCTTTCCCTCGGCAAGCCACCTTGCCACCCCTGAGGTTGAAATATTCCACCTGCGGCTGGACACCTCAGAGTTTCTCCATATGTTACTATCAGGTCATATGTGTATTTTCAAATGCCCCCCCACTGGGTTGGTGATAATTGCATATTTCCCCTTAAAAGCTTGGGATATGCTTCCCAGTGTACCTTGGTATTCCTGTGTTAAATAGGAGTCCTTCGTCCTAATATCTCGTGGGCTCAGATTTTTCGCAGGGCGCTGGAAGACAGCTGTGAAGGTGGCGTGATTTGACTGGTAACCCCATTCGTCGTCATCCGACGTAACTCGGAGTGACAACGAAAGGGAACGTCTCGGTTACGTATGTAACCCTCGTTCCCTGAGTAGGGAACGGAGACGTTACGTCTTCCTGCCACTTCCGCTGTTTCGCGGGGATCGCCCGAGTTCAGTCTTGGCTCCTCAGCGATAAAACATAACTGCATGTTGCCAGCGTCCTCCTTTTATACCCACGAGGTGGGGCGGAGTTACGTCATGCAAATTCCGCAGACCCATGGGATTTCTTTGCCATTGGCTCGTTTTGTAATACTCGAAGCTGATAGGCTTTCTAAGCGAAACCCCATTCGTCGTCATCCGACGTAACGTCTCCGTTCCCTACTCAGGGAACGAGGGTTACATACGTAACCGAGACGTTTTAAAAAGTGACTTTTCACTATTATTTACAACAGGATCTACATTTTCATGGGTTTAAATAAAAATTGTTGTTGTTAGAGAAAACAAAACCCACTCTTTTCCTGGTAAAAATTTAACTTGTTTTTCAAAAGTCAATGAATTTGCAACAGCTAAATGTAATATTTTTGACAAGCCAAACATGTCAGTCTCTGAGCAACGTAATTTATTGAAGCCACGAAATAAACTTTATTCCATGAAATAAGTAATGAACCATTTTGAATGTATCTAGCTCCAAAGTGAAAATGTCTCAGGTTACGACTGTAGCCCTAGTTCCCTAAGAAG
Source organism: Meda fulgida (assembly GCA_030578275.1). Taxonomy (NCBI): domain Eukaryota; kingdom Metazoa; phylum Chordata; class Actinopteri; order Cypriniformes; family Leuciscidae; genus Meda; species Meda fulgida. The sequence continues at coordinate 47,589,224 of CM060622.1, forward strand.
GGAACTCGCGCTGGGTCGATGTCGCTTTGGGAACGCCCCTGCGTGATTGCGTCTGAAGCACTTGTGTCAACTAGTCCAATGGCGAGAGTGAGCGTCACGGGCGGGTGACGTCACAACCAGGAAAGGATAAAAGCACATCCGGTATGACCGGCATCAGCTCCGATTTAGCTGAAGCAAGTCGATCACAGGAATGCAGGGAGTATGGCAAAGTGACGCAGCATCTCATTCGCTTCTCAGGGAACTAGGGTTACAGTTGTAACTTAAGACGTTCCCGTTCAAGGGAAAACCCTTTGGTCCTGAGCCACCACTGCAAGGGTTTCATGTACAGCAGGCCCGCATAGTGACTGAATCCCAAACCACACCAAGGAAAGTGGTTCTCTGTAGTGGAGGAACCACACTCTTCTTGTCATTGAGTCTCAACCCCAATTTCTGCATGTGTGTCGAACCGCCAACTGCTCTGACTCTAGAATCAGCCAGTCGTCTATGTAGTTCAAAATGCGTATGCCCTGCAGCCTGAGCGGGGCCAGAGCTGCATCTATGCATTTGGTGAACGTGCGGGGTGATAGAGCTAGACCGAATGGATGCACCCGATATTGGGATTCTTTACCCCCGAAAGAAAAACTCAGAAACTTCTTGTTCTGAGGGAGGATGGAGACTTGGAAGTATGCATCTTTTAGATCTATCATTACAAACCAGTCCTCGGATCTGATTTGAGTCACAATCTGTTTGAGTGTCAGCAATTTGAAATTGAGTTTCTTGACTGCACGATTCAACTGACGAAGATCTAGTATAGGACGCAACCCCCCATTCTTTTTCGAAACAATAAAGTAACGGCTGTAAAAACCCGATTCTCTGTCGGGTGAATACACCTGCTCTATAGCTTCCTTCGCTAATAGAGTTTTCCCTTCTTGCTCCATTAGCAGAGCCTGCAACGCGGCGGACGAGAACCAAACTGGATTCTGTAGTCTTCTCTATGATCTGGAGGACCCACTGAGATACATTTGGATATATCTGTCAGATATACTGTCAGATAGTCTACTAAGGGTACCAGCCTCTCAAGACTGGCCTCTGGTGTAATTGGAACAGCCAAGTTGGTGACCTGAAGCATACTGGCAGGAAACACCAAAGTGACTGTTTTGAACCCCCTCAGAGGGTGACGTCGTGGTGACACTGAGCCGTGTGCTCGCTGGAGACCGCTGCGCCTCGAGGCACCAAGGGTGGCGGGGTTGGTAGAACGGCCCCCTGAACAACGATTTTTTCACCTTTGTTGCCATTGGCTTTTGGTTTGCTCAGTTGGGGACATTAAATTTAACATTTAATTTAATATTAACATTTAATTTAATATTTAATTTAATATATATATATATATATATATATATATATATATATATATATATAAATTAACTAAATTAATAACTTTTTTACAACAAAAATGAAACATCACTGAACTTACTTAAGCTGGACTGTGATGCAATTTTGTTTTCTGGAAATAAACTTTGTTGCATTGTTTTCCTGTTATCTCTGTAAAGCTGCTTTTGAAACAATCTGTATTGTAAAAAGCGCTATAAATAAATGTGACTTTACTTGACTTGACTGAGGGCACAGAGGTGTACACCGCTCCACCCCGGTCGGGGCTGCCCTCAGAGGACTGACATCAGGACCTTTCTTTGGATGAAGCCTTTTTCGCAGGAACAACGGTCCTCAGATCCATCTTCTGCTTCAAAGGCTTCGGTTGAGAATGCCATCCCGGTCCCCAATCTTTCTGAAGGGAAGCACGGGAAACGACACTCTATCCTGTACAAGGAGTTTGTTAATGGCTGGGTCTGCCCCCATTTACGCCTTATCCACCAGCACCATAGTAGTTCTAACCGGCCTGGAGGGTAATGCCGAGCCTTCAGCCGTGACAGGACTGATAGCTCGCAAGCGTCCTTTATTAAAATATATATTTTGAGAACTGAAAAAACGTGTTGAAAGGGTTTGATCCGCGATCTTGAATTTTATTAGTGGAGATCGGGAAAGACTGACGGAAGTTATAAACTCCAAAAACTCTCTAAATTGAGATTGAGATCCCCCAACTTGATGCTCAGAACATCCATCTCCTTGGAGGTGAACAGCTGCAGCACTGCATTATACCATTTAGTTCCTCAAAATGATATGCAGACAACTTTTTTAATTACTCAAAATTAAATGCAGTAAAAGATCAACCAGACAAGTCAACACGATCTGGATGAAAGGCTGAACTTATACATTAATCTAACAACTGAAAGTCAGATAAGCATTCATCATTTAATTCCTCAAAATTAAACACAGTAAAAGATCAACCAGACAAGTCAACATAGTCTGGATGAAAGGCTGAACTATATTAAAATAGTTTAAACATACAATAAAATAATCATAAATACATAGCTTGGAATACATTATGTACTCTTAATCTATGCATTGCCTCAGCCACTTGATTCGTATTGCATATTCTTATTGTCATTTTTTTTTTTTTTTTTTTTTATGTAAGCAGCAGCGGGGGAAAACTCTGGATAGTGCACACATATACACGTCGGGTACACCCCTTATTTTCATTTCTATATAGAGCTACATGTACCGTTTATGCTCAATACTTGCTGGCTAAGAAATAAATAATTTTTACCTTAAAATCCATCTGTTTTCAAATCCACATCATTTGAATATCACAACATTTATGTCTGTCAGAAAATAACGTGCACAATACACGGTAGTATTTACGAGAAGCAGAGGTCCAGCAAGTCACTAATTTCCCGGAAAATACACTCTACCTGAGCGGCTTCAACATGCTGTCTGTCAGAGACGATAACGTGCATATTTTCAATATTATATTCTTGATTGATCTTCTTTTCATAACTTTGCCAATAGATGAACTGTTAAATGAGTGATCTTGAGATGAGTCCCTATAGTCGTCCAATTTGACTCTCATATGATGATGGATCATGTTATAAACTTAAAAAAAAAAATATATATATATATATAGTTTTGATTACTATAGTCTCAATTTAAAATATTAAGGCAATTCTCAAAGTTTGATAAAACGTTTCATTTTCCTGTAAACAAATGATTTGCTACATTTAATTACCCCGTAGCAGATGGACCTAAAATTTAAAGTCTGTCTTCATTTCAGTTTCTTTCTTCTGTTGAACAAAAAAGAAGATATTTTTGAAGAATGTTGGTAATCAGACAGTTGATGATAGTCATTGACTTAATAAATACAAAAAATAAAATACTATGGAAGTCAATGGCTATTGTAAGTGTTTGATTACCAACATTCTTCAAAATATATTTACATGGAATATAAAGCACAAATCATATGGACCACATTTATGTTACTTTGATTTTTGGTCATTTTTTGGAGCTTGACAGATGTGGTTACAATGAACTTCCTAGACAGACTCCTCATAGAACACTTTTTGAACTATCCCTTTAAATCTCTCTCTCTCTCTCTCTCTCTCTCTCTCTCTCTCTCTCTCTCTCTCTCTCCTTGACTTCTTACAGCGCTTCCGAAATGGCACGCTTAAATTGAGCTGACTTGATTTGTTTTTATTTAAAGAGGATCAATTATTGAGATCTAGTCGCGTAGAAGTAGTTCAGCTGTGAACAACAACAGTACACACACACACACACCCGAATCGACCACACATGAACTTAAAAAAGCACATCGTTTTTCAATTTCTTTCTTGCTCATTATTTTTACCCCTCATTCTTCTTTCCCCCACTCCCTCTTTTCTCCTTCTCCCTTAAACCCTCACTCTTGTTTATTTCAGGATAATGGCAAGACCAACAATAATAGACTGGACTCTCCTGGCAGTGGTTTGGGGAATTTATGTGTGTGTGTGTGTGTGTGTGTGTGTGTGTGTGTGTGTGTGTGTGTGTGTGTGTGTGTGTGTGTGGAGAGGGTGTCCTAATTTAACCTTGTTAAGTCCCTGTGTGTGAATTGTGGGGAATCTGAATGGCGGGCCGCTTGACTGGACGAGGTTCATTAGACCTATCTCTGTCCTCGTCTCATTTAGATCACAGAGAACCGCTGTGAAGAAGAGTTCTGCTGTCTGAGAGCGCTGAACCAGAGAAAACACAGCACACGTCCATTTACTCTCAGGATTCAAGGAAACAAATGTTTCTCTTTATGTGCTGTTGGTTAAACGGTCTTTATCATGACAAACGACTGGTAATATAAAGACTTTCAGTCTGTCACCCTTACTTTGGGTTTGTGTTTATTTATTAATTAAAGTCTTTAAACGTTCACCGGTTCCCGCCTATTCCTTCCCTGATCCTTTAACATTGTTACAATATATATATATCTATACGATTTTAACTAGAAGTAGCTAGAATGATGCTAGAAATGAATGTTATAGGCAAATAAAAGTGCCTATATATGAATTCCTTTATATCATTTAAATTAAATGTTTTTAATGTAAATTCATTTTGTGACTTTTAAAACTATAATAATAATAAAAAAGAATCTAACATCAAACATCCCATATTACAAAGTTTATTTCTAAAAATGTATTGTACTTTAAAAAACAACAACTGTATTCTCACTTTTAATAATGGAATATACAAATCAATACGCCATGTTCACAGTATGTCCTTCAGAAAGAGCTGGAACATCTCTATAATTCATAAGGGGTCTTTTGAGAATAATAAAAGAAAGTCTGAAGGAGTGAGCGACGCCAAGCGTGGGAGCAACACAATATCTCTAGTTGCGCCCCAGCATATTTATTCCTAATCAATATATTTGAATGTTAGAGATGTTGTGAGAACACTGTTGTTTCCCTCTTTGAAAATGTCTATTGAACAGCTCACTGGTGGAATACAAACATGAATTATTCTATTAAAGTGTCACTGGGATTTGATCAACACTTGCAACCCCCCCCCCCCCCCCCCCCCCCCCTCTTTCCTGCATGCCGCTCATCTTACACAGAGATCTGACATAAGTAGGACATTCCTCTCTTTCTCTCTCTCTACTGTAATGATTGTCTAGATACAGTAAGTGATTTTCTCCTTTTATTCAGTTATTTCTGCCTTTAATGTTCATGCCAGGCCATTTATACATTTTTCCAGTTCTACACTTTTGTTCTCTCTCGATAGATTTTTTTCGTCTTATATCCCCCACCCTAGAAAAAGAGCAAGCAGTAGATCTTGTTTTGTGCTGTAATGTGTAGGTGATGTGTCTGAGTCCCCACAAAGATAGTGGACTTGACGTGTGTGTGTGTGTGTGTGTGTGTGTGTGTGTGTGTTGTGGTGCTGTGAGGCTCAGCGCTCGGGACAAGGGATCATGGAGGTACGGCACTAATGCTAATCAAACAGAACATGCGAATAGTTAGACGTCAGCACACATCATTGCCTGCAGGGCAAAACACACACACACACACACACACACACACACACACACACACACACACACACACACACACACACACACACACACACACACACACACACACACACACACACACAAATTATATGTATATGGAGTGTCCAATCTCATAACTGTGCATTTGTGATTTTATATCTCACAATTTCAAGTTAATGTATCATTTGGGATATCATTTCTACTTAAAATTGCTTAAAATCTCAAAATTAAAATAAATTAAAAATTGCAATAAGTCTGCCTTGTCCTTGAAAAGAGATCAGAAAGTTTCTTTAGAAATAACGAGAAAGGGACAGAGAGAGAGAGAGAGGGAGAGAAAGAGAGGGAGAGAGAGGGAGAGAAAGAGAGAGAGAGGGAGAGAGAGAGAGAGAGAGAGAGAGAGAGAGAGAGAGAGAGAGATCGGCAAAGTGCAGGAGAACATGACAGATCGCTCTCTTGGTGATTCCAGCTCAGCACCTTCATCAGACACAGCATGAGTCAAGTCAAGTCAAGTCAAGTGTATTTATATAGCGCTTTTCACAATATAAATTGCATCAAAGCAGCTTCACAATATCAATCAAATAACATAATGTTTGTTTCTTAGTGAAAAAACATCCACGTTTGGTAGGGCTGATCAATGGTATTAATGCTTGGCTAATTATTTTGAATATCCCCAACTGAACAAGCCAAAGGCAACACGAAGAGAGTGCACGAACATGCACGCACGCACACACATGCATGCGCGCACACACACACACACACACACACACACACACACACACACACACACACACACACACACACACACACACACACACACACACACACACAAACACACACATGCGCGCACACACACACTCACACACACGCACAGTCTGTGTCAGACAATCAAACCCAACGGGAACTGTGTGCACGTGTGTGTGTATGTGTGAGTTCAGGGAGACAGCAAATCTATTGCTAGAGGGAGTGTGTCGGCAGTTCTGTGGCACTACAGTGCTAATGATGAATGTGTGTGCAGTTCTGAACACTGTAGAGGTTACAGAACATCTCATCACCAGTGTCAACAAAAGTTAGTTTTCAGGAGTCTCAGCTTAAACTGTGAGATGACTTATATAGCCTATATTCAATGCATAAACAGCTATATATAGAGTAGACAGTAAAAAGGGTTTAGATGTTAAATATGAAAAATAATATGAGAATATTATTAATTAGGCCTAAATCTGGTGCCTTTTAGCTCAAGGTAAATAAAACAAGCATATCTATACGCTGTGAGATCATCCGCTTGAACAGGTTTGCATTTGCTGTCAATTTATCTTTATCTGAATGCCCCTTATCACTGTCCTGCTCAAATACACAGCAGTTCAGGTCTTTTCACCAGTGTTATTATTAACTACAACTAAAATTATTAAAAATGTTTTCCGTATTTGAAAGAAAATATTAGATGAAAAACTTAAACTTAAAAAAGTGAAAATTATAAATGTTGCCGTAGCATTAAAACTTCTTAACCCTCTGTGGTCTAAGGGTTTTTGGGGGTCCTTGAGATGTTTTGACATGGCCTACTACCCGTCGGTGAGTCAACTGCCTACAAGCTGGCCTACAGCGCCCTCTCGGGGGCTGCCCAATCAAGAAGGCCTTCTGATGCATACTACCTGAAGGCGCAGCCTTCGTTGGCAGATAAACTGTTTACACAGCGCCTAAAGCATCCTGGTGCCTAATCACATTGCCCACGGCAGTGTACTCAGCAAGAAAGCTAGCACCCTTAAAACAAGGGGAGTACAACATACGCCACTCTGCCTCAACGGAGGCCCCAGAGTCAGGGGCCTACCATCTGTATGCATGGGCGTCAGCTCATGGCAATGCTCTGGCTTCAGGGGAGCGTACTTCGACCAAAGAAGAAGTGAAGGCTAGAACTTCCCGCTCGACCCGAGCCATAGTGGTGCGAGGTAGGATAAGACAGAACTGAAAGTGAGGACTTAGACCTACCCTATATCACAGGGGAATACTCCCACCTCACCCTGCAGTTTACCAGGGTGCGGGCCTACCAGCGGCTCTAGAGGTGACAGAAAATGTCTCTGTACCCAACCTAGGGGAGCAGGGCTTGTTTGTGAGCCAAGCAGCTACAACCCGACTCTCGAGCAGTAGCTCAGCGAGGTCAGTGAAACCTATACTGGCGGCCCAGGTCCATATACTAGTTCTGCACAGCAGGGTCGGGCAGACAGAACCAGTCTCATTGTGAGGCGAAAGACGGCCTAACCCTACTCAATAAACACACATTGTACCGGGATCTTTATAAATCATGCCTCTGCACCACGCTAAATAGTTCAGATCACAAGAGAAGCCCATACAACTGGTGCTTCTTACTATTGTTCTAGCCACCTAAAGGGGAATTTCAGGGCCCTAATAATCCCAAAAATGTACCTTACCTCATGACGTTGACATGACCCCATAGCTCTATACAGGGAACGAGGTCTGTAGAGAGATACATTTTGGTGTTTAATTCACAAAAATTACTCTTAAGAGGACCAGACAGATCACCTGCGGCATGAGGAGTGAAGACTCGCCAGATAGTGCTTTATGAACCTGGGGACCACCACCTTACATGCCTGAAAGAGGCACTCTCACTAACCAAGCCTAGGCAGGCCATCAGAACATTGTTCTCATCATAGGCCCAGCCCCAGGCCTGATGTAATGAATGCCTGGGGAGTCGGAAAGAGAGGAGAGGGCAGATTTCATGACCCTCTGGGGAGGTTATCCATCAGCGACGTTGTGTGCATTTGCGCTAGATAACCTCCCTCAAATCTCCCTTGTTGCGGGAGTCACGGCTCTTCTGCGCCCTGCTCCTCCGTGGAGGGGGTGCACGAGAGGTGAAGCTGGCTCGCTGGCCCTGCCTATGGTCCTCAGACCATGAATGGCCAGGTCCTCCAGCCTGCCTGGACGTGGATCCGGATCTCAGCGGTATAAAGGTCTTGAATGCAGCTGAGCACGCCTTCGCCTCCCTGAACTTCCCCAAAACCGTCTCTACGGAGGTGCCGAAGAGTTCAGAAGGCGAAACCGGCGAATCGAGGAGAAAGACCTTCTCTTTCTCCCCGATGTCGGCTAGATTTAGCCACAGGTGTCTCTCCATGGCCACCATCGCCGTCATCGACCGACCAATTGCAGAGCAAGATCTGTGGTGCGGCGCAGCTCAGCCACCGCCTCAGGGGACATCCCTGCCCCCTGGTCGAGATCCCCCAGCAGGTCTTACCTGCTGCCGTGTATGCTCTGCAATTCAAGCGAGCTGTTGTTTTCAGCGATTTGGATGGCAGGGTTGAAGCTCTCAGTGTCGACGCCTACCCAGACACGAGATAGTTCGCGAACGTCTCGTCAATGGGCGGCATCGACACATACCCATGCTCTCTTATCCCTTCAACATCAGCGAAACTAGCCCGCTGATGTTGGTGGATACGGGCAGAGTATGGGTTCTTCCATGCCTTCTCGACCTCAGTGTGAAGGTTTGGGGAGAAATGGAAGGCTCACCTGAGCCGGTGGTCTATGGCCAGGGAGAAACCTATCGCCGAGCCTGCCGCAAGCGGTCTCTCCTCCAGCGCACTGCCATGGCAGCTGCAGCCTGCCGGCGGCGCACTCCATAATGTCCACCAGCTCTGCATACACGGGGCAGGGTGGCTGAGAGGTTCAGGATCTACCTGATTATAAACCTCCTCAGCCACCTCCTGCCCATCCTGAAGAGCACTAGCTGCAGGAATAGTAGGCGAAAAGTCTTCCTCATCGACCTGCAGCTTGTCGAATCATCTGAGAAGTTTACAGCCCTCTCAAGGTGATCTGGGAGCCCCATGATGCAAGCCGCCCCTCTGCCTCGGCGCGAGCGGGACCTGAACCACGAGGTCAAGATGCTGAGCCCTCTTCACTGGAGAAGAGGGCTAGACGAGAGCGGAGCATTTTTAGAGAAAGCCACAGAGGGCTCCCTTGAGAACCTCACTTTCGCGCTCTTCTCTTTGCGCAGAAAACGCACAGTTCGTGTGTATCACCCGGCGTCAAAAACCTTGGGCACGGGTCTACACACTTCTGAAAGCAAACGGCCTTCACTGTGCGTTTCATTTTTCATTCTCTTACCTTACTCTTTGAGTAGCGTTCAGAAAGACAGTCCCTGAAGACGATAAGATGATCTGTCATGTTTACAAGGCGCCCTTATATACTTGCAGGTCGAACGTTAATCATTCACGTTAATGATTCAAGGGCTGTCGCTGGTCAATGTAATTGCTATGATTTGATAGTGATTTCAGACACCTGTCACGTCTGCGGTGTTCCCCAAAGCGTCATCGACGCAGTGCGAGTTCCCTATCGAAAGGGAACTCACATTCACTAACATTGAAAAGAAGGGGTCAGTAAGATTTTTATTTTTTTAAAGAAATTAATACTTTTATTCAGCAGGGAGATATTAATTTTATCAAAAGTGTCAATGAAGACATCAAAGATCAAAGAATCCTGAAAAAAATTAACATAACTTTTTTTAACATTTACAATAATAATCCGAAAATCGGCATGTGATTTCTGAATGGATCATGATGACACTGAAGACTGCATTATCGATTCTGAAAATTAAGTTTTGATCAAATTACAGTTTACAATACATTGAAAAAAATTAAATTAAATTGTAAATATATTTCACAATATTACAGTTTTACTGTATTTTTGATCAAATAAATGCAGCCTTGCTGAACATGAGAGAACATTTAAAAAATATTACAGACCCCAAACCTTTGAACGGTAGTGTATTTTTAGATATATTTTTAGATATTTATGTTAGGTAAAGTTAATGGCCAGCAAATTGTGGCGAGAAGTAACGATACGACTGCTATCAAATTCGCCACCCCTTTATGACCAACCCAGAAACCAAAATAAATCTCTGTGGTGTTGTGTGTTGACAAAAACAATCTAGTTTTGTTATGCTGAACTACACAAAGTTGTGCTGCTGCAGTCTGGTTGAAGCATGTTAATTCCCTCAACCAATCAGACACTGATTTCTGCAGACGCACTAGTTTTGTTTGTTCTAATCAGTTTGTAAATCAGGGTAACCATCCATGAAAGACTTGTTCAGGAACCAGCGAAGAACAGAACAACTTCTAAACGATACAGCTTTATTGAAATTTACCAGTAAACTGTGAGCTTATAACGAATTCTTATTTATCAGTGTCTGTAACCGTCAGTGGTCAGCAATTATGGCCTTTTCTATGGTCTACAAAGCAGAGAGCTGTAACATGGTGGCATATTCAGTATCATCAAATTGTACACTATACTGTTCAAAAGTTTAATGTCAGAAAGATTTGTTTTTGAAAGAAAGCTCTTCTGTTCATTAAGGGCAGGCTGCATTTATTTGATCAAAAATACAGAAACAAATATTGTGAAATAATTCAAAATTATCTTTGTATTTAAATATATTTTAAAATGTAATTTATTCGAGTGATCAAATCTGAATTTTCAGCATCATTAATCCAGTCTTCAGTGTCACACGATCCTTCAGAAATCAGTCTAATATGCTGATTTGCTGCTCAAGAAACATTTTTTATTATTATCAATGTTAAAAACAGTTGTGTATCCGGGTACTTTTCACCTACTGTTTTTTCTCCCCGAATACTATGACTGCATTCGAAATCTTCCCTACTACAGTTGTGATTGATATTATTCAACCCCCACTGAAAATCAGATTTATTGGCACATTTACAGACTTTCAGCTGTTTGCAATGAACAAATCAAACAAAAGTAATTGAAATAGCTCAACACAGCCAATATTTCAAGTGATTTCCCCAAATTCAAATGAAAATGCAACTTTTAATAACTTTGGCAGTCACAAAATTATTCAACACTTTCATGGCAATCATCTTTAGTAATTAGTAGAAAACCCTTTTGCTGTTATGACCTGCTGCAAACAAAATGTAAAACCAGACACCAAAACCTTGGTGGATTGTGAGGTATGCTTGGGATCATTGTCCTGTTGGAAGGTCCAATGACAGCCAAGCTTCAGCTTCCTCACTGACGGCATGACGTTTTCTCCTAGGATTTCCTGGTACTTCGATGAATCCATCTTGCTTTCCAACCGCTGCAGGTTTCCAGTGCCAGGGGATGTAAAGCAGCCGAGGAGCATCACGAGCACCACCACGCTTAACTGTAGACAGTGTTCTTATCAGCATATGCTTCATTCTTCTTCCTTCAGACACACCGCTGATCCATAAGGCAAAACATTTCCACTTTTGTTTCATCGCTCCACAGAACATCCCAAAACTTCTGTGGCTTATTTATTTGATTTTGAGCAAATTGGAGCCGACTTTTCTTGTGCTTTTGGGTCAGTAGTGGTGTAGTCTTGGAGTTATGGCATACGTTTAGTATGGGCCTATACTGTGCAACTGAAACCCCAGTGCCTGTTGCCATCAAGTCTTGCTGCTGGTCTTTTGCAGTCACTCAAGGGTTTTTCTGAACCTGCCTTCTCAGAAACCTGGTTGCAGCCATTGATAGCTTCCTTTTTCTGCCCCGTCCAGGTAGTGTAACCACTGTTCCTTTAACTTTGAACTTGTGAACTATGGTTCCAACAGTGTCTCTAGGAACATTTAGTGCCTTCGCTATCTTTTTGTATCCTGTTCCTTGTTTGTGAAGGGCGATGATATCTTCTCTTAACTTTTTGGACCATTGTTTTGACTTGGCCTGATTTATAACATGCAGTCAAATGTGACACTCAAGAAACCTAGTCAGTTCAGATATTTTATATGTTCTAGCTCAAGTACACCTGGTGCAACTAATGAAGCCCTTGATTATTTGCATCAGGTGTGCTTGAGACAACACCTGTTGTGCAGATTTGTGCTGTTGTGAGGGTTTCTATTCAGGGGGATAAATATTAAAACTGCAGAAGTCATTTAAAGTTGCATGTTCAGTTGAATTTTGGGAAACCACTTGAAACATTTGTTTTGTTGAGCTATTTCAATCACTTTAGTTTGATTTGTTCATTGCAAACAGCTGAAAGTCTGTACATTTTGCCAATAAAACCTATTTGCAATGGAGGTTGAATAATCTTGATTACAACTTCTTCCGGTGAGATTCTGAAGTGTGCATACGGTGGACACTTTACTGTCCCATGAGGTAACGGGAGAGGATTTGTGAATGCCAGTGAATCGACGCAACTGACGCTGGTAGGTCACATGATAATGACAACTTATCGAATGTAGTATGTCCGGATTACATTAATACTACACACATTCATACTACATAGAACATACTTTTTTAGCGGCCGTGAAGTAACGACTAAGTAAGTACTAATTTAAAATAAGTACCTAATCAAGAGAATATGCGATTTCAGACAGATTACCAAAGTCTATAGATATAGAAAGACGGTTCACTGCTATTACTTATGAATGGGAGAAACCACAATGCACAATATGACAGAATACGTCCCGCCTTCTAAGTAAAAGAGCCAATCGCTAATTGGTAGGCTACATTTATAGCGTCACCGCGGATATTACGCCTTTGACAGGCGACGCAATGAGGAGGGTCGTTTCACTGGTTAAAGTTGCGAATTTCTCTGGATTTAAACCTTGTTGGAAACATTTGGAATAATGTAAGTATACACAAGTCGACAAAATATATACTAACATGCTAGTGGTTTTTGGAAATTTTAATGCAAAAATATTACATATTGTGCCTTTAAGTCATAAGGGAACAACAAAATATCAACAAAAAAAAGATCAAATTGATTATTCAATTTGGTCAATACATTATTAATAAAACAACGGATCTACAAACTGAAATTGTACCAACATTCGTTTTGCTCTACTGCACGTGTCATATATACTAAAAGGAAAGACCCTGCGTGCGGTGTGCCATGAACACAATAACCCCTTAACAGATTGCTTGTATCGGGCAGTTGTGAACAGGGATGAGGAGTCCACGGATTCAGGGTCCTACAGCCTTCGGTTTGTTCAATCTACCTGCCCGGGACTAAGGTGTTGATAGACTGGTGTTGAGTATGAGGTCGTGCTCGACGCTGTCTGGCTGAACAATTTATAAAGTGACACAGACGGAGAGTGGAAGGCGGGAGAAAGCGAGCATAAAGCTGTAAATTTCAAGTGTGTGTGAGTGTGTGTTTGAGTTGATAATGATGTGACACGTAGCCTGAATAATGAGCTGGGCTCAGGTGGACACACACCTCTGTCTCACACCCACCCTTCGGATGAAGCGTACACTAATCACACACTCACTCACTCAGACACACACACTCACTCAGACACACACTCACTCAGACACACACTCACTCAGACACACATACACACACAAACTCGCGCTCAGACGTCACTCTTTCTCTCAATCCTGTTTTCAGCAGCTTAACACTACCATGCTCACAAATAGCATTTCCCTTAAACACCGGTCAAACACTTGCATACATTTATATGAGGACAGAACTCTATTGTTAGTACAAAAGATAATTATGCTGATTATAGACCAAACCTCAAAACCCAATCTCAAACCTAAGAAAAGCACTTTAAGGATACATAAAATAAAGAGTTTGTTGTCCAGTTGAGGACATCCTCATCCTCATATATATATATATATATATATATATATATATATATATAAGCACAAGGTCCATTTTTATGGGGCAGGAGCGATGTCCAATTCACAAATGAATCACTATTTTGAGTCAAAGACTTCATCAAATCAAGTGGCAAAACTGTGTAAATTGGTTTGCGAATTAGTCAGGAAATTCAAATCTGCAGATGAATCCTATTGTTTGCAAGCGATGAAGATCTTTATTAGTTGGACATCTGCGTACGCGGCCTGTGAGCGATTCAGGTATAGATACATTCGATTACATTTTTTATATAGGTGATACATTTTACAACCAAACAGATTATTACGCTAAGGACACGATACAACCTCTCCAAAGTATGACATTTTAGGTCACATCTATAGATTTTTTAGGCTAAGTGTGTGTGTGTGTGTGTGTGTGTGTATGCAATTATATAACTACATATACATTTATATAAGTACATATACAATGATATACCGAAGTAACTAGTGACTAGCTACTTTTACTTATTTCTATAAGTACTTGTACTTAACTACAGTTAAGCTCTACCCACCTTTGATAATTATATGAAATAAATACAAATTAATTTAGAAAATGTATATGTACTTATATAATTGCACAAACAAACATGCACACACACAATCCATTGATGTGACAAATTATTCCTCCTTATTTGGTAAAACAAATCCTAAATAAATAAATAGTATATATAAAATGTATATCAATTATTAGTAGTACTTATACAATACTTTATTTATTGACAGATGGACATTCACACTCTATCTTTGTGGCTGACCTTTATCCCAGATCTTTTACTCTTCCACACTTATCATCATCATTATAATGTATTAATAAAGTTGTAATAGTTAAAGAGTCCATAATTCAGTTCCAGTGATGTCACAAGCTTTCTATGCCCCAACCAGCACTTCACCAACACAATAAAACCAACGAGTGTCAAATTGCATGAAATACAAGGATATTTTTTAGAGCTTTTTCAATCCCATCACTTCACATTCCCAAAGAACTATAGGTAAAAACAGCAAGACTGAGAGGGAAGAAGAAAAAGAAGAAGAAGAAAAAAAAACATCTTTGGTAAACACGAGAAGGAACATCAGGGCAAAAACACATATTGCTCTCAAGAAAGGAGTTCAAAAAAATGAACATTAACAGCAATCTCCCAGATGATCCATGTGTGTGTATCTGTGTTTTTTCCAGCTTTCCTTCGCATCCTGATTTATTGTCTGGTCTTTACTACCACATCCAGGGAACTATTCACACTGACAAAACACAGTGAAAACACCTCTGTCTTCGTGAGAGTTGGAGATAAGTTTATAGCCTAATAATCGCTCAGAGTCTTGAAAAACATCATAAAGCAATTGCTGTAAAATTGTGCTTCAGACAGCAGTACGGGGTATTACACTTCAAAACCTTTGTTTCTTCTCTCATTTAATGAAGATACAGTGTTTTTTCTGCCATCATCTTCAACTTTCGGATGTCGCGCGTCTCTTTCCAAAGTCAAACGAGAAAGTTTCACCTCGCTCCACACAGACATACACACACATATATGCACATGTGGTTCCTTCATATGCTCTTCATCACTACCAAAGAAAGGCTGTTTGCTTTTTAATTTGCCAAAAAAGACTTAAAAAACAAAAAGACAAGAAAAAAGGAAAAACATGCAACAAAAATACCTTCATCTCGTGGCCGGTTCAGTGTTGATTCATCGTGTTTTTTTGTGAGTGGACCTAGGGTTAAGACAAAAAGGAGGGAAAAAGAGAAAAGAGAAAATTCAAAAAAAGATTACTGTGGCAAGAGAAAAATCAAAAAAAGAAAACAAGAAAGAGCAAAAAACAAGAAATCAGCAAGAGGTTATTGTTCTCATTCTTTTCCAAAGGTGACAAAAAGAAAAGCAAAGGCAAACAACAAAAAGCATCATAAACACAGAATTTCAAGAAAGACACAAATCGGCTACAAGATCAAAGTAGTTTAATGTTAGATCTGTGAATATTGTCTCTCGCCATTGTTCTGCTGTTCTTTAACACCAGCTTCACTCGATGCCGTTCCGACGGCTTGTTTGGCTTCCGGGGATGAAGACAAAATCAATGTGGGGGAATCAGGAATTAACCTCTGAGGTATGAAAAACAAGAATTCCCATTCCCACCCGAGTCCTCCTCCCTCCTCTCGCTCCGGTCAAGCTATCATCCGCCTCGCTTTGAAAATGTGAGAGGTGGTAGAGAAGAGGACCTGAGGGAAGGTGGGCGTAACACACCAGGCACGTGTTTTCTCACACACACACACACACACACACACACACACACACACACACACACACACACAAACACACACACACACACACACACACACACACACACACACACACACACACACACACACACACACACACACACACACACACACACACACACACACACACACACACACGGCTCAAACAGCCTCTAGGGAAACAGGAACAGAGGGTGCTGTGCTCGCACATACACACACACAGTGTTGACACTGTTGTCTTTGTGTGTAAACTGGGAGTTTAGCCTTTCTATACATACACGGCACAAAAATAAAACTGTAACACCATATCTCATTAATAAGCTTGCGTACAAAAATATACTCATTTCATCAGACTGTGACCAAAATGAAAATCTAGGGTCTAATTTAAAGGGAGCATGACATGAAAAATCTAATTTACATTGATCTTTTGACTTGTACGAGGACTTTGTACCATGAAAAAATGCTGCAAGTTTCATAGTTTAAAATGTCCTCCTCATTATAAACAAAGCATTTATTTAATCAAGCTCCAAAAACCGTTAGTTTTGATATTGCAGGATTTGTGATGTCACACTGGCAAATTTATTTGCATATGACTCAAGATAAAGACATTGATGAGTTCTACATCATCTCCTCATAGGCTCCGCCCACTGGCGTTCAGTCGCTTAATGGCTGACATTTTCCTACCGTGAGCGTCGCGTCAAAAACACAGAACCCATTATAATCACTGACGCTGTCTACACTGATACAGTTTACAGATGTGTGTTCAGTTTCTGACACTTGAGTCTGTCGGCAACAGATGGACGAGTGAAAGAACGTTCGCTTTGTCTCGTCCAGTTTAAACAGCTCATCTGTGTCTCTGTAGAGACTTCAGGAGGATCCCAGTTTCAGAAACAAGTGGATGGTTTATTATAATGGCGTCCCAGTTCAGAGCATTTTGTTTCGTAAACGAGGCACAGTGTAATGGACAGTTCACAAAGAAACTTTTGTTGAAAGATGAAACAGCGACTGTGTTGAATCTGACAGAAGCTGCATCACAAACCAAGAGTAAATGATTTCATAATGCTTTTTATGTAAATTACGGTTTTATATCGATCATGTTTTCAAAACACTTAATGGGCATTGATACTGTTTCCTATATAGTGACGTTAGCCAATAACAGTGGCTGTTTAATGACGAGCCTTAAAGGAGCCGCCTCTTAAAAACTGATCATTTCAGACAGAGGCTCAGAATGAGGGAAGAATTTTTCCACACATATTTGTTTTTTGTGCCAAAAAACTTGATTAACATTATAAGTTAACCTCAAAAATTGTATAACCACATTAAACCTGGAAATAAAAAGAAAATGTTAGGATTTTAAAAGATTTAATCAAACAATATTTTTTAATTAATTGAATTGGTTTATGCTCACAAAATAATTTTAAAAAATCAGGTTTCTGAATTCCACAGTGAAATAAACAGTTGCACACAGGAGTGGAAGAGTAGAAAGGAGTGTAACCTCACGAAACAAATAATTTTTGTCAGAGAATGCATTATAAAGATATTTTTAGATCCTTTTTAGACTTCTTTCTGTGTGGGCTGACCTGGAAAATGCCTGTCAAAGAGAGAAAGACAGTGAAAGAGAGAGAGATACATACAGAACAATAATGAAGAGGTCTCTCTACTGGACATGGGTGTCCTTATTTGACATTTAAGAAATACATGTATGTGTGAGAGAAAGACAGGTCAGATCTGTCTTGCTCTAGTAGACATGGAGAGTAAAAACAGGGGACAATGTGTGTATTCGCTGACTGAGGGAAATATCCTGTCAATCAAACACACAAGAGAGACGGTCTGGCCAGAAAGGAGTTTAGAGATGAGTCCACTATGGCTCCCCTGTCCAGCGATGACAGGATGGGGCACTTGGTGTCAAAAGGTAATCCGATTGAGAGGAAAACCAAATGACAGGATGTGGAGTGAGATTCAACTGTATGTGAACATTAAAAAGGAGGGAGTGTGTTATAAAATTTTAATTATGTATTTATGTACGTAATAATATTTGAATAAAGGTAATTTTTAGGCCGTACATCACTTTTGGCCACTACTGTGTGTGAATATTTGTGTTGTTGTATGTATATATATATATATATATATATATATACACACACACACATAAACACATATATACTTATTACTACTTAGTTATTTGAATATTCAGCATCATTACTCTATAGTCTTCAGTGTCACATGAACACTCAAAATTCATTCTAATATGCTGATTTGCTGCTCAAGAAACATTTATGATTATTATCAATGCTGAAAAAAAGTTAATATTTTTGGGTGGAAACCATAGTACCTATTTTTTCAGAATTATTTGATGAATAGCAAGTTCAAAAGAACAGCACTTATTTGAAATAGAAATCTTTTGTAACATTATTAATATATTCACCGTCACTTTTAAATGTAATGCATGCTTGCTGAACAAAAGTATTAATTTCTGAAAAGAAAAATCTTACTGACCCCAAAACATTTTAACAGTATATATATATATATATATATACATATATATACTATAATCAGTCTATATATAATTATTGTCTCAGGTTGGCCCTTCAACCTTCCAAGATCAATTCCATCCATTTCCTGGCTCATTTCTACTTTCCACTCACTGATTTCTACCTGGATGGAGATATTGCTCCCAAATTCATCCTCGACCGTCCCTTTCCTCTCTCATATTCATTTTCTCTCTACTCGGCTGCATCCAATTTTTTTTTTTTTTGATCATCTATTCTCAAAATTTCTCTCCGTATAACCTCTTTTTCCAAGCCTGCCTTCTCTCTTCTCTCTTTGGTGAAGTGCTTATGTAACCTATTACTTCAGCCCCAGTTCCTGGTTGTGACCTTGCTCTGCCCTCTGGCCTTTAACAGGGCAGAAAAACACCAGCAGGGTGAGAATCTGCACACGTGATGCTCCTCTGCACGTCTACTTTAACAATACAGCAAGTGATGCATGCATTCGAGTGTGTGTGCATGTGGTTATTGAGATGTTTGTGATATGAAGGTCTGTGTATATCATTTTGCATGTGTTTTGTAAAACTGAGCTTTAATCGATACTTGTGCATCTGAGTGTGTGTATGCGTGTATACATAACTGAAAGTAGATACACGCGCACACGCACACACACAGCGAGGCTCATCAGCAGATGCCAGTGGAATTACACACTCCCTCAGTGTTAGATGTCAGGGCTCGTAATCAGGCCGACCACAGGTGTCTGTGGACCGGAGCGCTCCAGCAGAAATGTACCCTCTCCTCTGATATCCCAAACGGTGGGATATGAGTTCAATCTGCTACCTGTGGCTCACCCTCTTTACAGAAATACGATTCAGAAAATCAGCTTGAAAGAGGAATGAGATAGCCAGATGGCTTCCACCTGATGTTTTCATGCCTCTCAGCTTCTCCTGAGTGGAAATGGGTAGAAATTAGAGCGCCGATAGAAAGAGAGCACCCAAGTGACTTTGATAGACTGGATATAATTGAGCTCTATATAACAGCATTAAAGATGCCTGGCCGACCTGGTGTGTGAAGTGTGTTTCTATTATACGACGTGGGGAGATGTAAATTGGAATTAGCATTAGAGGCATTTCTATTAAACTGAGTATTGCTGCAGTCCAGCATGGATCTGTAATGATTTCGGGGGTTTATGCGCTTTGATAAAGTGCTGAGGAAGATTCTTGGTACTGAAAGAGGAAAGATGCAGAGACAGATTGAAAGAGAGACAGAAAGTAATGGTCTGATGGTAATAACATAGTATTTTAAATATGGGCGCAAACCTCGTTTCTCAAAAAAACTGCATTCTTTAAACAATTAAAAACTGCAATGTCAAAATTGACAATGAGGCTTTATGTAAGGTCAGACACTGCAAGTGACATTATTTATATTGTTCACATTTTACCAAAATCAAGCACAATGGAGTCTCAATTGAACACAAAACATACAGTACATGTTTTGTCCATCATTAGAACGGCTGCATCTGAGGCAGTAAGTGCATCGCATTATGTTTTCATCAACTTACAGGTTATAAAGTTTATTGTAGCTATGTGGGCTCTCAGTTTTTTCTGTCATTCGTCATGATGTTATAAAAGATTAAGTGCTTCGCACAGGCTATTTTAGACAATATTGGCTATGACTTGGTGACAAATACCAGACTAAAACACTCTTCGCTCCTCAAAAACATAAAACATTAGCCTTTGTTGTTTCTTGAGCGTAAAGAAAACGCTGTACTTATTCAAAGAAGCAGTTATTTATGTACCATTGCATTGCAGACAAGCAGAGACGCTCTAAACTGCGTGCAGCACTTCATTCACCATAGAGGTGGGCGGAGTTATGAGGTTTGACTGACAGTTTGATTATCCAACGGAGTCACAAGGTTTAGTTTTTAATCCTTTTAATTGGTTAAATATTTGCAAAACCCACAGACAGATGTAAAAGGTGACCAATAGTAACTATTTGAATTGATTGAATGTTTGCTATACATATCAGAAAAGAGGCCAAATGAATGTGAGTTTGATCAAATAAAGCTATTCCTCAACAGATACTGCATTTGACCATTGGTTAACATTATGTAATAGCCCTAAGTCAGGGTTCCGCAATCCTCGTCATGGAGAGCCAGTTTTCTGCAGACTTTAGTTTCAACTCTAGTTAAAAGCACCTGAATATCAACTAATCACGGTCTTTGGTTTGACTTAATTACAGCAAGGTGTGTTGGAGCACGATTGGAATTAAATTATGCATCTGAAAGCTGAAAAATTCTGCAACATTAGGAGGTAGGAAGGCGACAAGCCACGTCCGAGTCTCATGATCGTGTCACATCCACTGAGACTCGATTTTTGAAGGCAGCATTAATTTATCCTTCGCTGCCTATAATATCCCACTATCCTCTGTGCTCAATGCTCTGCTTGATCTAAAATATAAAAGCAAGAATTAGTATTGTAGTAATTAGATATCACCAAAGCTCTCTCTGTTTTGTAGTAGATTATTAGAGCGTTATGCTGACTGTCTGAAATTAGTTTCAGAAGGTAGTTTTGTGAGCATAATCATTGCCAGGGCAGGAAGACAACACGACACAGCCTCTGTGGGAAAGTGTCTGGATAAACACATGGTCCAGTATGATTATCATATTCATATGTTATGATTTTTCTCCAAAACAGTGGTTCTCAAACAAGGGGCCTGCAGGATGGATTCAAAGTATTTAAATAATAAATTATTAATAATATAATCAAACTCGAATTCAAACTAAAATGATACAAAATAAAAATCAAGATGTAAATGGAAATCATGTGTCAATTAGGGGCCTTTGAGGGAATCACTTCTGTGACACCATTATATTATAATCGTGGCAGTGTTCAAAAAGCCACAAAACTGCCATGGAACAACGTCCAAAAAAAACACGATAATATTATACATTAATAGAGTGAAAGAGAGCACATGTGAGAAAAAGAGAAAAAGAGGAGGCTGAATGAAAGTGGAAAGAGTGTTTGGGGTAGATAGAGAGAAAGAGAGGGAGGTACAGAGATAAGGTGACTGGGATGGAGTGAATGTGTGAAAAGAGGAGTATTTGAACAGAGCAGAGCTGGATGGGATGACATTTAGGTGCGTTGGAAATGCAGACAGCATGAAGGTTAAAACTGTTTCCCCGGTAACCCCCGCCGCTCCGAATTACAGCTAGGTCTCCGGAGAAACATGATGCCCGGCGAAAAATATCTGCCTGCTCAGTTATAAAGACTGCAGAGAACTGTCGTAAGACTGACATCAGGCTCTTTAAATCCTGCATACAGCTGACATGAGCCAAGAGCCCATTATAATGCCTGTTCTAACATCATATTCTACAAACTGATGCACTTAAACGGTCCACTATTACAGAGATAATCCAAATGAAACTTTTCTTAACCAGTATTTTTCTTTACAGTCAATCATTTGATCCCTTAAAACTCATTTTGATCACCAAAATGACATTTAAACAAAAAAAAAAATGTAAAAGAAATCGTCATGCCTTAAAATAGCTTGAATGTAACTCTACACTCTTGCCTCATTTAGTATATGCGGTTCTATGAATATGCAAATGAGCCCCGCCTCCACTCACTCACAGCAGCTCAGAGATCCACTCGATGACGATCACACGTTGATCTGATTGGTTACAAGGTTGTTTGTGACGTCAGAAACACCAGCGATTTCAAACCGTGTTTTTGAGACTGTTTTTGATTCACTGCAGTTTTAAAGGAGAAAATACTCAGAAATGGGTTTGACTTATGAATTTGCACATGGTTTGTCTTAAAGCATAATAAAAACACCACATAGACATCTAAACAACATTGATTTTCACCATAGGGGGTTCTTTAAGTAAAAATATCTACTGTAAAAAATAAAATAAATAAAAGCTGCTGTGGCTGAAATAAAATGGCAAAATAAAAAAGCTGCTGTGGTTGAAAAATAAAATGTCAGGAATTCACAGTAAAAAATACTGTTTTCAGTTTTACAGGATGCCTGTATATTTTCTGTATATATTCATATATAGACGGTGTACAGGGTCATAAACACAAACAGAAAACACCATCGGGGTAACACAACACCACAATAATATAATAAACATTAACTAAATACTGTAACAATGTTTTTTTTTTTACCATAAATTATATGGCAATTCATATTTTTACTGGCAAAAACCATACATTTGAAAGTATTTTACTCTAAAATTAAATTAAATATAATGTGATGTTAAATCACTTACATTTTTTCTCTGTATATGGTAAAGTAACTTATAGTTAACCAATTAACAGAATTTAGGTAACCACACAGTTGACGGTATCCATTGATCTACAGAGTATGGAAAAAAAAAACTATGTAAGTAGATGGGGCACATAAACTGTTTACTGGTTACTAACGTTCTTCAAAACATCGTCTTCTGTGTTCAGCAGACCAAAGAAATTTACACAGGCTTGCAGGTGAGTAAATGATGACAGAATTTTCATTTTTGGGTGAACTATCCCTTTAAGACAGGGGTGTCCAAACTGCTTCCTGCAGTATTTAGCTCCAAACTGCTCCAACACACCTGCCTGGAAGTGTCTAGTGATCCGGAAAGCCTTGATTAGATGGTTCAGGTGTGTTTAATTATGAAAACCCTCCAGGAGCAGGACTGGACATCCCTGAGTTAAGTCAAATCTGCAGGAAACACCTGTTAGGACAAGCTCAAAGCCACTTTTACCTCAACGTGGTAACACATGGAATACTCCTCACATTACACATCATCAAAATATGAGGTAGGCTACATATGGGTCTTTGTGTTTTTGCAGTGAGATGCAAA
This sequence comes from Meda fulgida, assembly GCA_030578275.1. Lineage (NCBI taxonomy): Eukaryota > Metazoa > Chordata > Actinopteri > Cypriniformes > Leuciscidae > Meda > Meda fulgida. The sequence continues at coordinate 47,612,779 of CM060622.1, forward strand.
CACTTTCAAAGACTTGTATCGCATAACCAGACCTTCAGACTGACGGCAGCGTTCATTGGCCAAGGACCGCCCAGAGGCCGTCTGACTGACATGTAAAGCAACCAATCACAGTACGTTTTGTTCATGTTTATGGGCGTGAAAATGTAACGTTGATATCCCTACATTAACAGACGGATTTTAACTTTACATGCTTCACATACTTCTGAAAATCCAGCGTTTAGTTGATCCTGATAAGTGCTCATTGTCACTTGTAAAGATGACGGTGTTCTTCTTCCATGAGGGGGTTTGGCTTCACGGCATCTTTGTTTCCAGGCGGACCGTTAAAGAACACGACACACCCGTCTCCCGGAAATCCTGTAGAATCAGATGACGAAATCGAAACTCCTGAAGTTTTTCCAATTTTCGGTGCCATTTGCATCAGACGTTCAGCCAACGGTCCGTGTGCTGAAGGCTGAGACTATTCAAAGACTCACCTGTGCAGGGAAAATTACTAAAAATACAGTAGATAAATAAGTCTCGGGACAAAAATGAATTTTTCAATGTAAATAATTCAAAATACACTCAGCTTCAAGTAAATATTAATAAAATATAATAATTAGTAAAAATATATAAATATGTATAAAATGTTATTTAATATTAATATTTTAGGTAACATATTTATGAGAGAAAAAAGTGCCATCACGATTCATTTTTAATTAACAATTTTGAAAAAAAATATTTGCATTTCAATTAAATAGTACTGTAGTGTGACAAATTAATTTGTTGGACCACAAATTTTCCATGTAAAGTCTCAATTAATATGAGATTCTTATATCGGCACGCATAATAATTGTAAAATAATCAGAAAAAGGCAGTCGGTTGTAATCATATAGTGTAGTGGAGAGCAAAAACAACCATAACTCTACAAAAATGGTTTGTGACAGCCAAGGCAAACACTCCATAGTGACTTATGAGGCCTATTAATGACTTTTATGTGTCTGCAAGAGATTGTGTGTATAAGTGCACACATGACAGATGAAGGCTAATCTTTCTGATTTAATGTAATCTAGCTCATTTTAAGCGACTATTGTTTTCCTCCTTTTCTCGCTGATGGTGCCGTAATCCTGTTAAATCACACAAAAGTTGCTGCTAATCACCTGGATCAAAATAGAACATGTCACTGAGAGTGTTCCACCATGCCATCATCCTCTTCTCTTCTCTTCTCTTCTCTTAACATGTCTTCTTCTCTTCTCTTCTCTTAACGTATCTTCTCCTCTTCTCTTCTCTTCACTTCTCTTCTCTTCTCCTCCATCATCTTGCTCTCCTCCTGGTGTGTCCCCAATAACTCTTTCAATACCTCCATTCAAAAGAAATCTACAGATTCTTCCACAAAATAAGCATAGAAAAAAAAAATACAGTCTGGTGATTCTCGTCTGGGCCTACCAATGGGAAATGTACGCAATCTTTTTTTTCACACTCTTAAAGGTGCAGTAAGCCATATATGAAAAATGCTGTTGAAAAGTGGATCGGACCAAGAAAACTTCTAGCCAATCAGAAGTAGGGGGCGTGTCCACTCATAATGGGGAGGAGAGAGAGTGAGTGAGAGGGAGATTTGAAGAAAGACTGTAGAAAGAGAGATGGCTGAGAGACATTACTAAAGAGAAAGGTCAGAGGAATATCACTAGGAAAAGAGGGGTTATGATCAGGCAAGAGCTTTAGGACCCATGTTAATATTAGAAAAGCTTTCCAGCGCTGGAGAGGCAGAAGCGGGAAGATCTGAAAATGGACGCTGAGATCACGTTGTTTCTGCTCCATACGTGAGTAACATTGGTTTGGCTCTGTTTCACAGAACCAAGATATGCTGTTGTTGTAATGTTAGCTATAGTAACAGGACAGTCCGAGTGTAATTGTTTGTCTGGAGCTGCTGGCGACTAACAGCGAGATCTTCCTTGTATTTACTGTACGTTTGTTCTTCCTTGTCGTTTGTTTATCATATTCACTTTATTTTTGGTAAAGCATTATCTTGCTTCGCTTCAGCTATGATAAAGAGACATCAACTTTTGCATTGTGTGTTCGAGTATTTTGGGGGCGGAGCAATGAAGGGAGGGGTGTGTTTGTATAGGCGGATTTGAAATATTAACAATGTTAGTCAGAAATCGCTTACTGCACCTTTAAATTAGATATAAGGTCAGACTTGTTCACTCTTTACATACTCTTAAAACTTCCAATCTTCTTTGTTATCCCCCTTATTCCATCTTTCTCCCCATTGCTCTTTCCTTCTCTGCCTCTCCCACAGCTTTTACTTCCACATTCATCTTTCTCCGAAGCACCAGGAGAGGTACAAGCCCTGTGTGTGTGTGTGTGTGTGTGTGTGTGTGTGTGTGTGTGTGTGTGTGTGTGTGTGTGTTTTTGAATCTAATTTGCATTCACAGCCACTTGCTGCCTAAGCTGCAGCAGGCACTGAAGAGACGGCCCTTTGAGCAACAGGGATTGCGAGAGCAGGGGAGAAAGAGAAGAAACAAGTGAGAAAGAAAGCAGCAGGAGGAGAGAGAGAGAAAAAGCCTGAGAGGAAAGAGAAAATGAATGAAAGGGCAATGGCTCTGTGTGTGTGCATACATGCGCGTGTATGTTTCCATGTTCCTCTATGAGCAAGAGTAAAGACACAGGGTGGCATTTTTGAAGCCTGTTACCACCCAAGACAAAAAAAGGCCTTTAAGTAGCCCTTTAAAGGTGCAGTAAGCGATTTTTGAAAAGCGCTGTTGAAACGTGGATCGGACCAAGCACCAAAACACACTTGTAGCCAATCAGCAGTAAGAGGCGTGTCCACTCCTGATGGAGAAGGAGAGAGAGCTCAGTGCACAAGACAAACATTAGCAGAGAAAAAACAAAAGAGGAAAAGGAGAGAGGAATCTAACTTTTAAAAGAAGGTTTACAATCAGGCAAGATTCTAGAGAGACTTTAAAGTGAAAATGTTGTTCATATGTCAATGTGTTTTAAAAAATATATGATTTAAGACAAACCATGTGCAAATTCATAAGTCAACACCATTTCTGAGTATTTTCTCTTTAAAACTGCAATGAACCAAAGACAGTCTCAAAAACACGGTTTGAAATCGCTGGTGTTTCTGACGTCACAAACTACCTTGAAACCAATCAGATAAACGTGTGATCGTCATCGAGTGGATCTCTGAGCTGCTGTGAGTGAGTGGAGGCGGGGCTCATTTGCATATTCATAGAACCGCGTATACTAAATGAGGCAAGGGTGTCGAGTTACATTCAAGCTATTTTAAGGCATGAAGACGGAAAAAAATGTTTGAATATGTCATTTTGGTTATCAAAGATGAGTTTAAAGGGATACAATTATTGACTACAGGTTGCTTTATTTCTTCTTGATACATGATGTTAGTTTTGCTGTTTTTAACAGAAATAAGATATGCTGTCTTTTGCTTGAAAATACTGGTGTGTCATCATCTTAGCTTGCCTGGCCTGGTTATTTGCATTATTAATATTATTATAAGGCTGGAACGTCTAAACCTGAGTCCGTAGCCATTTTCAAGAAACGTCTGAAGAAGAATCTTTTTTTGGCAACACTTGATACATAAATACTAACACTTTCCTTTCTCTTTTCTTCTACTCTATATCTATATATATAAATATATATATATATATATATACACTACCGTTCAAAAGTTTGGGGTCAATTTTTTTTTTTTTTTTTAAGAAATTAATACTTTTCTTCAGAAAGGACGCATGAAATTGATATAAAGTGACAGTAAAGACATTTATAATAATGCAAAATATTTATTTTTTAATGAAATGCTTTTTTCTTGAACTTTCAAAGAATCCTGAAAAAAATGAATCACTGTTTGCACAAAAATATGAAGCAGCACAACTGTTGTAAACTGTGATAATAATCATAAATGTTTCTTGAGCATCAAATAATCATATTAGAGTGATTTCTGAAGGATCATGTGACACCGAAGACTGGAGTAATGATGCTGAAAATTCAGCTTTGATCACAGGAATAAATTACATTTTAAAATATATTCACATAGAAAACAGCTGTTTTACATTGAAATAATATTTAACAATATTACTGGGTTTATTTTGTATTTTTAATCAAATAAATGCAGCCTTGGTGAGCAGAAGAGACTTCTTTTAAAAACAGGGTTATTATAGTTATCTTGTATACTCTCTTGTAAAAGAGATTCTGAATCTCAATGGGACCTCCTGGTTAAATAAAGGTATAAATAAAAAAAATTATAGTTAACTAAAACTAAAACCGTAAAAAAAAAAAAAAAAAAAAAAAAAATATATATATATATATATATATACATACATACATACATATATATATATATATATATATATATATATATATATATATATATATATATATATATATACATATATTTCAGCTAGCAGACAAGGCAACTTTTTTTTTTGTTTAACTTGACCAAAATATTTTGTTTTTGTATAAAATGACTAAAAATGAAAAAAAAAAACAACATTACTAAAATTTCTAAATGAAAATAGGAAAAAATGATTTCCGAGTATTAAAAACTATAATAGAATCTCAATGATACTAAAATAACACAGGTTCACCTTGAGAAAAGCCTGCCAAGCTCCAAAGGACAAAAAAGCACCATGAAAGTTAGGTGTTGAAATGAATCGTTGCATCGATGCATCTTGATGCAGACGTGGACGATTCTGCATCAATGCAGTAATAGACCATAATCGATTATAACACACTGACATTTCTCTGACGTCATTCGTCACATACGCGGGAAAAATGAAAAGTTCACATACATCTGACTGCTTGTATTCATTGACGAAAATGTTGTCATGTGTAATATTGAAAAGTGAGGATGCAGCGCATCATGATGTATCGTGATATCGAATCGAATCGTTGACATGATAATCGTAATTGAATTGTTCTATCACACAACCAATCAAACTTCTTCATTACGCGCTTAACTTTAAAGCAGACTTTTGGTTGGTTAAAATTAGCTGTCAATCACTCCCTTTCACTGCGTTCCGTTGTCTCTCTCCTAAATTTTAGCTGGTGCTCCTAACTTTTTGAAGTGTGTCTGTGTGTGTTCCCTGCAAACTGGAATGCTCAGGTAAAATATTGTACAATACGAACAGTCTTTGCTCACTTTTATCACTTTGGCTTTTATTCTCATGCACTGACTTGTTTGCTAAACTGAACAGCCAATCAGAGTTCTCTCTCTCTCTCACCGATTCAACATCCTCAATCGGCCAAACATCCCTAAACAGGGTCCGACAAGTGCCGAACACACCACAAAAACTGGGCCAGGCGATGCTCAATGACTTTGGTCGGCTTGGTGGGTGATTAGTCCTGAAAACAGCTTATTTAGAGACCTAATCTATACATGTTTATTAATGGGAGCCATTCATTCACAGTACTTTCTGTAACAGCCCCAGAAGTCAGCGGGATCTTTAGCACGCTCAATAGCCTGCAACTGTACAAACACCTCCAATGACAACTGATGTCAAAACAATTAGCTTGTTAGCATGTGAGGGGAGTTTTGTGTGGTGCAAAGAAAGCACGTCACGACCCAACACAATGCACCATCTGCACAACAATGGCCTACGTCAAGAGACACACACACACACACACACACACACACACACACAGACACACACACACACACACACACACACACGCACACACACACCTAATAACTTTTTTCTCAAGTGCTTCTCTCTTCTGTGGCTATAAATAGAGTGTGTGGCAGAGCTCTTGCTAATTCCTTCATTGAGAGTCTAGTGGTAACGCAGAAGGGCGCGCGCACACACACACACACACACAGGGCTCTGACGCGCTGCCTGACAGCTACACGCAGGAGGAAGAGCTGCGGGGTTGCCAAGGCGACCCCTTCCCCTGCCAAACCCTCATTCTGTGTCAGCGTTATCTATCCATACATATCTTCTCTCATCTCCTTCCCTCACCATTTCCCCTCCATTTCTCTGCTTTTATTTCTCTTCTATTTCAACCCTCTCACTTATTCAGTCTGGCTTTTGCTGTATATTCTTGTGCTTTACATCTTTATTACTCATGATGACTCAACTTATTCTCTTTCTTGTGTCCATCATCAGCTTTTATCTCATTCTTTTAATTGAGTATTTGTTATTCTCTTGAGCTGAGAGCCTTGTAGACACATTCATTAACACACACTTCCTCCCCAAATTCTCATAGCACAGCAGTCTTAACAATATAACAATTCTGCTCTGGCATTCACACACACACACACACACACACACACACACACACACACACACACACACACACACACACACACACACACACACACACACACACACACACACACACGTTGGTGCAACAGCATTATGAGGACTCTCCATAGGCGTAATGGTTTTTATACTGTACAAACTGTATATTCTATCCCCTTACACTGCCCCTATCCCTAAACCTACCCATCACAAGAGACATTCTGCATTTTTACATTTTTAATAAAACATTGTTTTTTTATGTTTTTTTTAAGCTATTTGAATTATGAGGACTTTTGATATGGCCTCATAAACCACCTATAAGTTGTAATACCAGTGTAATACACGTCATATACAAATTTGTGTCCTCAAAAATCACATAAACCAACCCACACACACACACACACACACACACACACACACTTCTCAGCTGGAAAGCTACCAATTTGTTCTCATTATTTGGCACTACAAACTAGACGCTAAGAAACTGACCTCGGCTGATTTCATTGGTTTGACCTTGCTGCAAAATTGAAGCCTTCCTTTGGTTTTCATTGAGCGAAAAGAGGGAAACACTAAAGAACAAGCTACAGTAGCTCAGGCTAAATGGTTATTTTCTCTCGAAACATTCATTTGGTCATAATATGACAATGATGCCATTGCTAAAAGCAGCCTTCCTCCGAGTTACTCTCCACCCGTTCGGTTTAAAGTCAAAATCTCAAACACTGCAGCTGTAGCCTGTAAACTTCTGTTTGGAATATTTGTTTTTGTCGTGTGTCGCAGAGCTGTTTTCGTGCGTCTCAGCTTCTAACACTTCAAAGGGGCCCGGAAACGGTCCGTCTATATTGAGAATACCTCGGAGCTTCCAGGAGCTCATTAAAAAACGCCCCCCCCACACCACGCTCAGGTGCTCTGAAGCCGTTTTGATTTCCCCCATACAAATCAAGAGTGCCGTTCAAATTTCGTCCTTTGTTCAAGAGCTCCCTTCTTCCATTTCTCATTTCTACCTCGACGGCCTTTTTGGATACTTCAATATATGGAATGTTATCGTAGCTCCTTTAATGCAGAATCATATTATGTCTTTACAGCCAATCTATTTGCTTTTCGTTTTACTTCAGTAAAATTCCAAAATTCTGTAGGCTTAGTTTTCTCTCTCAGTCAATTCGATCTGACAGTGAAGATTGAGTAAAAGGCTGGTGACATTAACATGTCTGTGTCAGTATTAAGTGGGCTGAAGCGCAGTCATGCTAAAAGAGACCGTAGTGGGAGAGGAGACCGTAATGGGAGAGGACGCTGGCGCTGATTGTTCGCCGCTTCTCCTGGTTTCGCTTTTCTCAAGCTTTTTTTTTTCTCGAGCTTCCTGGTTTCTGCAATACCTCCGCCTTTAAACGGATATCTGCAAATAAATAACTTTTCTCCTGTCGCCGTGGATTATGCTGTGGACTATCCTGGTTGTGTGGGTGACTATTGTACCTTATTGCCCTCCTGGATTTTGGCTACCGCGAGTTGTGGTTGTGTTGACAACTGTGTTGACGACCGACATCCTAATGGAACAACATAGGATTTCCAGCGGTCCTGAAATCCATTCGCAACAGGATCTTCTACCACGCCGAGCCCGATATATCCATAGAGGGTGGGGTCGCCGGTTTGTTATGTCCAAACACGGTGACCACAGCAACATCGCATCTCTCTGGACAGCAGCCTCACGCCACGCCGTACCTGGATTACGTCATCAGAGCGCCGACACTGGAGGAACATTAAACTCCGATTGGTACAACAGAAAACCCGGAGTGGATCACAGCGTCCTACGGCCTTGTAATAAACTGGACCTCAAAACTTCCATAACTATTGAACAATTAAATGTGCAGTCATTGTCAAATAAATCTGGACTTATACACGATCACATTTTGGACAAAGGGATAGATATTCTCTGCCTAAGTGAGACCTGGCAGCAGCCTGATGTCTATTCCTCTCTTAATGAGGCCTGCCCACCTGGGTATTGTTACCTTTCTAAGCCCCGCACAACTGGCCGGGGTGGGGGGCTTGCTGTAATACATCGCAGCAATCTGGTGCTATCACCCGTGGCCATTCCCAATATGGACAAATTTGAAAGTCTTGTTGTTAATTGTAAACATCCGTTTTCTGTGACAATAGCTCTTATTTATCGTCCTCCTAAACCACATTCAACATTCATTTCTGATATACACAGTTTTCTTATTTCCCTTTGTACAATATACTCCAACATTTTGGTTATTGGTGACTTTAATGTGCATATGGACTCTCAGATTTGCCGACTGGCATCTGATTTCAGGCATACATTGGACTGTATTAATCTCCATCAGCTTGTTGATGTTCCAACACATACTAAAGGCCATATACTGGATTTAGTGATTACTGACTCTCTTACAGTTACTCGCCTTGAGGTGTATGATTTGGTGTCTCTGACCATCTGGCAATATTATTCAAAATTCCACTGTCATTTTCTTTTCATAAACCAAAACGTCAGATGATTTTTCGAAATATCAAAAACATCGACTTCATCACTTTTAGTCAGGAGTTACATCTTCTCTCCCCTTCACCAGATTTATCGATGGATGAACTTGTGAATTTTTACAACACCAGCCTTAGCTCCATTCTGGATAGTCATGCCCCAGTTAAAAGCCAGACTGTCACATTCTCTAGGTCCGCACCCTGGTTCACAGGAGAACTTAGAGAGATGAAGCAGTCTGGTCGTGTCCTGGAGCGGACCTATAAAAAATCTGGCTTGATGGTGCATAAATTGGCCTATCGAGAGCATCGTAGGGCCTATGCTAGAGCTCTCTCAAATGCTAGGTCACAGCATTATTCCATTTTGATTAACAATATGCAGGTGACTCCAAAAAATTGTTCTCCACAATTAATCACCTTCTCAAACCACAGACTCCATCATTCTACAGCTATACCAACTCAAATTGCAATAAATTTATGAACTTTTTCACTTCCAAAATAGATTGTATACGTTCAGCTCTCTCTCCTCTCACTTGTCCCACTCCTGACACCCCTACAGTACTGATCACGCAAAAACTGTCAAATTTTTCGCCTACAACGCAGCAGGAGGTCGAGATTATTATCCGTAAATCTAAATCATCCACTTGCTCTCTTGATCCCCTTCCCACCGCTCTGCTCAAAACCCACCATTCTTCCATTAGCCCTCTTATAACTAAATTGATAAATTTTTCTCTGAAAACAGAAAATGTTCCAATAGCTCTAAAAACAGCTATTATTAAACCTCTTCTTAAAAAACCCACCCTAGATCCTGAACCTCTGTCAAATTACAGACCCATCTCTAACCTCTCATTCATCTCAAAAGTGCTAGAAAAAGTGGTTTCCTCCCAGCTTCATACCCATCTCAGTTCCAAAGGTTTGTACGATAAATATCAATCTGGTTTTCGCTCTCAATACAGCACAGAGACAGCCCTCCTCAGAGTGACTAGTGACCTCCTTATGGCCTCTGACTCTGGTTCCACTTCTCTGCTTATCCTTCTCGACCTCTCTGCTGCGTTTGATACTGTTGATCATCGTATTCTCCTTCACAGACTTCAGCACTATATTGGTCTCTCCGACACTTCCCTACAATGGTTTCGCTCCTATCTTACAGATAGGACTGAGTGTGTAGCCTTGGAGGAGGCAAAATCCTCACCTCACATTGTCACCTGCGGGGTCCCCCAGGGTTCCGTACTCGGTCCAACCCTTTTTAATATTTACACGCTTCCCCTTGGTCGTGTCATCTGCAGCCATGGAATTCATTACCATTGCTATGCTGATGAAACACAACTATATCTTCATATCACTCCCTCCGGTTCCCCCTCTGCCTCAACTCCTGCCTGGAGGAGATCGGGGCATGGATGAATCAAAATTTTCTGCAGCTGAATGGCTCTAAAACAGAAGCCATCCAAATCGGAACGTCTCACCAATTACGTTAGTCACCTATCACTCTTGTTTCTTTTCTTGGTAACACTATTTCCCTCTCTCCCTCCGTTACTAACCTTGGGGTCAAGTTTGACCCATACCTTTCTTTTGACAATCATGTCACCTCAATTTGTAAGACCTCGTTTTTTCACCTCCGTAATATTTCCAAACTGCGTTCCTTTCTTTCCTTCCCAGCTGCAGAGAAGCTCGTTCATGCCTTTGTCTCCTCCAGGCTGGATTACTGTAACGCACTCCTGTGGGGAATCCCTGGTAGGAGCCTTCAAAAGCTCCAGTTTGTGCAGAATAGTGCTGCCAGGGTCCTAATGAGGGTGCGGAAACACGAGCACATCACCCCTATCCTAAAATCCCTTCACTGGCTCCCTGTTTATTTTCGCATAGAATATAAGATCCTCTTGCACACTCACTACTGTCTGCATGGTGCAGCCCCACATACCTCACTGATCTCATTTCCCTACACACCTCCACCCGGACCAGAGCAGGCAAAAGGCATCTCCTGGTTACACCTAGGACACGGCTTGAGACTATGGGCGACAGGGCTTTTAAAGCATCCGCCCCTCGTCTATGGAATGCCCTTCCAGATCATCTCAGAGCACCCATGACCACGGATGTTTTTAAAAAAGAGCTTAAAACCTATCTTTTTAGAAGAGCGTATTTTTAAGTATTTTAATGTATTTTTAAGTGTCTGCGTATTGTTTTGTTTCTATTTTATTTTTTGATTTTTTTGTAAGCACTATGAGATTTGATGTCAAATGTATAGTGCATTATAAATAAAATTCATGATGATGATGATGAAAGCACAAGCCATCAGTCCTGCTCATACATGCCTCTGATTGACCATCCGTCTCCAGGCTTAACACAACTCCTACAGGATCCTGATACTTTCCAGAGCAAGAGATGAAGACAGAAGCAACTTTAAAAATGTAGGCTTTTAAAAGGAATTATCTATTGTTGCAGAATGCAAATGACCACTGCAGAAAATGGCATATTCAAAAGTTTGGGGTCAAGTTTTTTTTATGTATATTTTTTCATTCACCAAGGATGAATTAAATTGATCAACAGAGTAAATACTTCTACACTGTCGCAAAAACATTTCTGTTTCAAATAAAGGCTGTTCTTTTAAAAATTCTATACATGAAGGAATCCTGTAAAATGCAATCACGGTTTCCACAAAAATAGTAAGCAAGTATTTCAACATTGATAATAATAATAAATGTTATTATACTATAATTTTATATTAATTATAATTGTTATGCCATTTTACAAAATGATATTATAATAGCAGCAAATCATCATATTATTATGATTTCTGCAGGATCATGTAACACTGAAGACTGGAGTAATGATGCTGAAAATTCAGCTTTGATCGCAGGAATTAAAACATTTAATTAAAAAACGTATTAAAAAAGAAAACAGTTTAATTTATAATATTTTTGGTGTTTTTACTGTATTTCTGATCAAATAAATGTAGCCTTGGTGAACATAAGAGACATATAATTAAATTCCATTCTGTACCAACATAAAAAACATATCGTGGCATCAAAAAATGAAGAATTCGGCTTTAGTTTGCTCTAAAACAGGCTGTAACAGATGACGCTATATATAGTCAGAGGAACAAGAACAAAAGAGATAAATAATGAGACTATATACTGCAGTATAAGTTGCCTGGGGCAGTGGGGGGCCAAGATGGTCCCCAAGTAAGTGATGTAGAAGCTTTGATCTCCTGTCCACCCCCTCTTCTAACTCTCACATGGATCAAATGCAGCACAGCGTGCAAACACTTCTGTAACAGAGGACATCTGTACATCTGCACTGCAGTTATATATATATATATATATATATATATATATATATATATATATATATATATATATATATACATAGCATAATATTGAACTGTGCATCCACCAGTATGTGAATGAACTCTGCAATCCAATCAATCTGCACATTTTATTTTTCATTATTCTAGTTATTTTGTACTTTTATAACGCCAGAGATGCTTTTCAGCTTTGTAGCTGATTGTGACCAAATACCTTTTTATTTATTTTGTATCAGCCCTACAAAACTATGAACTATGCAGGAGTGCATTCAGTTTACTGCTTAGTGCTTAATACACTAAAGAAAGCTGTACTGTACAAACTAGGCCTAAATGCCGCCAGGTGGAACAAACTGTAATTTACACTACTGTCTGTTCAAAATAAAATGAACAGAAACCTAGCATTGGGAATTTGTTCCTTGTTCCTGTTGTGCCAAACTCGTATTGAAGCGTGACCCCAAAACCGAGGTACATACTGAACCGTGACTTCTCTGTACTGTTACACCCCTAATATATACTCTACATTTCGGCATTGATGCACCATTTAGAGCAGAAACATGATGCATTGGATAACGTATTTTATTCTAAATAGCGACTCTGGTGCGCAGGATTGCAAGTCGACTTGTGAGAGACTGAGTGGATTAAATGGAATTTGAGAAAATAGGAATTGGCACATTTGGGAATCCAGGAATCGACAGATTTGCAGGGGGCTTTGTGAAAGACACATGGTGCACAGAAAGAGATAATGTGGGATGAAAATGAGTGTTGGAAGACAGAATGAGAGAGAGAAGGAAAAAGGTAAGAAGAAAAAGAGACAAGAAAATAACACTGGCATCTTTGCTTTGAACAAGCGCTCACATACCTTTGTTCAGTTTGACTGCAATGTGCTGCAATACGCGGATGTGCCATGAGGCTTTATACACAGTGGAAGCCACTATGGGCCAGATTTACTAAACAGGGCAAATTAGCGTGGGAGTGCAATTCCAAAAAAGCGCCGATGGGAAAGGAAAGTCCTGCATGTGATCTACTTATGGTAAATTAAAGAATACAGACACAGTGGATCATTTCCATATTGATCAATGCAATCTACCAAATTACTGTACTGTTTAAAACATGCTTTTTGGGGTGATAAATAATGGTGCAAATACCAGTAAATTGACTAGCGTAAACCTTAGTAAATCACCTTGCTTGATTCATTTAAATACTCTCTTCCCATAAATGTTGCATCTGAAAGGGAACTCCTATAAATGCATATACAGTATAAAAAACAACTGTGTCTACGCCAGAGGTGAGACCAAGTCATTGTTTTGCAAGTCACAAGTAAGTCTCGAGTCTTTGCATTCAAGTCCCAGGTCAAGTCCCGAGTCAAGACAGACAAGTCCAAGTCAAGTTGCAAGTCCTCGAGTTTAAGCTTCAAGTTTTAAACAAGTCATTAGTGCTTTTTGCACAAATTACTGTCTCAGTGTTAATTACTATAGTAAATGAAATGTATACTAATTTACATCAGAAAGGCTTTTAAAATGTGATATAATATAATAATAAATAATATTATCAAATTTATTGTGGCAATGCAGATTTAAAAATAAAAAAATAAAAGTAACTGTTCATTGGGAAAATTAATCGTGATTTGCTACACATTAAGTTTGCTAAAATATTGAGTCCCTGGTTAAATTATTTTGTTAACGTGACAGTAATTGTACTAGAACATTCCTATTTCTATGGCGACGTATCAAGCGCCATGTGACACTTTTTGGGGCTACGTGCCTGTCTTTTACAAAACGTAATGTAAATCCATCCATTTCTCCCGAAAGACATGAAAGTGAGTGGCTGGTGAACAGGGAGAAGACTTTATAGTTACCTATAGGCTAAAATGTGCGTTTGTTGTGGGGGGAAAATAACATGTCTCAAAATTACATTTGAAAGGTTTATTATTTCCGTTTACTTAGATATCAGTGTGTTCTTTTTTTCTCAAATTATAAATGGTTCGCTAGTACTTGTGTATTTAAATGCCTGAAAAAGAAAAAAGAAAACATTATTTGGTTGAAAACTGTCTGAACGTGTGATAATAAATGACAACTGACACGCGCTGCTGAACACACTCCATCACGCGCTCTCTGGCTCAGAGCCAAACGTGCGAAAGCAGCGCTAATCAGCGCTGTGATCATGCGTCAATGATACAGTGCTATACTACAGTCAGTGATTATTACAACTCTGATCTGTGGTTTTAGAAGGTAGGTCAAGTCTTTCCAAGTCACAGGGCTCAAGTCCGAGTCAAGTCGCGAGTCATTGTTGTCAAAGTCTAAGTCGAGTCGCAAGTCATCTTTGAATATGTCAAGTCGAGTCGCAAGTCATCAAATTTGGGACTCGAGTCCAAGTCAAGTCCAAGTCATGCGACTAGAGTCCACAACCCTGGTCTACGCCTTATCAGCGCTAATGTTTCACTGCATGCCATTAGTAATCCTTTATTAAATCTGGCCTTATGCATTTGGTTTGTGTAGTGAACATACTGAGGTACAGTAATAAGCTTGATGACTTTTTCCTCATTAACACGGGTTGAAAATTACAAAGCACTCTTTCGTCATTGAAAGAATTGCTTAAATAATACAATTATCATTGTAAACACAAAACACCTACACTGGATACCAAAAGAGGTAAAAACCGAGAGGAAAGAAGCAAAAAGGGCCCTGAGAAAGCAAATTACTGCTGATGTCAATAATTTGTTTCTCTGGGCAACTTGGCGGCTGGAACCTTAATTGTGAGAGAAAAACACCTCCTTCGAAATCAGCTCTTTCCATCCTCTGAGAGTATCTGTCCACTTTGCTCTCTCTCAAAAGAAAACAAAAAAAAAAAACAAAAAAAAAAAGGACTAGAAGAGGAGAAGAAAAAAGACACATGTTGATGGGGTTTACCTTTGCCTAAAAAGTCAGTCACTTATTTGGTTTGTTAACTACATCAATTTACCGCAATTTGTCGTAGATGTATGCCTTATACTGGAGCATAAGTAATTTCCCAGAACGCTTTAGTCTTTCCAGCTGGCCTCACTCTTAAAGTGAATCATAGGGTAAACTAATCCTGACAAGTCCTGATCCAGAGTGCAGTGGACTGATCATAACTGGTAGAAGGCAAGGACGTGTCCTTTGTCAAGGTCTAGTAAAAGTGCACTGTAGTTCAAAAACTGACGTTTAATTTGCACTGTATGACACTTTGTAGTGTTAAAGAGGTAGTTCAGCCAAATTTTATTTACTCACCGTCATGGTGTTTCAAACTTGTATGACTTTCTTTTTTCAAACAATGTTTCTATCCATAGAGTTAAAGTCAATGGGGTCCAAAACAACACAGGACCCCACTGACTTCATTGTATGAACAAAACTACACTAAAATCTTCTTTTGTTTTCCACAGAAGAATGCCAGTCATACAATTTTGTAACAACAGTAAAGCGTAATGAGTAAAGAAGACAAATTTCATTTTTGGGTGATCTATATTTAAGGATTGTGGTATGTACTATGAAGCAGCAAACCATGTAATGCTATTCTATAGTATCCATTACTGTATAGAGTGCAACAGTCGGGTTCTGGAAGTAAAAACCCTCATTCATTTTCTCCAAAGGGGAATTGATTTTTAAATGATAACTTATAACCTTTAGAACTAACGTGATCTAATTGATGGTTTATGCTATTGGTGAAGCCATCAGCCTGCATTATTTTAAAATTATTTTTTAAATAATTGTTAAACAGTGAAATACCTAGTGGAATAAACTACATTGCCCATGATTCTACGAAAAAATCTCTACCAATCAAACAATCGAAACAAGCAGGCCGCACCAAAATAACTCTTTAAACTGGCACTGTGAATGTCGTAATCAAGTCAGTCTCTGTACGCTCTCAAACTACTATGTGCATATTTTGCAACAATATTGTTTCTATAGGCCTATATAATCAATAGTTTTATATGTGTCTATTGTTTTTTTTATTTCCGCAGTGCCTAATGAGACTGTGGATATTTCCCTCATTAAAGTTGTCTTTGTCCAATTTTCAAAGACTTTTTTTGCTTTGATTAAAGTTTGTAATGTGGTTTACCTCATAGCTGGTTGGTTTGGTTCATGGCTTATATAACCAATACTTTTTATTTTTTAATCCCTACGGAAAAAATACTTCCGGAGCCAAGGCCGCTGAAAAGGTGGGCGGGAACTGTTGCACTTTATTCCTCTATCATAACCATAATGCTTAGCCGTGTTGTGTCAGACACTCACCATCCTCTGTGGGCACATAGATGTTGAGGTAGAGACAGTCTTCACTCTGATTCTGAATGTAGGTGGCAGCCACATCCAAGCTGTCAGTAAACCACACAGGCAGCATTATCTCGGGCAAAACGCCATGCACGTTCTGCGGGCAAACAGGGGCGAACTGTGTAGCGTTACGCACTTCCTGCCAGGACCCGGGAGCTTCTGGGGGCTGAAAGCGACGGTCTCCTATTGGCGCTGTGGCATAGGGGATGCCCAGGTACTGTTCGACAGGACCCAGGATCTCGTTGTTAAGATCTTTTTTGATCCCACGCAATTTGCCATAGTTTGTGGTGACGGTGGGATATTTGGTGCCAGGATCAATGCGCTGGCACGATGTCAAGGTGATCCACAGTGCCAACCAGAGAAGAGTAATTGCATGGGTGGCCTCCGAAATGCGGGCATGGCCCAAATCCCGTTTACAGCCATGGAGCGGAAACATGGCTGTTTTGTTTTTTCCTTCTTCACTTCGCTTGTTTATTGACGTCCGCTTTGCTTGGTACCCGGTGAAGGGCAAAGGAAAGTTAAACTATAGTAACAGAATACGAAAAAGTGGTCCTGCCAGTGGTCCTGCTTGATTTGGTCTTTCAGGGAGCAAGAAAAGGGAGGACAGGAATGGGGGGGGACAGTGGAAGGGTTGGGGTGGATGAGGGGCTGAGGTTGTGCTCAGCCCTGGTGAGTTATCGTGGAAATGCAATAGAGAGTAAGAGAGAAAAGTCTGTTACGTTCCATCTCCCTGAGCTGTCCTCATGGGGTCAGTTAAAGAGGTCACGCAGATGATTGCTGGTCCTGTCAAGAACAAAAAAAAAAGTGTTAGTCATCAAAGCTTCATTTACTAAATGCTACCCTTTGAATACACGTCAACCACATGAATTTGTACCATGTTGAATGCTGCAACCTGGATTAAAGGGATAGTTCACCTAAAAATAAAAATCCTGTCATTGTTTACTCCCATCTGTTAATCTGTGTTTGTATTTAGTTCCTTTCAGTTCAGTCTGTCTTTGTCTGTCTTTGTCGGTTCTTATTCTTATGTAGTCTTACTTAGCTAGTGTGTGTGTGTGTGTGTGTCTGTGTGTGTGTGTGCTTCCTGCCTCCTGCCTGTCTGTACCCAGTGGGATTATTTTAGTAAAAGTTAGTATTGGAGCTCTTTGCCTGTTCGCCTTTCTTCTACCTGCACCACAGCATGACAATATGATTATTCTGCGCTCAAGCGAAGCACAAACTTTCACCAGCATAAATGTGTCCAAAAATGGCAAGGAAACATTTTAATTTTTTAATTAACTAGTGTTTTCTGAGTCAGTGTCGGCTGCAAAGATGAAGCTGATGATGCTGACTCGTCATCTCCGCAGTGTAGTGAACGCGCCTATAGAGAGAAATGCACCTTTCATACAGATTACATAATCACAGTATTTGTTTTTGATTTGAGTTTGTTCGTTTTGTTCGTAGACATTTTAAGCTTGCTATAGATATATTTCTCATGTTTATATAGCCTATACTGAGTTTCGGTAAAAAAAACGTGTTATTTTTTTCTTGTTATTGTGAGTTTACACAAATAACAGTTTCAAATGATGTCTTAAGGCCCGTTCACTTAGCGATAGCGATAAAGATAACGCTAAAAGATATAGTTCTAAAAATCACTATCAATATTAAAGAATAGCAGAGTTCCCACCACAGCTATAACGTTAACGATATAGAGAAACGATATTGTTGGGATCACTTTCAGAATGATTTTTTTTCCCAGCTGTTGAATGATAAAACACTGACAGCCAATCAGAATCCTTTCTAATTTAAGGGCTCGCACATTTAAAATGGCAGACGACATTGCAGAGAAGTTAATCGCCGAGGTCCAGAAAAACCCACCACTGTTTGACAAGTCAACCCCTTTTCAAGAAAATGGATATGGAAAACAATCGTTCATACCCTCTGAATAAACGGTGAGAAGTATTACCTTGGGTATCCAGCGCTCGTTTTGACAACATTGTCTTGCTTCCTTTGAAGTAGCGGTGAGAAAGACTAGGTGTTGTTCTAATTCCACTATATTGACTACGTCAGCTAAATTCACTGTTAGATTATTAGATTGATTACACTATATTTTCACTCAAAACATAGCATGCTGAGGACATCTGCTGGTTAAAGCCGTGTAAATGCAACAAGAACAGCAAAAACATGTTCAGTGACATTGTACACACTTTGAAACCACAGAGCGTGAGCTTAGAATAAACAGACCGTTATCGTTCGTTGGTGTGGACGCAAATATAGTTATCGTTATAGTTATCGTTCTTGGTGTGAACGGACCTTTACTCTTATCTGTATAACCAATAATGACGGAGTATTTTAAGTTGTTTCCGGTGTTATCAGGAGAAGATGCAAGTGATTGTGCCAGCTAATACTTTAGCTTCAACACTCTGCACAAACATGGATATGTGCATAATAATAGCGCATATTTATCTAGGTTAATGTTAGAGTGAGTGGCCAAGTGAAGTTGTTACTACTAACATGTTTCAAATGATAAGCTATATTTGAGGTTGATGGATGGTAGGCGAATGTTTGGATTTCCTGCTCAACATACAGTAATTACCACACTGACCCGCCGTTAATGATCTGTCCCTCACGGACTGTGTGACTTCGCCACTTCCTGTGGAGTTTTTTTCCTACTATGACTAACCGACCAATAAAGTTTTGGTCGACTAAGCCTCTTCTCGTTCGACTACCGGTTAGTTGACAATTAGGGAGCAGCCCTAATTGAACACAAAAGAATATATTTTGAAGAACGTAGAATGAAATTCAATGGTTGTTTTGGACCCCACTGATGCAAAATCCAGTCATTTTGGTCACGTGAATTAGACGTGTTGACCAACAGAAAGCTGCTTGGTTTGAAAGTGACTTTTGTGTGAGTGGTGATTCATGCATCACTACATTACTGACGTGTTCTGCAGACGAAAGACAGTCAAACAGGTTTGCATCTACTTGTGAGGGTGAGTATCTTATTTTTAGGTAAACTATCCTATTAAGTGTCTTCCTCACAATGGTGATAAGATAACTGAAGGATTCCCAGGAGGTTTGAATGCCAAGCATTTCGTTTCCAGCCCAGATCATTGCATTTGAGACAGAAAACTAAAAGAAAAAATGGAAATAAAAAACTCTTTGTACACTTCCCATCAAATATTAATGTTTCTCCACGTTTATATGTAGCTTAGAAATTCAGTGACTCAGCAGTTTTAGTGCTTGCCATAGGGTTCTTCGTCTAAGCCCTGGAAAAAAGCAATACTGCAGGCGAATGATAGCTCAGATGACTCGTTCAGAGCATTATGAGGATCCAATAAGACAGCGACAGGGAGACAGTGATGTAAAGGAAAACATCTCGAAACACCCACACAAAGAGCCTCTATCAGTCAGTTGTGACTTACAAACTAAAAATAGATGTTTTAGCTCTCACATCCTGAATGAAATCATCTGTGCGGATATGAAGTCTAATTAAGAAGCGACGCATTTCGCCGTGAACACATCTTTTGTTTTTTAAAGCCTCTAATCGCCTGAGAGAGCTGATTGATGCTTTAAAACTTTGATGTTCATTTCAAATGGTGTTAGCATTTAGCCAAGAGCGCCTAGCTTAGACGCCTAAGCATTTTAACGGTTAGTTAAAACAGAGGACAGAGATTTATGTGATGTGAATGGATTTAATGTGGTTTTAGATTTGAAGTCTGGGCAAAGTGAAGGGGGCAAAAGGTTTTAAAACTTAAAACTAACACTTGAGATGACAGCAATGTCACAAAAGGTCACCAAACGAATGACACAAATAGGTGCGGACCAGAGAAAGGAACATAGAAAATTTAATGAGAAATTGTTACACTCAGTATGACTGCTGTAGAAATTGATTTTGCATTGTCATGACATAATTTCCTGTGGCTCCACAGTGATTAGTCATTAGCATATAGACCTCAGGTGATTGGCTTAAAAAAAGAAAGAAAAAGCAACAGCCACTGAGAGGAATGGGAATGCTAACAGAGAGCTGTCTCCAGGTATTACAGACCTCCTCGGTGCAGTAAATGTGAATGGCAAGCTATTTAAAAGCAAAACAATGCTTCCTCATCATCACCATCATCGTTAATGCGGCAACAATCATCATGCCGAATGGACTCCTCCAGTGATATTACTTTATCACCATCCTATAATAGTCTCATTTAATGTGGCCATTAGCGTTTTTAGTGCAGAGCTATCGCCGCGTGTGTGTCTGTCTTTTTGTTATGCCAATAAAGCTATTTGGATATGAGAACTATGGATTGGAGAGAGGAAAAAACAGAATGAGAAAGATAAAGGAACAGAGAGAGAAAACAAGACAGTAGGTATTTCGCACAGGGGCCTGTACAGCCACTAGCGCTTTAAATACGGATAAATGCTGTAAAAATGCAATAGCAATAAATCCCTCAGTAGTCTATATGTAGTGAGGAATTTAAGAAGGTCAGACAGAAATGGGAAAGGAATGTAAAATAGTAGCTGCCTTTTACCTTTTATTATCACACTATAATTCTTCCCACTTTCTTTCAGAATAATTCAAGACTCTGTACAGTGCTTAGTTTGCCTTCATTCCCCACCCTTATGTAAATGAAGTTCAATGAAGAGAAAATGTTGCCCAAACGTACTTGCGTTTCACAGGGTGGCCCGCGGATTTGCACTACGCCACTGGCCGCAAGCACAGTATAACATCTGACAGGACATTTCTTAACAAGCTACGAAAATAGGGTTAGAATAATGACACTAAAATATTGCCTTACAACACCTCAACTGAGAGCAGATCCTGAATCAGGACAATATGTTTTTCACAGGTACTCTTTGACAGAAGAACAGCTTTCACACGTGTCTTTCAAAATAAAAGTCATGCATCATAAAAACATTTAGAATTTTGTTGTTGTTGTTGTTTCTTTGACTGCAAACATGACCCACCGGTTGAGAAACACTGGCATAAAATATATGTATAATGCCAGATTCAGACTAAACAATATTTTTGTCTGTTACATGTCAGATTATGCTATTTTGACTCCTAAACTTTTGTCGTGGACAAGAAACACGCTGCTTCTCAACCAATCTTGCTGTATTTAACGATGTTCTTGATGTGACAGAGAAGGCAGAACTAGCGACAGACTTCACACAAACGTGATTGTACAATGATTTTACTAGTCGAATGCTAATGCTGAAGCGTCTCCGCTATCGCTCGCCAGCATTTATCTTTTTTCACTGTCGTGGTCGACCCTCGAGGAAACATCATAATGGCAGGAGTTTTGTTGCCATAACTCCACCAAACTTTCCTCCATTGCATAATTCCACCTAGCAGCACCAATGCCATCATCTCTCTATCGTTTCGGCATGTTTGAAAGCTGTGAACGGAAGAGCGTCACAAATGTGAGAGAACTCGTCGTGGAGACCGGAAAAAATGAAACATGCTAGTCTTTCTGTCATGAAGTATCGCAGACATCGGTTGTCGTCCACTATGAAACACTATACGAGATGAAACGATCGATTCTTGCATTTCGACTCCCATTGTCTTTTACGAATCAGTACGACTGTATGTCAAACGAATCATGCCAAAATCGGATTGATATCGTGTAGTCTGAACCAACCAGCATAAGCATTTAGCGTTTGTATGCAACAAAGAGTGGCTTTTTCCCGTCATGAAGTACATGTTCATGTCCCTATAATTTAGCCTCTATCACTAAACATATTAGAAAAAATACTATACAATAAAAATCCAAAATATTATCCAAAGTATCATTATTTTTGGATAAAATGACATTTAAAAAAACATCTTTAATTTATGTTTATTCATTTACATTTCAATATTCTAAAAATATATTATAGAATATAAAAAGTAACAAAATGTATGTATATTATGCAAATAACTTTTGTATGTAATAAATGTTGAGTAAATTATTAGCTACTATAAAATATTAGCTAAACAGCATACAATTAACATACACACACAAAAAAAATAAAAATCTTTTAAAAAAATTAAATCTTTTAAAAACAAAACTTACTGAAAAACTTTATGGATTCATAAATATAATTATTTATAGAATATTAAGATGTAAGATTAAAATATCTCAACTTAAAAGTCTGGTGTACCCATAGGCATCCTTAAATTACATCACACACAGTCGTTTTTCAAGGTACAGAGTTCAGAACACTGTCAATAAATCTGTAAAGCATCTCTTTATATTATCCCTCCTGTAATTCGTGACTTTATCGTCTCTCTCTCTCTCTCTCTCTCTCTCTCTCTCTCTCTCTCTCTCTCTCTCTCTCTCTCTCTCTCTCTCTCTCTCTCTCTCTCTCTGTGTTCTGTGGAGTATAAAATAGAAGAGGAGGACTCTGGGGCTCTGAAGGGAGTCTTGGGACCATTGACAGGATTCTCATGGCTGTTCTTTAATTAAACCTCAGAGACCAAACACACTGCACAACACTTACACACCAAACAAATTCTCCTTAAACAATAATACACCCGAGCTGATCAGGAGGAAAGGAGTGACGAGTGAAAAACACTGGAGAGCACGAGACAGATTAGGAAAAAAAACCATGAGAAAGATTAGAGATGGAAAGGAACGGAGAGAGTAATCTTCTGGTCAGTGTTTGGAAACTATCTAAAAGAAGCGACGCTAATAACTTAACCACGTTCTCAGTAGCGTGACAGAAGTTTGGCTGTTTTCAAAATTGGGTAGCTTTTCAACTAACAAGCTCTTTCTGCTAGCAGTGCAGCACAACATCACGGTTTTCATGCCATACTGTGTTGGGCAAACAGCCTTTCAACCGAACAAGCTGAGGCAATAAACTCATTCCCCCGAATCTGTCATGTAGCGCTGGGGTGCGGATTCATTTAGTGCTCGGTTTCGTTCGCATGCTTCTCACTCATCAGTTTTTGCAGCAAAATAAATATTTAGATAATAAAAATTAGCATTATATTTCCAAATCAGTTCCTGTATTTTTGCCGTTTCTATTACCTGTGTTTTGCTACATTTAAGTGTGAGATACTTGTTATTATACCAGTTGTGGTTGAATAAAAGTAACTAAATTTTCTATTTGTTTTCCAATTTCTATCTTTGTTTTTTGAATTCCTGACAAATTAATTGTACAGTCATCATTCAAAATTACTACTAATAACAATGTACTGCAAACAGCAACATGAGACATCAATACTTAAGTAATTAACTATAAAGTAATATAGGAAGCTAATTGCACTAACTGATTGTTTACGGGTTGCCAAGCTACAGCTTTCTTAATACGCTACACAGCTCCAAACATCATTTAGAATCAGAATTATGCATTTTATAATCCATTTTCAATTCCATCAACAGTTAAAATATTGTACTTTTTGAAATGTAGGCTATGAAACAACCAACAAAATGCAAAGCAGTTCATTAAATATGTTCGGATTGGAATCTCCTCCAGACTGAGATGAAGCTAAAAAATTTGCTGTCTTGTGTTCAATTTAAAATTGTATTAAGTAATATTTAGAGTAGATTAATGGTGTGTCATTTGTTTTGTAACCGGTTGCATGTTTGTTTTTTTGTTTGTAACTTTGATGTATCTGACAAAACAGTTACAACAAAACTGCACATTCCAGTGCTCACATACACTTATTCATATTAATATTCAACAAAGATAGGCTTGAATCTAATGCTCAAAGGAATCTAATGTTTTTTTGTGTGTGTGTGTGTGTGTGTTCTGCAGAAAGCCATACAGGATTAGAATGAAATCGGGAAATTATGACAGAAGTTTTGAAAATGGACAATATCCAATTATAGAAAATGTTATCTGATCCATATTTTCTTTTTTGATGAATAAATGGCCCTTTTTGGTGAACGTCACCCAATTTTATCCACCATTTGACCTGAGGGCAGCATTTTGCTTCACTTTTTCAATCGTGGAGCTTTATTTAGCTAGTTTGTAGGTAGCTTGTAACTTCAAAACTAGCTTTCCTCCGCTGTTCATGATGAATGCAGAAGAACCTCTGGCTCATAACCCCTCTGAACCGCTGCATTTACCCTCTGACAGTTCATCACGTATGTCAATCAACTCCCATGTGATGTCTTTCCCACATCTCCATCTGCTATCCCGTTCCACGCTGATCCAGAGTCAGTCGCAGCAGTAATTAAGGCTTATGTCAGACTAATGAGCTTGTCACCTCCCTGATCGTGAGCCAGTGTGTGCTGTGTTTAACCAGAGGACTGGAGGGGTCCAGCAGCAGCTGATGCCCCCGCAGCCGGGGCACGAAGAGGAGAGCGGCAGGACCGGAGCGGGCACAAAGTTGGCATGAGCGGAGCGGCGGGGGGGGGGCGGGCGCTTAGGTTGTTCGGGTCTTAATTGCTTGATTGGCATTGTTACAAGACTTTAATTGGCCAGTTGTGGCCGTGCTGTGTGCCCTCCGGGTGTGATGGAAAATGATGAATAGGAGAAATAAACAGACAGAGAGACGCAGATGGACAAAACAGGATATGAGTGAGAAAATGGGGAAGAGAGATAAAGAAACACACTCTCCAACCCTCTACACACACCTTGGCAGTAGAATCACCAATGGCTAGTATATTTTTAGTACTATTTTATATATGATTCCACTAAATCAGATTATCTTTTTAAAGTGGCACAGCTTTTTAAATATCAGAATGTACACTCTTAACATCAGTCAATCAAGCATTATATTATGATATTATGATAATCAAAAACTATTTAATGATAGAACTTTAGCAATTAGAATGAAAACTTGGTAACCATGTATGAATGCATGTGTGTCGTTTAACTGAACTGGTGGCGCTAAAGATATTGTTGGTCATTCAGTGTTTCTGTAAAAAAAATAGATTTAGTCATAGATAATAGTGATTATTATTAAAAGATAATAATACTACTAATTCTACTACTAATAACAAAATACAACACACTAAGGATTGATGAGCTGCAGGGTTCATGAATATTAATCGCGTTGTCAGTGTTCGCTCGAACTGATTTGCTGAAATCAAAACAGGGACGGTAATAGATGAGCACCAGCCAATGAGATTGCCCTTTGTGCATTAGCTCCGCCCACTACCGGAGAAACCCACATATCTTCTGCTTGTTCTTAAAAGCTGAATAATCCGAAATCAACCACTATCTGTTATTTTGACAGAAAAATACAACAAAGAATATAATTTACATGTAAGACTCTCTCTCTCTCTCTCTCTCTCTCTCTCTCTCTCTCTCTCTCTCTCTCTCTCTCTCTCTCTCTCTCTCTTCCTTTGCGTGTGTGTGAGACACAGCGCTCTCAGCAAAGCAAGTGGCGAGCGAGCAAAGCAAAGTTTACGGTACATCAAAAACAGATACAGATCGCTTGACGGAGAGCAAAACCCTCAAGTGCTCAAGTGTTCAGCGCGTGAAAATATATATACTGTATGCTAAACGTATTAACTTATAATTAACCCTTTAACACACATTGGTGAGTAAAATCTAAGAATTTATTAGCCAGTGGCTAATGATAGACATTATTTAGTCGCCAAGAGTGAAGATTTAGATTTAAGATATATGCGAGACTACTGCAACTCTCTTTACTTTGGAATTGACAACAAAGCTTTGGCGCGTCTTTAAAAAACACAGAATGCTGCTGCAAGAATGCTTAAGTCAGCCAAGAATATTTGAGTCAATTACTCCGTTTTTAAAATCGTTGCCGAATTAAAATGATCTTTAAGATTCTATTATGCTACTTGTTTTCAAGGCGTTACACAATTTTGCCCCTTCTTTACGTTTCTAATACTAATACCCCTACTAATAACGTTTCTTTAGTCATTCGGCAGTCTTGCAGCTTGAACCCCTGCAGGAAATCCACCCTTACAATATATATCGTCATATCACCCAGTCCAAGCAAACAGTAATGCTTAAACACATTTGACTAGCTAGTCGATGAAAACAACAACCGATTAACTATCAAGACTGACTGGTTAATGCTATTTTTTGCCCTTGCCAGTGCCCTTTTATATGTTAACTAAAGGCAAATCTGAATGACGTTTCATTTGAACCTTAATCAACAAGTAGAATCGGCCATGACATCCACACCATATCTTATTCCTTATTAATGCAGACTGTTTGCTTCTCCAATGCTAGGTTGAGTCGTATAGCTGCAGATCACGTGCATGAAAGGCTGAACTAGTTGATACAGGAAATAGTACTTTGTATGCATGTATCTGAAATACTGTGTATAAACGCCTCTAAAGTGGTTGCTCAGTCAGTGGACGTCGCTAGCCAAAAGTATAAACAAGGGTTCACTCTTGCACACACTCTTGCGCTCTAGCACACACACACACCTGGTGCTTCATCTGAAGGGGTGAGTGTGAGGTGGAGACGCAGGCACCAGGCCTATCTGTGTGTGTGAGACAGCAGCGAGTGTCAAAGGAGGACAGATGTGTGCCGGGGCGGTTCTGAGACGTGCCCTCATTCAGACCCTCTGGGAGATGACAGCGGTTACGGTGTGTGTGTGTGTGAGTGTGAGTGTCAGACAGCCAACTGATAGCAGAGCTGCTGACGGCCAGGTCAAAAGACATTCACAACCTGCCGCTACCTTCTCCCGCCACTTTATCTCATTACTGTCCCCCTTATCCGTACATTGATCTGTGAATAAAAGACAGCAGATGGATGATAGGCTGAAAGCACTAAAATCAAGAGAGAACTATAATTATCACTAAAAGTATCATATAATACAAGCCTTAATCTTAAAGCTTCCCTGTAGTCAATAATTGTATCCCTTAAAACTCATCTTTGATCACCAAAATTACATATTTAAACATTTTTTTTCCTTGAAAAAAAAAACCTTCATGCCTTGAAATATCTTGAATGTAACTCGACACCCTCGCCTCATTTAGTATACGCGGTTCTATGAGTATGCAAATGAGCCCCGCCTCCACTCACTCACTCAGCTCAGAGATCCACTCGATGACGATCACTGTGGGTTACAAGGTAGTTTGTGACATCAGAAACACCAGCGATTTGACTTATGAATTTGCACATGGTTTGTCTTAAATCATATTAAAAATACTACATAGACATTAGGGGTGGCACGGTTCACAAAACCCACGGTTCGGATCGTATCACGGTTTTAGGATCACGGTTTTCGGTTCTGTACAGTTGTTGTAGTTATTTTTTCTTTTAATCTTTAACACTCCAGAAATTAAAAAAAAAAAATAATACAAGCAGCACAACTGTTTTTAATATTGATAATAATCAGAAATAATTCTTGAGCACCAAATCATCATATTTGAATGATTTCTGAAGGATCATGTGACACTGAAGACTGAAAAATCAGCTGTGATCTCAGGAATAAATTACATTTAAAATATATACATTAAAATGGAACAATATTACTGTTTTTACTGAGACTTCGTTCAAAATCATTAAAAAACGTACAGTTTTATAGTGATATTTTATTTTTACACAGAATTTTCCTCATTGATTGAAAACAGTAAAAAAAATACTTATAAAATTGTACAATACATTTTTTTTTTACCTCTCTAAAGCCGTTCATACGAGAGATGCTTACATTTTATATGCTGTCAATACATTAAAAATTTACATTTCAATGTTTATGTAATCATATAAAAAATGACAAGAATTGACTTAAACATCACTTTACAGTATGTACGATTATTAATGAAATCACATTACCCCTAGTTTTTGTGCACCCAACCACAAAAAATGTAACTAATGTCTAAGATATTTAACACAAATGAACATTCATCTGTCATGCATTAATAAGTACATTAATATGAAACGACTATAGGCTATATAGTTTAGGGGATTTTTTAAAGAGAGAATCAGCCTCTAATCCCACTGACCATTCAAAGTCTGTTTCCCATTTATTCTCCACATGCAGTCTGGAGAGAAAGAGACGAGGAGGATAACCTTTGTCCAGTCACAGGACACACGCACATAAACAACTGGAATGAATGAGTGGTCACAGTCCACCAGAGCACAAAATTGGAAACAATAGAAGAGGAAGAGTTAAAAGCAAATATTTACAGGGGTTTAATGTGGGCCAGGACACGGTCTCTCCGTGAAGGGTCAGCGGGAGTCGGCGCTGTGCTAATTAGACAGAACCGCTACTCGCCGAAACACTCATATCAGCTTAATCACGGCCTGATGAAATGTGTGTGCCGACATTAAACTGTCATTAGGTTTGTAGCCTTTTTACTGCATTACAAATACCGACACCAGCACAGCATCAACTAAAAACAGCAAGGCAGCCACCATAATTTCTCCTCATTAATATTTTAAAGCAAGTGAGGCTGTAACCGTTGCATATTGAACACATGTGCTGTTCACAGCGCCAACGCCCTCTGGCCAATCAGAATGCATTCTCAAACTCATAACGAGAACAGAGAGAGAGAGAGAGAGAGAGAGGGGGAAGAGGGGACTTCTCAGTGTGAGCAAGGCACTGTTTAGGCCCCAGGGTAGCTCACAGCCCCAGGGTAGCTCCTTTATTAAAGATGAATGACCAAGTTTGTGTACGACTATGTGAGTGTGTCTGTATACATGCATTTTTAAGTAAACATATACGCAAAACTGTGCAGTAAAATATGGTTATGTCGTTTCGCGGTGCTGTTCTCCATTTCAATCATTCGGTGGCTGATGTGTTCTTTTTTCTTCCCCTTATTTCTTTCTTTCTTTTTTTCTCTCTCTATCTATCAGTCAGATGGTATGAAAAGTGAACAGAAATTGATGCAAAATAATGTTGCTCATGTATCAAGCAGTGCTTTTGCAGTCAGTACTGTACGAGACTCAGTCTCACATTGTGTCCTAACTATAGGTGCTGACAGGTAAATGCTGGCCAACGCAAAATCCCAGCCAATTGGAACATACATACAGTTCAAGTTTTGAGTAAATTAATACTTTTATTCAACACTAGAAATAACAGGAAATAATTCTTGAGCAGCAAATCAGCATATTAGAATGATTTCTGAAAGATCATGTGACACTGAAGACTGAATGCTGAAAATTCAGCTTTGCATTACAGCAAAACATTAAATCTTAAAAATATCAATATTACAATAGAAAACACTGTGTAACTTCACCGATTTACATCCCTGTTCGTATTGTTGCAGTGTCAGTAGTATATGTAAATGAACAATGTTTACTTGTTCTCTGTGTTACCTGGACCGAGAAATTCACATTTATTTGTCATCAAAGACTTTTGACAGCTCCGGGGCTATCGTCAAAATTACAGATAATACTTCCGCATTTTTCTATCATTTTCCCGCATTTTTCAGTCGGATTGAAAGAGGGTTATTTACAAAACAGTTATCGAAAGAGTAGGTTTATCATTGAAAATTGTATTGTACTTGGTCTACAGCATTATGGTAAAAAAAATAACACTAAGGCAACAGCTTTCATACTTAATGCAAACTTTCAGAGCCCACGTTTCACATTCTTATACAGTATTCGAGCAGTAAAGAGGACTGATCATAGAAATTCAGAGTCTGCAAAGCTAGTCTCATTGAAGCAACACTGATGTGCACTACACCCTCAGCAACAGCAGAATCAGGGCAACACTATCTTCATCCTCTTTCTTTTCCTCTCCTCTACATCTATGGGACTATCAAAGCAGTGTAAAAGCTATGAAAATACACCCCCAACCATAAATCTTTGCTAAGTGTGTGTGTGTGTGTGTGTGTGTGTGTGTGTGTGTGTGTGTGTGTGTGTGTGTGTGTGTGTGTGTGTGTGTGCATTCCTACATTTACATGCACATAAATACAATGCATTAGGCAGATGCTTTTATACAAAGAGGCTTGCACTGCATACATCATATCTGTTCATGGATTTCCTGACAATCAAACCCATGACCTTGACATTGCTAGTGGCATGTCTCTTCTTTATAGTGTAGTTCTGTTTCCTCATCTAGTGGGTCATCTCGCCACCTACATAGAGAGCTATTTAACAAGGGCAGTGTCCTAACTGGAATAGAACATTATATAGACAAGAAGTGTGTCATAAAAATAGCAGTTCACAAGGAAAGTCCATGGAAGACTTGATTCACATTTGATTTCAATACAAATGACCTTATATTCTAAATAATACATGTAAAAAGTACAAGCTTACTAAATACAAATAAACAGTGAGTAAAAAAATAAGAACAATGAAACTATTTACAAGCAATAGGAGAAATGAATAGGCTACAATAGAACAAAGTTACAGAAGATTTATTTTTAAGATTTATTATCTAAGAAATACTACATAAATTAAATAATGTAATCAAATAATCCAAAAACACTGCACAGTCTTCATGTACACATGTATATATATACTGTATATATATAATGATTTTTTATCAAAACTACAAAAGTATTCTGTGCGCACACTTTGAGTGCGAGAACCGAATTGAATTGTCTTTGGCATATTATTCCACTTGAACGAGGCTTAAAAACACATTTTTATTATGATGAAACACTACAATGTCACGTGAATTTATCTGCAACAGAAACGATGATCCAAAATGTATACCTGTGTACCGTGTTTGTTTTTACTGGGCTTGTTGTAATGTTCTCTGCGATCGAATTCTCAGTGAAGTATAAATGCGAAGTTGCCTTAGAATTTGGCAAAATGATTTGTTTTAAGCATAATTAAGTTTCAACAGTCTTGGAGTTGGAAGCATGCCTGCGAGGCATTGAAGCCAGCTCACTAGGTCTTGGAAAAGAGCTTATTTGTCAGGTTCCTCGATCTATCCTCTCTAATGCCGTTGGCTCTTGGTTTTCCCACCACACCTTTTCACTTCATTCCTCTTCATCCATCAATACACACCTTCTGATTCACCCACCATTTCCGCACAATAACAGCAGCCGCAATACAAATTAATTACCATCGGCCAATAACGATTACTGGACGGACCTAAAGCTGAGGCAGGAGAAAGACTTGGGCAGCGAACATTAGACTGGAGGTGTATGTGCGTGTGTGTGTGTGTGCCCGTGGCAAAGGAAAAGCACAGCAGTGGCACCAGCAGCACATTAAGCCAGAGATCCTATTTATGACGCCAAATGATGGCCACCGTATTCTGCTCTGAGCACTTCACAGGAGAGATATGAGGCTAAAACAGTATTCGGGGAACCAAAGCATCCATTCAAAAAGCATCAGTTTAATCTCAATCTAAATAACTAGAAAGAGTTCAGCATTCATAAAGCTCTTAGTATACATGTCAAGGTTTCCCTTAGAAAACAGCTATCACAAGATGAAAAAAGCTGTTCCATGTGTTCATATTCAAAAATACTGATGCTTGGAGTCAATTGTTTTATTTTTGATAAATTAATGAAACTTGGCAAATTGTGCAGATATAATTTTTGGCCAGGCTGTCATACAAAGAAATTATGAACACAGAAATGATGAGCAAACTAAATATTACTAACTGATTATGTTGTAGTCAGTGTGCTTTTTATTTGTATATGCATTTTTTTTTGTATGGCAAAATAAAACCCTTAAAGGTGCTCTAAAAGATGTCGGGTGACGTCACTTCTTGTTGACGTTTAAAGTATTGTCAAACAAAACGGAGGCTAGCTCGACCCCCCCTCCTCCTCATCCCTGCACTAACCCCCCAAACCCACCCCCGAATCCTTCTTGTCTGTTATTGGCTGGAACAGTTTATGTTTCGTGGTGCGGGTTAGCCCAGTTTGTTTTTGTTGCCGTTTGTGGAGCCTGGGGTGTCTGCAGAGACCGCGTTTTTTTACAGTGTGTTCAGGGGACAGGCAGCAAGCGGATAGTGAGGAGATGTTTGCTGTATGTGACAAAAAATGTTTTGGCCTAAAAAACACGTGACATCACTTACAGCACCTTTAATTTGCCTTTTATTTTGCCAATCTTTTTTTTTTGTCAGATTAATACCTAAACCAAGTTTAGTGTTTTGGTTTTCCTTTATATCTTTGTCATACCTTTTTTATAATTGTAAAATGTCATAATTTACAAATAGTTGGTTTTCCAAAACCAACTATGCAGAAATGAGTTGTTCAATGTTTCATCAATTTCATCACAGTTTATGGAAGAGGAAAAAGGCCACTAGTAGAAAAATAAATCACAAAACTCATTTTTGCCATCTGTATGAAATTAAGTCCTGCCTTTAAATTCAAAAAGCCAATTTAGAATTTAGGCATCGGTCTGTTTGCTCTAGAACACATTTAGCATTAGCTGGACTGGATTTGCATTCGTGATTTGACAAACAGTTTTGGTGATTTTGGTCTATATCCCATTAAAGTAGGAGGAAGCCATCCTTGCGTGACAAGAAAAGAGTTGCCAAGATGACTGTTGAGTGAAGTGACTTGCTCTAAAAAGGACTTCAAATAAATCAACCTGTTATTCTGTTTCACCACTGTACTCCCGGCAGGTAGAAATAAAGCCAAACGACATCCGCGGGATAATGTTTTCACATATGTGCCTGTAAATGGTATACACACACACATGAATAATTACAGCTGGCATCATGAATCTCAACATATGCATGCAAACTCTTCCATGACATCATGCCTGAACGCACAAACCGCAACATTTTCATGTGCGGCGAGATACAGCTCACATGGTGACATGAGCAGGTGTTTGAAGGAGCTTTAAACGTTCATTGCTCTTAACAGAAGAACATTAGCTCTTCATCAGTCCATCAATGTCTTTGTCACGTCTATCCCTCTATCGCTCCATCACAGCTTCTGCTACAGAGCCAGAGAGAATCAAGCAGCCACCCCACCAGCACTTGTCCTAGTTACATACATCTGCTAACGGGATGATCACAGGGCGCTCGCTCTCGAAACAACGACCTCGCTCAACTGGCGGAGCACAGATTTTTAGCTCAAATCCTGCAGTGCAGTAAAAAACATTTGGGAAGCAGTAACAGTCAATTAGCAGATGTCAGAACTATAATATTAGGCTAAAATATTCAAGCCTAAGATGCAAAGCCTATCACGTGATCCTTCAGAAATCATTATAATATGCTGATTTGGTGCTAAAGAAATATTTCTTATTATTATTATCAATGGTGGGAACGGTCATGATGCTTAAAGACCCCCTTTGGTAAGGTAACACGAAGAACGAGTTTATCACATATACAAAACAGGTTCAAAACCAGTGATGTCACACTTAAACCAAGATGAGCAAATATGTAAAAAAAAAAAAAAACATTATTCATGATACCTCATTTAGAATGTAGTACACGCTAACTGTGCAAATTATAATGTTTACAACATTGTTTTAAAGCGTTTGGAAGCACAAAATCATAATCCCCATTATAAGCATAAAACTTGCCACCCTTGGTGAGAGGCTTATGTTCGAAGTTGTATAAAAAAAACAATATATTGACTTCTTAAACCCAACAAATGTCTTATGAATTACCTTCATTCAAACTCTTCTCATCAAATATGTATGTACGTGATTACAATTAATTAGAGTAATCAGCATATGCTGGTTAATGATATGCTGAATTGAAACTGTTAATCGATTGACAGGTCTAATTAAAACAAAAACATTTCGTAAATAAACTAAACAGAAAGAGCAAGAGGTAAAGACAGCGTAGGCATTGCGCTCCAGTTTGCAAATAGCAGAGGTTGTGTCTCGAATTACGAGGGCCGCTAGGCTGCCTTGGGCCAGTCATGGTTGGGTTACGTCGTCATCGAGGGGTTTGAGCCAATATTAATTATGCCAGTGTAGGCTTGGACCAGTCGGTCTCTCAACGCCACTGCAATAGTTGATAACCACTATGGCAACCTTCCACATGGCCATGACCTTTGCCCCAATCATGCCTGCCAGAAGCTGGAAGTAAACAAGCAAAGTGTGTGTGTGTGGCACTGGGGATGCCATCATCATACATCTAGACATCACATCATTTCTTCACTCAATCTGACACTGAATAATATTCATGCCAGCACGCGTCTGTGTGGAAAAAGGGAGGGGAGAGATGGCTCATCTTTTTGACATGTTTCTAGATACTCCGCCAGCCTTTTCGGCCACCAGAGAGTCTTAGTTTGTGCTATTGACTGTCACTAGCGAGAACACAAACCCACAGTAATCAACACAGACGCACACAAACACACTACACGGGTCTACAGCACGAGGTGCGCTGTATTACTCATCTAATGACTTTAACAGAGGTCACTCCTCTGAGTCTTGTCATTTATTAAACAGAAATTCATCTTAATAATCTTTAACACTGTGTGATAATGTAAGACAAGACAATAATTAATTTTTTGGGCAGGACATTAGATACTTTATCTACTGCCAGACAGATCACTGCAGCAGTCGAGACCATATACCACAGGATTCATAAACTCCAAACTTCAGAAGGTTTTGATTGATGGATCAAAATTTGTATTATGCTGTTTTTTACACGTTCAACTTTTTTAGTGTGTAATGTTTTTGTTTGAGCATGAAAAAGGACAGCAAAGTCCCTCCAGAGGGAGTTATTCTCTATATCAGTGTCACTGTTTCTGAACTCCCTGAAACACCTCCATTGTAGTCTTGAGTTTTCTTAATATGACATAATATGACTTTTCTTAATGACGAATACATCACAATATTCCTCATTTAAATAATTCCCTCACAAGGCATACGGAGAATAAAGGGATGAGGCCTGGTTGAGTTACTTAGTAGTGTTGATATTCACGGTTATAGTAAGAGGCGGAACAATTCCAAAACACGCCTGAAGAGCCTGACCAATCACAACACACTGGTCCAGCCAACCAATCAGAGCACACTGTGCTTTTCAGAAGGAGGGGCTTCATAGAATCAGGAACTAAACTGAGCGTTACTGACAGACTGTGAAGAGAGGCAACAATGGAGAATATGCAAAAAAAGAAGGTGTATAAATAAAATAAATCTAAATGCCACTCACTATATTAAAATACAACAAAAAATTCTGCAATCAAAAGTCTGAGATTTCAATATGAACTCAAACATTTCTCAGCTAATTCTTCGAAAAACCACATGATCTGAGCGAGGCTGCCCACATTACTTGTATAGCTCTATACTCTTACTGTCAACACAGTTGTTTTTACTTACAAAACTTACTTTTATCTCGTCAAAAGAAATTTAGTAAAAGCATCTGAGAAAAAGCTGATACTGAAGGTGTGTAAGTTTGGCACTAGATTGGGAAATGCAAAAATAATGACAGGTTTAACAATAAACTGATCTTCCAAACACGCTGCCTGTCTTCCATTCACGAGAAAGCTTTTTAACGCCAAAGCGCCCGTCTTTTAATGACAAATATCCGAGACCTCCATTAAGTCTGACATGATTTGTTGCAAGCATTTTTTCTTTTAAGTAAAGAGCTTTATACGCCTTATTCGGACGGTCCTAGTTTTCCCAGAGGAGTTCAGGTTAATTTGGACTTTACAGATGTACTTTGTGATTTTAATTCCAGCCGAATCTAATGTGTCAGTCATTTACTTACACAACCTCAGTAAAAAATACAGTGCAAATTGCCACTGTTACTCAGCTATTACACAGAGGTCCTCTGAGGAATCAAAACCCATTCGTACAGGAATGTCTGTGAATGCGGTGTATTCATTTTTTACAATGTTTCACCTATTTTGACCTTCATTGAAAGCAGTAACGAAAGCAAAATTTCATTATGAACCTTCATTATGCATTTATAACTTTTGGCCAACGTTTAAGCATTTTACTGAATTTTTTTTCCATTATTTACATGTAATAATTACATTACATAAAAAATATTTTTAAATTGGTTTCATGATGCAATCAGAGCACATGACCTTTGATTCACAGCCCACATTCAATAGACAATACCACTTTAACACAACAACAGAGATTCCGATCACGTCCAAATCAGTAGATCGAGATTGAGTTAATAACTCAAATGTGGTGTGGAAAATTAGTCCTGTCTGAATGGCGCTCACTGTGAGAGTCATTGAGATTCTCTGAGTGTTTGTCCTGTGTGGGGCGTCATCTCACTTAGATTTTAATATTAGTAAGGTAATTTTCAGTTAAAAGGGGCTGTGATAGTGAGCTCACACAGTGTGGAGTTAGGAGGATTTACTGTGACCTGGTGTGTGACTGTGCCACGGTGTCTCATAATTCTTGTGACCTGGCTGCTGGTGTGGCGCTCAGTTTCTGCTGGGATCAAATGCTCACAGTAAACGGACTATTAACCAGCACAGGATGGGCCGACACACAAACACACACACACTCTCTCATATCCTCCATCTTTACTGCAACACATACACCTTCCACACACACATACCATTTCTCATCTGATTAATATTCTGGCGCCCACGTATTCTCACACCCCACCTCTGCGCACACACACACACACACACACACACCCATATAGACTTAAATTACGCACTGTGTGAAGCCATATTAGCTTTGATTATGGAAATGTATGCAGAGAGAGGCATGCCAGTGTCATCTCACTATCTCTGAGCCAAGCAATGTGTGGATGTGAAGTGTACAAACAGACTCTATCTCCCACACACACGCATGTGGCTAAATGACAGACAGCAGCCTTTTTATTAGTGCTTGTGACACATCTGATAAATGAACTTCTTTATGTGAGTGGAAGGTTGGCAGGTATTTGTGTGTGTGTGTGTGTGTGTGTGTGTGTGTGTGTGTGTGTGTGTGTGTGTGTGTGTGTGTGTGTGTGTGTGTGTGTGTGTGTGTGTGTGTGTGTGTGTGTGTGTGTGTGTGTATGCGATTCAATATGAAGCAAGGAAATGTAATGCCAACAAAACAGTCATTGTAAATAATGAATTAGTTCATGTTTCTTAAAAATAACCTTTAAAAAAAAGAGTAGCCACACAAACATGTTATCTTTAAATTTAAAATGTACAAATTTAATTAAAATAATTAAAATGACATTTTATGTACAAAGGTGTTGATTTAATGTTTTAAATAATTATTAGAAATGTTAAATTAATTAGTTAATTAATGAAGAGGAAACCCAACATGCATTATTTATTATTAATGTATTTATTTATATAAAAATTCTATAAATGGAATATAAATATTATATAATATTAAAGATTAAATTTTCGATTTATTTTCAATGAATATGCAACCAAATACATACATACATATTTGTTTATTTATAATTTTTCCAAATACTTAATATTAAAACAAATCTTTCAATTTAAAAGGTAACAATTTAATTAGAATCATTAAAATTGTTTCATATAGTAGTATTTTTTTATTTTTAATGCAATTTCTAGAAATTTTGTAGAACTTATAGATAATGGAAGTAGACATTTTGTGTGAATTTGTCACATTCCTCTTTTACAATTTCACAGTATTCTAACATATAAAATACACTTGAGAGATGACAATGCAAATTCAACATTTAATGACGTTCTTTGTCTGTTAGAATATTTAAAATGTTTCTTAAAAATTCGGCTTTCAGAAATAGAACATGGGCACCTGATTCAAATAATAACCATACATGCGCACGCACGCACGCATGCACACGCACACGCGCACACACGCGTGCCTCTGATAATGTTCTTTCTGCTGCTGACCAAAACATCATCGAGGCAAATTAAGCTCGGTAACGACCTCTGCCTTTCTAATGATCCTGAAAGCAACCAGAGCAACCATTTGACGCCTGTATGTGCCTGTAACCTTGGTCACGGATCAATAATAACAGTCTAATTGTTATAAATTGTGCTGTATTTGTGTGTGATGATGCCTTTTGTCACAGATCAGTAATAAGGACAGATACTAATTGCTATTACTATTTGTCTCTTTGTGTGTGTGTCTGACCTTGCGATACCATAGCGGGAAATTGCTCGGAAATACCCTCCGAATTCAGCTTGTGCTGCATTATTTTATCATTAATATTTTTCTCTTTATATTTATTTTAATCCATTTAAATTCACTTACTATTTTCCTTTATTTATGATCTTATTTTACTGTACTGTATAGAGTTGTTAATATGATTTTTCTTTATTATGCCTGGGTAAAGAATTGTGACGTAAAAGTAAACTTTCTGTCACGGTGTGGGTTTTGTGTCTTGTTCCTTGTTCTTGTCTATCATGTGATTCCCTGTTTGCCATGTGTCTTGTTAATAGTCTGATCATTGTTCCCATGTGTTTCTGATTAGCCACGCCCCTTGTTATCTTGTTTAGCTTGTTTGTCCTTGTATTTAAGCCCTGTGTTTCAGTCCAGTCCTTGTGAGTTCTTGATGTTGTTTTTGTGTTGTGTGTTGTGCCAGGTTAGTGGTTCTGTTTCCTCGTCTTGTTCCCTAGCCTGAGTTTTGTCTAGTTTGAGTTTGTTTAAATAAAGTAAGCTGCATTTGGATTCTGCTTCCTCCTTGCTTCAACCACCTCACCAGCATAACACTTTCATTGCCTTAACTAGCAAGAGTTCATTTGTCCACAGGCTTCATCAGAAATACCATGCTGGCCAGCCAGCTTCACCATCAGTGTTAAACCAGCACTAAACCAGTATAAGCCAG
Source organism: Meda fulgida (assembly GCA_030578275.1). Lineage (NCBI taxonomy): Eukaryota > Metazoa > Chordata > Actinopteri > Cypriniformes > Leuciscidae > Meda > Meda fulgida. The sequence continues at coordinate 47,651,500 of CM060622.1, forward strand.
TCTGGTTTAAGACCTGACATAAACCAGCTCTTTTTAATAATGTTAATCACTTCACGACTTTTTGTCATCCTTTCAAGTAAACTATGTTCTGTGAATGTGCAAGACGTCCGATAGATAACAATAATAAGAATAGCAAAATGCAGAAAACAGTAAAACTTTTTGTGCTCCAAAACAAGGGTGTTAACAATTGTAACAACACATTAAAATATTATGGTAAGAAATAATCGAGCAGCATAAGAAGCTGTTTTGTTAAGCTAAAATAAGTGGAAGCGGATGACACCGGAAGCCAGACACATACAATTCATGAATGCTCTGCTCTTATGTTAAAAATAAATGTGGATAGGAAAGAAAACCTATTAAGTCTATATCTTTAAAGTCTTAATTACTTATCATCAAACAATCAAATGAAATCTTAAATTTGCTGCTGCTCAGAAATTGGAGCTAAAAACAATAGCAAGGTTTCAAAATCTGACTTCTGAAAATACCAAAAGCTGTTTTCTTAGGTCAGACATCTATGATGGTTAATTCAAGAGCAATGGAGGTCAATGGGAAGTCCTCGACTAGATAAATGTGTGTTTCACTTAATCAACTTCACATGTAGATGTTCCTGCTGTTTGATAGAAACTTCCATTAACTGAGCTCAAAACATCACGACCAGCCCCTGCTGAAGACAAGACTTCACTAATGTCTTGAATAATGATCCCAAAGAGTGCGCCGTTAAAGAGTCAGAGTATTTCAACATAATGACCAGGAATCATGTTCTCGCAGTCATGAGTCTACACGGGCGTCAGGTGCAGAAGAGTGATGAGATGTGCTGTCCAAGGTCAGGGTTCTGGGTTCTCTCAGGGTTCTGGAGTGATCATGATGGACATGGGCCATCGCTTCAGCTCTCCTGCGGACTGCAGTTTCTGCCTCGCCTGACATACAGTATACACACGTTCAGAAGATTGGCTTTCAATTCCTGAGTGTGAATGTGATTTGAATTCCCACATGAAGTTGAATTTGAATAAGTGGAAGAGGAATTTATTGAATAGTAATTACAAAAGTCTAAAGGTGGCATTTCAAACATGATGATGGCAAACCATCCATCCACATATCTACCTACCTACCTACCTACCTGTTCATCCATCCATCCATCCATCCACTTACACACCTACCTGTCCATCCACCCATCCATCCATCCATCCATCCACATACATACCTACCTGTCTGTCCATCCATCCATCCATCCATCTATCCACACACACCTACCTGTCCATCCATCCATCCATCCACATACATACCTACCTGTCTGTCCATCCATCCATCCATCCATCCATCCACACACACCTAGCTGTCCATCCATCCATCCATCCATCCATCCACATACATACCTACCTGTCCATCCACCCATCCATCCATCCATCCATCCATCCATCCATCCATCCACATACATACCTACCTGTCTGTCCATCCATCCATCCACACACACCTACCTGTCCATCCATCCATCCATCCATCCATCCATCCACATACATACCTACCTGTCCATCCACCCATCCATCCATCCATCCATTTATCCATCCATCCATCAATCCATCCATCAATCCATCAAACGTCCTCCCTGTCCACCTACCTGTCCATCTATTCAAGCTAAAGTTGTTCAAACTTCAAATTCTTTAACTTTTTTTAAACAGAACTTTCAAACAAAGCTTTGCCAAGCTTACATTCAAAGTTTGTCTAAACAAAAACTGCTTTTCTAGAGACAGTACATTTTTCCAAATAATTTTAATTCTGCTACCTTACATTCAAATTTGAATTGCAACTCTGCATTCAGTGCCTCAATTCAAATTCAATTAGCACTTTAAGAATTAGCATTTTAGGAATTAAATCGGATTTTAAAAGTTGAATTCTTAATTCAATTCTGAATGTTCTACAAGCTTGGCTCATACACACTCATACTCACACACGCAAACACACACGTACTGTACATGACTGCACAGCCCAAACGTCTCAAAACTATAGCAACTGCCCTCAGCAACAGACCACAATGCATCAGAACAGATGTTACATGTCAAAACAGGCCTGCGTCAAAACCGTAAACTAACCGTTGGAGTTATTCAAGCATTTTTTGGTGCAAGCGTCCATTTGTAGATGCTAGTCAATGAAAGTATAGAAATGTGACCTGTAACAGTACAAGAAACACAATTTAATATGGCTGGACTGCAAGTGCCCCTATTATGTGATTTTAAAGGTTTCTAATTTTGTTTTGGAGTCTCCTACAATAGGTTTTCATGCATTAAAGTTCAAAACACTTTAATTTTCTCATAATGTACATTGTAGAGAGCTTCTGCTCTGATTGGTCAGATGGTCCAGTCTGTTGTGATTGCTCTACAATTTACAGCGCATGTTGAAAACCAAACACCCCTTATCATATCTGAATTTCAGCTCAGGATCTTCCTCAGCTCTTTGATACACAGTGATTCGAACAGTAACGATGGCGGCGGTAACGAGTCCTCGTTCTTTTGAAGTGCATCACAGTGAATTCTCAGCGCTGAAAACAGCGTCTTCTCAACATGAACAACACGAACCAAACTCGTCCAGTCTCAGATACAACTACAGTGTTTGAGGGTCACAGTAGACGCAGTTCACTGGCAGCCAATGAACACCATAGACTGGCATTATGCAAATGTGTTACGTAGGTTTGTAACAGGAAGTGAGACTGGAATTACTGACAACTCATTTTAGAGGTTCAGAATCAATTCTTTCTCTCAGGAGACAATAACTTTATTAACTTTTCAGACCTTGTACCTTCCCAAACAGCTATATTACACACTGCATGAAAGGTAACATTGGAAAAATCATATAAGGGGTGCTTTAAAACACAGTTAGTTATCTCTCTCTCTCACTCTCTCTCTCTCTCTCTCTCTCTCTCTCTCTCTCTCTCTCACACACACACACACACACACACACACACACTACACACTCAATAATATACCCGCCTTTCAGTCATAAACGCACTTAGAGTTATAAAGTTCTAAGCTTGTCGTCTCCTCTGACCCTGCAAACCTTTCGATATACCGCGGCGGGACTCTCTCTAGTCTCCGGTGGTAACTGAGATATAAAAACCCAAGCTTGCGTGACACTTATCGCTGCCTCCTAACAAAGTTTTTTCAGCTGAGTGCATGGGGAAAGAGAGGGATATGGCACTTCGGATCAATAAAGACATCTGTTTATTAGATAGAGCGGTGACATGGTTTAGCTGGGGAGTGCAGCGCTGGGGTGTAATATTATAGATGTTCCCCTGCTGAGAGCTGACAAGACACACGGTGGCCCGGAGTTATATGAGCACTGCAAATTTATTCAGTTAGAGAACATGCAGGGAGAGATAGGGGGGAGGGAGAGAGAGAGAGAGAGAGAGAGAGAGAGAGAGAGAGAGAGAGAGAGAGAGAGAGAGAGAGAGAGAGAGAGAGAGAGAGAGAGAGAGAGAGAGAATGGATGAGGCTGAGAAAGAGAAGATATTAGGTATTAGCAAAACTACAGCAAACTTTTATATGAGCTTGTAAGAGTTTGCACGTGTCACACAGAACACAGTTCTACACATCTGAACATCTTTACATGTTTGCTTTTATTATTTGATAATAAAAATCTGTGCTGAAAATCAGGCTCCCTGCAACTTTTGACCAGTGTATTTTCATATTTTCAGTGTATGATGCCTTTAAAATAGCATAATAGGGACGCGTTAATATAATTAAATGGTCCTGAGCAAATATAATCTAACAGTCACAAAGATGAATAATCTCTCTGACAAATGTACGTCACATTGTTAGTTAAGGCATTAACTAACATTAATTATTGGGACCTTATTATAAGTGTTACCAAGTATTTAAAAATATAATTTATTCCTGATGCAAAGCTGTATTTTCAGTCTTATGATCCTTCAGAAATCATTATAATATCCTGATTTGCTGCTCAAGAAACATTTCTGATTATTATCAATGTTGAAACAGTTGTGCAGCTATTTTTTTTGTGGAAGCTGTGAAACATTTTTCAGAATTATTTAATGAACAAAAAGTTCAAAAGGGCAGCAATTTAAAAAAAAATTATATATTTTTTAAAATCTTACTGACCCCAATCTTTTGAACAGCAGAGGTGGAATATCGTACTTTTTACTCTACTATATTTCTGTCAAGGTCCTTGAGTAGAAAGTAGTAATGTCAGTCAGGGGATGATTTCTTTTTCATCTCTAAAACGTGATTGTTTTTTTGCATGTGTCAGACAGCCTATCAGTACTCATTCTTGTAGGGTCACGTGTCGTGAAGTTCAGCGACTTCCCATCATTTTCTCTGAACACTAATCAATTAATGGCAAAATGGACGAAGACAGATCCTCAGCGCTGTGTGCGCATCCATGGCAAATAGGTCTTTCTGTTTTGCTGTTTGTTTAAGCAGTATTGCTGTTGGGCAGATATAAAGCTATGGTTGTGTAGTTGGGTTTTCCCTTAACTGTCACCCTCTTTTTGAGAATGGACATTAAAATGAACTACTCAAACTTAAATGGTTGTAATTCAAGAATGCTTTGGAATATAGACCTAGGTTTGGTCTTGTTTCAAAGAAAACACTCAGATTATTGATAAATGAAAGGATGAAAAAGTTACGGAAGTTTAAAATATACTGTACTAAATGTTGTTTTTTTACTATAAAATTACTATAAAATCAAATTCATATCTAACCAAGTTGTGTTCCAAATTTGAAGTTGATATCACAAAAATTGAAGTTCCCATGAGATTTTGTTTAGGCATAATACCAAAAATAGCCACCGGGTGACATACATTCCATTGAATTTAATTGTATGCATTCTGCCATCACAAATTAATAAATTTTTATCCAAATATCATTTTGTCTCAAAATATGGAACCTTGAGACTCAGACCTTTCTGACAATATGTGTTTTGTCAAGATGATGATGAAACATGATGATGCCCAAAAGGGGAGGAGCCCGATTTAGAGTACCGTTTCTATGGTAATGCAACGTCCAATTTCAAAACGGATTTCACAGGATGAATTCTGAGTTCGTAAGCTTTCAAATGATAGATAGAAATAAAAAAGGCGATAAAAAAGATGATATATTTTAGAGAATAATATATATTATACTTTTTAGAGGATAATATTATTTTTTTATTGACAAATACTAGATTATATGTTTTATTATGAACTTTTAGCATAAAAAAAACAAAGTTTCAGTTATAAAAAGTGTGTGCGTCGACTTTTTGTGACCAAGGTCAGAACTCCTGTTATGATGTCGATTTTTTGAGGTGCACTTTTGTCATAAATTCATCTATTACTGTTCCTACATGATTTGTAACAAAAACCAGTGCTAAAATATCTTTTTAGGAGTCTTAGACCTTTCCAGCGATATATAGTTTGTCATGATTAAATTAGGATTTAATTGTAATATAGTGAAGTAAACTTAGGCGTCCCGCTAGCGGGACGGTGACTAAATCATAGATGTGATCCCTCTGCATATGCGACTAAATCCTCTTGCATACCTCACAGAATCGACACGTATATTCTGTGTTGTATTTTCCAGTCAAAATAACTTCATTAGGAATTATTCAGATTTTAAGAACAAGCAGAAGATTTGTCAGTTTCTCCGGCAGTGGACGGAGCTAATGTGCAAACGGCAATCTCATTGGCTGGCGCTCATCCCTGTTTTGATTTCAGCAAATCAGTTCGAGCCAACGCTGACAACGTGATTAAAATTCATGAACCCTGCAGCTCATCAATCCTTAGTGTGTTGTATATTGTTATTAGTAGTACAATCAGTAATAGGATTATTATATTTTAATAATAATTTCTATTTTCTTTTTTAAAATATTTTTTTACAGTAACTGAATGACCAACAATTTAAAAATCAGTCTTTATAACTTTTACTTGTAACGGAGTAATATTTGACCAGTAGTATCTGTACTTTCAATCAAGTAAGGAAGTTGTGTACTTTGTCCACAGTAGTGTGCATCCTCGGTCACTGTATCATCTCATGCAACAGTAGTAAATCCTGCTCCTATAAATGAAATGAAGACCAGATCGGTTACAAACATCCTTGAGCACCGGCTAGTCTAAACTCAGCGTCAAATATAATTATTGCGCATGGTTTTCAGACGACAACGAGAAATTCTCAGACAGCATCTATTAAATGCCCTTTCTACAGCAGAGTTTGACATTTTGGCTTCCGGCAGACATGAAAAAACAGAGAACTCCATTCATAGAGCCAAACTTCTGACACCAGACCTAAAACTATCTGTAAGACGATAAAAAGTAAACATTATATTCACAGAAGGCAACTTCTGGAGGAGACCTGGCACGTATCGTGGCGATGGCGTCGTGGTCCGTTCATGCCAAGCGCTGGGAGAATTCCCACCGGATTTGGACTGGAAAATAAGAGGAGACAAATGCACACTGCTGTTCAGATGCAGGCGGCCATAGATCACAGTCCCCGTGGCTGTTTTCTCTACTGTGTTGTTATATTAAATTAAATCAAAGGCATACGCACAAGTAAGCCCTCGTGTAATGAAACGCCAGCATGTGTATCGGCTCTAATGACGTTTGTTCGTCAGCTAGCGAATTGGTGCAAAAGCGTATGTGTTTTTCTAAATCGGTATCTGAAGATGGCCTATTTCAAGAGAAGCACAAGATGCTACTCTCTAAATATTTTCTTTTCCCTCAAGATCCTGTCTGAACACAACTTGTGAATGTCATTACAAACACTCCGTCTACACAGTATTAAAATATCTCTCCCTCTCTCAGGCTTTCTTCCTGATTCATGGTGGAGTACACAAAGACAAGAACTTCAGTCGTTTATAGCAGGCAACTTCCTCCGAAATAATGAGCTACCATAAATTGTAAGTCTCTCCAGAAACTTACGAAAAAATAAAATAAAATATAACTACCTAAAAAAAAACATGCACAAAGCACTCAAGATGGCAACGGCGGGTGTGATTTACTAACCCATTTGGCTGTACTTTTACACGGGCAATTGATTTTATATTTTTTGACAGGATTCCGGCATTGATCAGGAAATTGAAAAAAATGCCAAAACGTAAGGAGTGCTTTGATGAATTGTAACTACAATCCACTGAGATGCCGTTGATGTACAGATGCTTCAGAGTTATGCAATTATAATAGCTAAATGCATAATCATTGTGCTCCTGGGTAATGGAGAGTCCTGATATAGTCTTTAGTGTAGTGTGTGTGTGTGTGTGTGTGTGTGTGTGTGTGTGTGTGTGTGTGTGTGTGTGTGTGTGTGTGTGTGTGTGTGTGTGTGTGTGTGTGTGTGTGTAAATGTCTTCTGATGGCTTGTTTTCTCAGCGGTCGCACAAGAGATCCATTGCTCTGAGCGTGCAGACAGGGGGTGGCCATGGCAACACAGCCATTAAAGACCCATTGAAGAAAATGCCACAAAGGGAAAACACACACACACACACACACACACACAAACTAGCCAGCAGAGCATTAAGATAAAATAATACACATCAAAATTGTGTGTGCACGTAGTTGACGCAAAAACACAAGTCTTATACACCTGATGCATTACCGGGTCTGTTTACGCCCTGTGGAACGTAAGCCTATAAAACAGACATAACTCATTATTTTAAATCTAAACTAATATTGTATCTGATCATCAGTAACTTCTCATTAATGTGTGGTAACGGAATGTGCAAAGTTTTGAATGTTATCATGTTTTTACCATGCTATTACTTAATTTACCCCTTTTTATTACTTAAAAAAAGCCTGAAATGTTATGAACTATAGCAAAAAACTGTGTAATGGAAGAAAATATGTTTTATCAATATTTATTAAAAAAAAATATTTGAATATATCATTATATGAAGGTTATAAGAATATATAATATGAGAATTACCAGGATGAACTCCAATGACTTCAATGGATTTAATCAAATTTATTAGAACTTATAACTCATCACTGCTCAAAACAGACTAAATTTATGAAAACGACACATTCTTTTTCTAACTTCCATATACTTATTCGAAAAAGCAGCCAGTCCCCCTTGGCTTCAGCTCATGGAAGCTCATGCACACACACAAACATACTTACAAACCCCATTTGTTTGCTACCAGAGTGAGTGAATAATGATAAAAGTGTGCATGTGTACATAAGCACTCTCTTTCACTCCACTCTTCTGCATTCAGCTCTTTCTATGCCTCTACAGTATCTTACCATTTATTCTCTTGCTTTCATCTGGTCTGATCTCTGCCGTGTTTGATGGCGTCTGATGGCAGTGTATTGTGGTAGATCACAAACGTCTCTTTTATCACAGAGTTGTGTGTGATGTCATACATGAGTGCAAACATATATGGACACCCCCGGGATGTGTCTCTGGGATGTGTGTGTGTGTGTGTGTGTGTGTGTGTGTGTGTGTGTGTGTGTGTGTGTGTGTGTGTGTGTGTGTGTGTGTGTGTGTGTGTGTGTGTGTGTGTGTGCACATGCATTGAAGGCTTGGCAGTGACTCTTTCATAGAGTTCATTGCTTTCAAAAGGTATGGTCACACACATAGACAGAGCACAGCTTTGCTTGAAATAGAAGAGCAGTCTTTAATAAAAGATGACAGACGACCAGGCTCATCTATGTGTGTGTGTGTGTGTGTGTGTATGTGTGCAATGGGGTTCAAAAGATTGAAGCCAATAGCTAAAATGTTTCTATGGCCACGTTCACACAGCAGCTGAATATGGTTGTCAGTCCTGTATTTGAGTAGGTTACGTTCACACCCAGTACGGTCATTTACTGGATTGACAACCGTATTCTATGACCGAACTCGCATCCGTAAATTTTCAGGACTCAAAACCGCATTCTTGGAAAATCCGCACTCTGTGGACAAGCTATCTTTCACACATGCATATTTCATACATACAAAGCGAAGGAGACGTTCTGCGCTGCACAAACGTGTGTCTGGTGTGTGTTGCGGGTTTTCATGGGTATTTCCGCTTTCGGTAACTTACAGCAGTGGAAATTATAACAATTTGCTTTAAAGCAACAGAGATTGATCCAAAGAGCATCTTGTGCTTCAGAAAAAGCTGGATCATCTGACCATCTTTACAAAGGAGTCACATGATCAGTCACAAAATTACTTATTTGATTAGTCATCTAGAAATAGTGCACAATCTTACATTTTGACCTTCATTTTATGCCATTTTAGTGCTACCTTTAAATGTAAAAAATGATAATAAAGAAAAAAGTTAAAAAATTACCAGATTTCGAGAACATTTTCAGAAGTCATTACCACAAAAAGTTACATTATGAGATTGAAGTAATAAGGAAAGTAACATCAAAAGGGATATTCCTGTAAAAAAATTTAACTTTTATACAAGGAGGTCAATTGAGGTGAAAAAAAAAGTATGTACAGAAAAGTATGATGAATATGTTAGTATTTTATAAACTAAAATTGAGTAAAATGTAGTTTTTATACACCAAAAACTAACTGTCCACGTATGAGGACGTAATGCAACACTGGAGTCAGATTGCATAAAGTCAGTAACCTGACAGTATATCTGTTCTATTTTATTGTCTTATATTGTAATAAAACAGACATTTAACAAATATATCAACATAAATAACCATTCAAAATGACATATTACGGCATTAAATGGCAACTTCACACATATGTACCGAGACAAATTTGTGTTTTATCCCAGAGGCCAGTGGAAGTGACAGCAGTGATGAGGAGTATGTGCCAGCAAACACAGACCATATTGCTACTAGGTTTCCGCATACTGTGTGTAACTACCGTTATAGTTCCTACAATCTGTGTTTTATTGTTATTATATTGTAATATTATTGTTTTTAATAACTGAGCTGATATTCATAGCATAACATGGCATAATAAAAACACAATGTTCCATATTGTTGTATGTGGCTATATGTCCCATTTTACGCCTTTGTTGCATGGTGTCCACAGACATGGACAGTTAAATCATTTTTAAATAAAAATTAATTTAGCAAAAATGAAAATGGATTTCAATTTTAGGATCATACTAAAGTAAAAAAATATATATATTTACCAAATCTAGATAATGTTTTCCATAATTCATGCATTAAAATTACTTGCTGCCAAAACAACGACATAAACAACACAATTTATAAAATTGTATTTCATTCTTAAAACGTATTATGAGATTATTCTATTACAACTTCATTCTCAAAGTCCTTTTTTTACATGACACTACAACATCATAACATTTCGCAATCTAAAAACTGCTCGAGGTTTAAATAACATGGAATCCCAGATTTTCAATGTGGACTTTTGAACCCTACTGTATGTTTGTATGCAGTCTTGTACGTATTCTTTGTAGATGCGGGTCTATGGGTAAAGGATGCATCGCTGTATGCAAAGAAACCCTGTAAACAACATTCCTGCCTTTCTCAAACACACACACACACACTATTTCAACTTTTTATGAAGTACTGCTCTTCGTGGAGCTCTATACATGTTGAGTAAACTAATAAGTAATAACAGAATTCCTTTCCCCCCCTTTTATTCTTTGTTTTGTTTCTTTGCTTAAAGGTCAAAACTGCAATAGCACTCTATAAAATTGAGTCTATATTATTTTCTCAGAGGAAAATAAATAACAAAATGAGACGGAGAGGATAACATCAGGCCACAGAAAAAAGGAAAGACAATGTCAAGTCTTAACTGTTTGAATATCTGCGCATGTCGACAGTGGCTCTGGGACGCAGTGAGCACCCTTGAACCGGCGTCAGTCTGTAGTGCATACTCAAGGAAGCACGTTTAAGCATACTTCAGTGTAAGGGAGAGTAACTGGGAGTGTGTGAGGGGGTGAAAGGCACAGGGCTGTGTGTGTGTGTGTGTGTGTGTGTGTGTGTGTGTGTGTGTGTGTGTGTGTGTGTGTGTGTGTGTGTGTGTGTGTGTGTGTGTGTGTGTGTGTGTGTGTGTGTGTGTGTGTGTGTGTGTGTGTGTGTGTGTGTGTGTGTGTGTGTGTGTGAGTGTGTGTGTGTGATTATAGCTTCTGATCGCTGAAGTGTTCTTAATAAACCCGTCACTGTCTCTGGAGCACTAATACACCAGAAAGCCTCTTCTTTCATTTCCAGCAGGATGAGGACAGCAGTGTGCATGCTTGTGTGCTTGAGAATGTGACAGAGAAAAAGAAGGATTTATGGGAAAGTCTGTGAGCATAAGACCAGCCAGAGAGAGAGAGAAAAAAAGCTGCCATAAAGACTTCCATATTGAGCACTAGAACGAACACACACACACACACACACACACACACACACACACACACACACACACACACACACACACACACACACACACACACACACACACACACACACAATGGCAATGGCCCTCACATGATGTCATATCCGGGAACCATGAGAGAAAACTACAGCAGTGATTTCAATCAATTTAACCTGCATTTGGTACAGTTAAATAGATAAATTCAATAAATTCCTGATGGATAAAATTATAGATATTTGATACAATATATTGTATCACAAACAAAAACTGAAAATTCTGTCATCATTTACTCACCCTCATCTTCTGAACAAATATTTTTTTTTTAGAAATGCCCTTTTCTTTTATAATTTAGTTTTTTTCTACTGTTATTTGGTGCATAACATTCTTCAAAATATTTGTACATTCTATGTTCTGCAGAAGAAAGAAAGTCATACAAGCTTAGAACAACATGAGAGTTAGAAAATGACACATTTTTTAATTTGGGTATCCCTCTAATGCCTTTCCACACCAGCAGAAGAACACAGAAATAATAATAAACCAGGAACTGATATAATGGATTTACATCACGACAAGTTACCTGCTTAAAGGAGTAATAAGAAGCAGTCAAACTGAACTAATATATGCTCACAAACAGGCATTATAACCTAAAGCTGAAGTGTGTGATTTGTTTTATGTTATAATGCTTTCTTCTATCCAAGCTTAATATGCAGAGACAACTACGCTACTTGTAAGATGATTCCCCAGAAATGTGTAAACAATACGGTTTTGTAGCGCAATCAAACATGGATCTTTCACGGGCATCCCGGCCAGCCCCACACAGCAACTATCTCTCTGAAACTGTGTTGCTATTGTTAATTATAACAAGAGCTGCACGATTATGGATTTATATCATTTAGATTTTGTTCAAAATAGAGATTATGAGTCTTCTATGATTCTGAATAGACAGCTAACAATAACATGTAATTTACTAGAAGTTCTGACAAAAATATTAATTGCTTTAGTCTATTTAAGAAACTAATTATCATTTTGATTTTTTCATTTAAAAATCAGAATGAATAACAATCTTTATTTGAAGCGTCAAGTCACTTTCAAAAGGTTATTTACTCTATTTTGATCGCTTTAGTTAGACATCAGTGTTTATATCCGAGCTATAAACCATTTTCCCAGTATTTCTGAGAAAATGTGAATGTTTGTAACAGAAACACTGATATTGTGTGCTTGAAAAGACTGTTTGTGAAGCTGTTTACTACTTGACAACTGCTCTCTCTGGCTTAATGGTAGTGCCAATGCCAACGCAGATCTGATTGTTCGCTGTGATCGTACTTGTCAAAGGTTTAATAGACATAGACGAATCACTGTCACTTAGAATGAAGATTGCATGGGTGTTTGAATTGAATTAAAAATATGAATATATATTATAATAGTATATAAGCAATATTAAACCAACAATGATCTTAATTTGAAATCATGCAGCGTGCCATAAATAGTGCGTTGGACAGAACAGCACATCACGCACGTACGCACGCGCACACACACACACACACACACACACATACAAGTCACCTTATATTTCAATTGTTGAATTATTTGCACATTTTCCTTTCTAAATATAACAGTGAGAGGAAAAGGCTCTTAACAAAACTCACCCTTCCTCTGACTATTTGTCCTTCTCTTTCTCTCTGTTGCCATCATCCATTTTCTCTCTATTTCACACACTCTCTCTTTCACCTGCAGCAGCAGATGCGTCTTTACTCATCTCCATTTCTGAGCGACTGGTCCTCCTCTCTATTTTTAGGCCTTCATGCCCCCCACCCCCCCCTCCGTTCAACTCCCTCTCTATTCCGTCAGACGTTTCTCCTGAGCCACAGCGTGGTCGATGAAACACCCCTGTGCACACGAGTATTAGGACACACACACACACACACACACATACACACACACACACACACACACAAACACCTTGCAGAGCTGAAGGGGAGGAAAGCACCTCTCTAAAACTCATCTGAGCTTTTTAGGAGCCAGGCAGAGGAGGGCTGAGATTAAAGGAAGAGTGGAGCGGAAAAAGACAGGTTATAGTTATTGAGAAGGTACTCAGGAAAAGGAAAATGGAAACAGACTGGAAGGGCAACATTAGGACAGTTTCTATGTTATCCTTCAGATTCTGCAAGTGAGTCTTGCCCTGTAAAGAAGCACTAACTGGATGGCCAGTGCCATTTAAAATAATTTAAGTCACGCTTAATCAAAAGAAACATTTTCATACAGAGTAAACAGATGATTTCCAAATGGAAGAAGTGTAAACTTAAGAATAAGTTGAAATAATGTGGGCTGATGACTTCAGCAGAAGCAAAATCTATCGTTTAACAACCTCGAAGCTCACAGTAAGGTTGTCTTTAAAAGGTTTATAATTTAGCTTCCGGAACCAGAAATTTTCACTCTATACTGAGCAATATAACCTGGACAGTAATAGACCCAGGGGCGTTTCCTCTTAGGAGGCAAGGGAGGCAGTGCCTCCTCAAAACAACAGAAAAATAAAACAACACAAACATTACGAAATATGACATTAAAAGTGAATGAATCACTAGTTTTTCTTAAAGTAACACTGTCCAAGAGCGACACAGGCAAGTAAAGTTACAGCGGGACGACGCGTATCTCTTGCCTCCCCTGAGCCCATTGACTTTAACAGACCCCCTAAAGCGTGCGGCGAGTTTGATGGCGGGTAATTGAGAATGAATGGGGAAAAGTCACATGAGAGGAGGCAATGCGAGGCATGATTGGTTATGATTGACTATGATTGGTTTATGCGATAAATCCCGCCTCTCATTTTCATGCTCGTTCCGCATCCACATTTCAGTGTGAGTCAATAAATGACGGTATTAATGGAAGACTAATAAAAAAGTAAGTAAACAACTCACCCACTTAGATATCACGCTTTATGTCACAATCAAACTTGAGATAGTTTGAAAACATAATCTGTGTTTTTTTTAAAGTGAGCAATAAGCTTGGCGTAATTAAAGGTACACCTGCAGTGTTTACCGAGCTTTGATGACTAATGATCTATTGAAAAGAATAGCTGAACATCAGTTCACAAATAAAATATAGATGTAATCTGAAATTCGTTGCTGCAATGAGTTCTTGTAGTTATTTTTTAAAATAAATAAATGTAAAACTGCATAAAACACTAACTTAATGAGATTAATACTTGGTTTTAATAAATAGAAAATTAATTACATTGTTAATGTAAAAATACAAAATAGAAAAGCATTTTTTTAATAGTGCAAGTAAAATGTAACTTTGCCTCCTCATTTCAGAGCACCACTGCACGCCACTGAATAGACCTTAGTCAAAGTAATGCCAGATTTAATTTTTGACAGGAATGAAAATGAGGCTGTGAGGGATGGAAGTACCAACAACACACTGATCGTTCAGCTGATGAAATATCTTTCCAAAAGAATTTCAGTAGACATAAAATGGTTTTTAAAGTTTTGAGTTTTGAAAATTACTTGTGATCTAGGACCTTTATACAGAGAATGCCATTGTAAAGACCGCAAGTCTATCCCTCACAGCCTTGCTTTCATTCGCACTAAATTTGTTATTGTGCCTATACCTGACTATGGCATATAAGGAAGCAGCAGAATGGATAATTATATAATTCATAAACATCAGAGAAAGCAGAAGACTGGTATATAACTATATCAATAAGGGTCAGACTGTTCCTGGCCAGCAACACCTGTAGCCTTCCAAAAGATCCCAACGATAGAAAAGAGCAAACTGAACAAGTTAACATTAACTATTTGAGTAGCACATTTCAGCATGGATTGTTTTGTGAACCCATCACAATATAAATCTGACTTTGCACTAGAACAAGGGGTTTCCAAATATATTGGACCCGACCGCAAGCCCACAGCCTGCGAGTTAGGATTGTGCTTTCACTTCATTTTGATGGTCCCTTCAACACATTCTGTTGAATATAAGTAACGTGGCACCTACATGTCTACTAGCTCTCGTTAGAGTGTTAGTAGAGTATTAGTAGAACCAGGATTATTACTGATCTTGGTGCACTAACCCATGACCAACATTTTAAGTGATCTTCCAGGGAAAAAGCATAATAGATAATATAATATAATTTTAACTTTAAAGTAACCCTATCATGCTATTTTAAACACTCCTAATTTTGTTTTAGAGTCTCCAACAACAGGTTTACATGCATCCAAGGTAAAAAACAAACAAACAAAAAAACTCTTTAAATCTCTCATAATGTACATTGCAGCATCAGCTCTTTTCTCACAGTGTCTGAAACAGCTCGATAAAGAATTCAGTCTCTCTGAATCCCTCCTTTCCGAGAGCTTCCTCTGCTCTGATTAGTCAGACGGCCAGTCTGTTGTGATTGGTCTACCACTTACAGTGTGTGTCAGAAACCAAACGCCTATAACCATATCAGAATTTCAGCTCTGGATCTTCCTCAGCACTTGATAAATAGTGAATACGAACAGTAACGATGGCGTCGGTTTTTCCGTATGAGTTACATTGTTACGTAGGTTTGTAACAGTAAGTGAGACTAGAATTACTGACGACTCATTTCAACAGATCAGACTCGATTCTTTCTTTTAGAAGACAGCAACTTTATTTGCTGTGCACTTTGATCTTTGCAAAGCAATTAGAAACTTTGCAGACCTTTTACATTCTACAACAGCTATATTACACACTGCATGAAAGGTAATATTCGAAAAACACTTAAAGATTTTACATCATCATTGGGAAAACCCACGCAGTGGCAGTGAGATTAACACACAGTGATGTTTACTGTAGTGCCAACAGGAAGGGAATGTGTGACAGTGTGGCGATGTTCAAATTTATGGAGATTTATGTAAATGATCTCACATTCATGAGTCGTGACATTTTGGGCTTGTTTTGCACCATGTGGCTCTGAGTAAAGGGGGAATGGAAGCCAATTTGGGCTTAATTCTAATTATGACTCATGTGCTCAGCTGAGCTGCGAGGGCACACTTACAATAACGCAGAGCTGTAACCAAGTCGAGGCTTTACAAACCACAAGTCAGACTCAAGTAGAAGAGCTCCTACCAAATAACTGGTTTTATGTGTCCAAAATAATCAAACCTAATAAAAATTTCTTCTGTAATCAAATCTCTATCACCAGATAGAGATTTAATCATTTCAAAGACGATCATTCCAAAGATCACGATATTTGACTGAAAATAAATCTGTTAAGCTCTTAGGTTAGGTTGAGCTTCTGTTTATGTTTACTGATGCCAAGCCTAAAGCCTAAATTCAATCTGTTCATCATATAAAGCGATCGAGTCTCTTCAGAATTTTGGACTTTAACCGCTCAATTCATATGGATCAGTTTTACAATCTCTTTATGAACTTTTTGAAGCGTCAAAGTGGTAGTTGTGTAGCTGTCAATGAAGGGACAGAAATCTCTCAGATTTTATCAAAGATCTTTGTTTGTGTTTCGAAGATGAACGAAAGTCTTATGGGTTTGGAATGACATGACGGTGAGTAATTAATGACAGAATTTAAATTTTTGGGTGAACTAACCCTTTAACTAACAATTAATTGCTCCTGCCAGATGCGGCATTTATTTATACACATTGTCGACTGTCTGCAATAGGTATCACTGGTGCTGCTCTTCAGTGGTTAACTTCATATCTATCAGATAGACAGCAATTTGTTAGGATAGGTGAGAATCGATCGATCACTATTTATCATGGTGTACCTCAAGGTTCTGTACTTGGTCCTCTTTTAGATCTCATTTATGTGCTGCCTCTAGGACAGATCATCAGACAGCATGGTCTCAACTTTCATAGTTACGCTGATGATATTCAAATTTATTTCACGGTTAAACCTAACTCATTTTGTCCACCCGCTTCTGTTATCTCTTGCCTTCAGGACATTAAACATGGATGTCTGATAATGTCTCACAGCTTAATGCTGGCAAAACTTAAATCCTGTTGATTGGCCTCTAAATCACAGAGTTTACCCGCCATGACATTTTCATTGATATTGATGGTGTCCAGATTAGGACTTCAAAAACTGTGCGAAATCTGGGAGTTTTGTTCGACTCCTCGTTACGTTTTGACTCACACATTGGTCAGATTGTTAAATCATGCGTCTTCCACTTGCGGAATATTGTTTGTATACGCCCCTCTCTTAACTTTGGAGATGCTGAAACTGTTATCCACGCATTTATAATCGAGGCCTTACATATAATAAAAAATCTGCACATCACTCCCAACCTTTACCAACTTCACTGGCTTCCTGTGGTCAATCGCATCCAGTTTAAACTTTTAGTCTTAGTTTATAAAGCCTGTCATGGACCCACACCCCAATACCTTGCTGAGTTAGTGCAACAATATGTTCCTGCCCGGACCCTTAGATCTAGCAATGATAATTTGCTTGTCGTACCAAAGTATAATCTCTTTAGTGTTATAGGCCCTAAACTATGGAATAAGCTGGCCCCCAGTCTTCGTGCCACCCCCAACCTCAGACTTTTAAATCTCAACTTAAAACTTATCTATTCACCATGCTCAGTAAATAATCATTTTCCTCTATACTTCTGTCTTCCACTTTTTCAGTATTTTTGTTACGTTTACTTTATCGAAATTGATATATTCTCTGATTCTATAACTTCGCATGTTAATTATTTGTGTTATTTGTTGTCTCCATCTCCTTTTCTCCTTTTCTTTATAATAAGCAGATTGCTTGTCTCTTTGACTGTCAACTGTTTGTATTATTTTGCGAAGCGACCTTGGGTTCTTGAAAAGGCGCAATAAAAAATAAACATTATTATTACATTTCACTGGCCAATTCACTAAAGACATTATGCAAACCCAGTAACAGCAAAAAATCTGTGCTAAAAATAATTGTCACCGCAAATCAATTAAAAAAAAAATGTACACATATATTTACATACATTCTTCCAATTGTGGTAGACAAATATCATCGAGTGTTTGTACTGAAAAAGAATGACAGTGACTTAATTTAAATAATTGAGCCTCAGTAATATTTAAGCACATTGAATGTCTGTTTAATCTGGATTGGAAGAGGTTAATGAATAAGATGTGTGCTCATTAAATAGTGCACAGTAATGTTAAGTGAATGTCTCTAAAAAGTTACATTAACATATTAACAGAAAATGTTAACAAACGCAACATTGCAAGTTTTAATAAGTGTGTAGGCAGGAAGTCACAGGTAAATTGACTTGACTTTAAATGTGTGACTTGAATTTGACTTGCATCTTGTCAAATCCAACATTCAATTATCCTCTAAGTTCAGACATAACAACTGCAATAGCAAAATTCACTGTGACAATTGTTTGTTTGAGATTCTACTGTTTGAGATTCATCACAGTTGATTTTTGTCCCAGACGCTCCTCTTTCCATTGACCATTTTACCATAAATCTACAAGAGCATTTATCTTATATAAGCTTCATTTTGGCAGGATGCAAGCAGATGGTGGACAAAAGAGTGTGTGAGCTAATCTGTGGAGAAAACAGGCCTTATCCCAAGTGATGAAAGATCCATTAAATAGTGTTTCTAGGATGACACAGTCAAAATAGCCAGCAGTCAACAATATAAAGAGAATAATGTGTTAGCGCCTGTTAGAGCTGCAACACATTTCAATTCCATCCATCTCTTTCTTTCTCCACACCTGTTTAAATTAAGATTTTATTTTTTCCTACTTTGTATTCCATCTCTTTTCTCTTTAATCACTTTTTTTCCACAGCTCTCCTGGCACTGACCACTTTGCATGGTAAAGATAGGGGGAAAAGATGACAAAGAAAATGTGTGAGAATAAGGACAGGTCACATGAACAAATGGAAGAGGTGGAAGGAAAAGGAGGAAATATACTGGACAGACAATGAAGTAGGAATAAAGTAACAATACTAGTATAAAAAATAGGTCATGCAAAGTGAATGTATAAACAAAATGAAAACATAGATTTGTATCAAAATATCAGAATTGTCCTTTAGACCTTGCAGTGTTAATGCAGCCTTTAAGACATGCCTCTATGTACAATTATATAAATATTAATCAACAATACTAATAATAATAAGAGAAAACCAATCACTGAAATATTTACTTAACTGAGAAATTCTTAACTAATACATAGAATTCTTTTAATTCATTAAAAATTATATGTATATTTGTTGTTAATTTAATAACTAACAACAAATATAATTATTATAATTGATGTTATTATTATTCATTTAATTAAAACAGTTTTAAATAGTAAATTAGTTGCTATTAAATATTGGTATTGAATATCATTACATTTCACTGGTATTGGTATCGACTAGTGAAACTTCATGGCAACCTGGAAAAGAGATAAAAATGACATGAGAAAAGGAGAAAAGAAAGAAATGGATGAGAACGTCAGGTTTTTTTAAAATAAAAATTAAAAAGATTTGGATTCCATGCACAGAAAGAGTGGGAGAAAGTGAGAGAAAAAGCCTACAGCCAAAAAAAAAAAAAAAAAAAAAAAATCAGTGAGGAATATAAGGCCTAAAATGCAGACTTCATGAAAAGGTGGAGGCCTGCAGTGATGCCTCCATAGTAACAGGCTGTTCTGATTAAACCACACCTCTGAGCGCTGGCTGCTGACTCAATATGGCTGGAAGAATAATCAGTCCACGCTCTCGATTGCATTACTGAGAGGAAAAGCACTGGCTAAATCATCAGCGGATGAGGAAGGAGGGAGCAGTGTGAGGAGAGAGAGAGATGGAGGAATGACAGGTGCTGACAGACAGACAGAAGAAGAAATACAAATATGAGGAGAGATATAAAACAAAGAGAAAATAACTCCTGGTCAAATACCTCAGTTTGGGCCCTTAAATGATGGGCTGTTGAGCTATTTTGATTATACATTGAATATCACTTATCCTCAGGGGTGGTAAAAGTACTCAAAAGTTATACTCGAGTAAAAGTATATATACCTAAATAAAATAGTACTCCAGTAAAAGTAGAAAGTCCTCCATTCAAACATCACTTGAGTAAAAGTACAAAAGTATCCGATTTAAAAAGTACTTAAGTATCGAAAGTAAAAAGTAAATATTCCAATGAACTGTAAATATAAATAATTAAGCAGATCAATTTTTGGGAGTGATATGCAATTATTTAATTGAACAAATTATTAGATTACATACTGCAATTAAGAATTTGTTAGATTTTCAATCATAAGAGACAATGAAGCACCTTTAACGCAACGCAGTATGGGGGTTAGACTTGCAATAGACATGTTCAATAGCTGCATCAACAAGATACAAGGTAAGACTGTTTCAGAATATTAATGAGGAAGAACCACCTCTTTAAGAAAAACCTCTTTAAAAAAACATATTAGACTTCATGTGGCTTGCCAGCGTTATTGAAACATGGTCCAAGTTATCAATGCTGTGATATCCAAGTTAGCTAACACTGTGTTTCCCAAAAGTTATGCTGCCTCACACTGGTGTGATGTAAGAGCTGCCCAGCGCAGGAAAAATTAATATTCGTGGAATAAATAAATAAATAAATAAATAATAATAATGGCTCAAATTGTAGGCTTACTATTTCTTTAAATGACATTCTCATGTCATTATTTCTGATAAAAAATGCAGGTAACACTTATAATAACTACAAGCTAATAATCATTAGTTAAGCATGAGTAAACAGTTAATTCATAATTCATAAAGCATAAATAGACATTAATAAGCAGTTTATAAATACAGCTATAAATGCTTTCTTCTTGATTTAAAATCATATATAATTTGTTTAAAAATTGTATTTTCATCCTTTATTAATGATCAGTGTATCATTTATAAATGAAGAATTGCATTTTTTATAAACCAGTTATTTTAAGAGTTGTCAGTGGTTCAAAAGATTACTTAGAACGTGTAAGTAAATGATTAATAAACTATCTAAATGTACATTTATCTTATTATTCAGACACATAGTGATGGTTACTTGGTATGTTAAATGCTTTATTAACATATGCTGTACGGTAAGTTAGTTATAAAGCATTTAGTAGTGGTCAGTTCGCTATGTTTGCGAGCTCATCTAAAGTGAGGACTATTCATGCTTTAAAGCATTTATACAGGAGATTTAAAGGCTATTAAATATTTCTATGCTCTGTATCACTGTGTTGTGTTTGTTACATTTTACTGTTTAGAAGATTTTAAATCTTTAAATCTCCTTTATAAATGTTTTACAAGGCATGAATAGTCCTCAGTTTAGACGAGCTCGCAAAATAGTTAACTGACCAGGCAGTGACCACAACTAAATGCTTTATTACTACCTGTATTTACTACATTTACTTACACTTTCTAAGTGATCTGTTTAATGTCATGGTGGTGTGCAGAGAGATGTTTTCATAGTATAGTGTGGCGCGAAAGAAAAAAGTTTGGGGAACACGGAGCAAACGGCAAACCTGCTTTTCCAAGTCTACCCCCCACGCCCACGACAGTGTGCGTTGGCTAACGTTAACTTGACTAGCGTTATTAGCTGTTTACAAGGCACGTTTCAATATGAAATCACTTGGCTAACATTATAGAAACAAAATTAACGTCAACTCACCTCAATATGTTTTTTCAGATTCGAGGGTGAATTTTTGAATGCTGAAATTTGATTCACCCGTGGCAGGCAAAGTAGACATTTCAGCCGATACGAATCTCCTTTTAATTCTATAAATTCAAACATATCTTTGAGATATGGCCATGGGTGATGATCCCTGTCGGGAATCTCGGGATCATCATTTCTGCTGAGAGCTGCCACTGTTTCTTCGGTTGTCATCTTCCACAGAACTGGCGATGGCGAACTGAATTGAACTGACTGCTGTGCCTGTGAGCATACTACAGTATGCTGGCAAAGAACGCGGGCGCGTCGCGCATGCATACTTAATTTTTTTTTATTTTATTTTATTTTTAAAGAAAACCACGTTTTTCATTGGTTTTGGAAAGCCAAATGTAGTAAATACTCGGAGCGGGCATGGGGGAATGTATCGGAGTAAAAAGTAATTTTTTTCTTTAATATAGTAGTGGAGTAAGAGTGAAAGTAGATGCAAATAAAACATACTCAAGTAAAGTACAGATCCCCGAAAAAAATACTTCAGTAAAGTAACGAAGTATTTTTACTTCGTTACTTACCACCACTGCTTATCCTGGGTTAGTAATTAACATTCTTATTTACATACTTCAGTGTCAGCAGTTTTCTTTGTAAGGGGAAATATTTCGATATTAGGGCTGGGTATTGTGGCAAATTTCACGATTTCAATTCACAAGCTTGCAATTCGATTAATTTCTGATTTCGATTCAATATCGATTGTATCAGGTACAGTGCATAGCAGAATTTATCATGGAAAAAAAATGATCACTCAACAAATTCTGTAAACTATACAAGGAATCCCAGTTCATTATTAAAGCTAATTTTACGGTTAAAATTCTTGTATAGGCTACTTTTAAATGAAATTAGTAACACTCTATTTGACAATGTTGTTCTATTTATTACATGTAGTTACTATAGTAATAACTACAAATTATGCAGTTACATGCAACTAACACTTAACCAAAGTACATAGTTGCTTAATATTACTCAGTATTTATGTATAATTACAGTGTAGCAAAGACACCAGAAATTTTATAATAATAACATTATAATAACTTTTTAATGACATAATTATGTTTCTTCTCATTATTTGAAACAACAAACATACATTAAATATCAAAGAACAACTAAAAATATGAATATGTAATATAGTGCATATATTTAGCAAAATGCTTATTGCATGTTATTTTTCTAGCTGATTATCGACTTTATGGACATTGAATGGCTTTTCTGAGATAAATGTTACATTGTTTACAAGCTGTTTCATTGACTTTATTGTCTTTCTGTGGTACAAAGTTTTGCTCATTCATCAACTGAAAACAGCATAGACTAAAAGATCAATTCTTGAGATTTAAGAATCAATAACGCTTCATCAAAATGAGAATCAATTTAAATCGAGAAATCAGTATTTTTACCCAACCCTATATACAGTATAGACATACCGATATATAGGAATCTCAAGACTAAGATAAGGAAGTAATCAGTAAGAACCTTGAAATCTTCTCACTGTCAATTTTTTTTATAGTTATCTTAGATAAAGACGAAAAGGACTACATCTAAAGACCTTAAAATAACAAGGCTGCAGTCTTCTTTGGGAAAAGGCCCATCAAAGAGACGTTTAAAGCACTATCCTCCACGAGGGTTTGGAGAGGATGGTTTCCAGAGGAACGGAGGATGTCAATTGGTCATAATTATCATCACTGCTAGAGAGGATAAATACCCACTTCTCAACGTTTCACCCTACCTGTCATCTTAACCTAACCCCCCGTCCATTCGAAAGCTCACACGGAGGAAGCGAGAGCGCTTTGAAGAGACCATTGAGAAGCCCTTCAGGACAGCGTGGAAGAGCTCTGATCACGCGCTGTTTAAAACAGGAGACGTTCGTGAAAGGAGGAAAGTGACTGCTAGGTCAAGCAGCGGCAGTTATCAGCAAATTGAAATAAATGTAATCTAATTATATTTTATTTAATAAGTGAACTTGCATATTGAATGGAAGTACTGGTTCACAAATGAGATCTCTTAAAGGGATATGTCGGCCAAAAATGTAAATTCTGTCATCATTTGCTCATCCTCATGTTGTTCCAAACCTGTATGAGTTTTTTTTTCTTTTGTTGAACACAAAAGAAGATATTTTAACCAGACGTTGCCAACATTCTTTCAAATATCTTCTTTTGTGTATACATATCTTAACTATTTTTTCAACACTCTAAAATGCTGTTAGTTGCTCAGTGTTGGGTAGATTTCAGTTACTCACGGCTGAGATCATATTCACTAACAGTAGAAATGATGCACCTCCTCACAAACTACCCAGGCTGCTGGGTTATAGAAACCCAGTGCTGGTTCGTCAAACTGGATTAAACTGGATTGGTTTTCAACGGTCATTTAGTCTCCTGGCTTGAGGGAAAACCTCCTGAGGTGATCTTTCTGAAGAACTTTAAGGTTTACTCATTTGACCAAAAAAGAAAAAAAAAAAAAATCTGTAGTTTCACTTTTTTGAAGTTTCACATTTTTTCGCTAACTTTATTTCACATTTTGCTAGGTTTCCTCGACCGAGCGAGAGATGAGACGCAAAGCATTTCCACACAACCAGGGTTAAAATCAGCTAGCACTGCCATAATGGGAGCGATGCTGTTGAACCAGAATAGACAATTAATAACGTACTGATGACAGATGTCTTCTTCCCACAGAAAGAAATCATTTATATTGATTAAATAAATATATAAATAACATTTGCTGCAAGAAAAAAATGGAAATTTACCCAGCGCTGGGTTGCCAAATGGGTTGCTTTTAATCCAGCAAATTTTAGAGTGTAGAAATAATCTACACTCTAAATAATCATGTCTCCTCGAGTTTTAAAACATTTCCATTTATTCATTTAGCAGACGCTTTTATCCAAAGTGACTTAGAAATGAGAACAATAGAAGCAGTGAAACTAACAATAGGACAACAATTTGCAAGTGCTATGACCCTTTCCAGTTTAATCTAACGCAGTACTTTTTTTTGTGAAGATAATATAGAGTAGATGATAAAGTGTTATTATTAAAGGATCAGGTGTGACCGAAAAAGACGTGTCTTCAGGTGATGATACACAGGGCAACTTTTTGAGCAATGTTGCCGTCAACGGGCAACCACGACCGGTCTAAATTATCCAGATAGAAATGTATTGCCCATTTTCAATAGGAAAGTCCCCAAGCAACAACCGCTCGACAAGATTGCCCAGCAGCATTGCTCAAAAAGTTGCCCTGTGTATCATCCCCTTCCAGCCGTTTCTTGAAAATGACCATGGACTCAGCAGCTCTGGAGTTAAGCAGGTCCTTCCACCAGCAGGGAACAGACCAGGAAAAGGTCAGGGAAAGAGATGTTGTGCCTCTTTGAGACGGCACAACAAGACAGCGTTCACTTGTAGAGCGCAAGTTTCTGGATGGCACGAAAGTCTGAAGTAATGAGTTTAGGTAAAAGGGAGCAGAGCCAGTGGTTGATCTGTAGGCAGAAGTCAGTGACTTGAATTTGATGCGAGCTGCAACTGGCAACCAGTGTGAGGAGAGGAGTGACGTGTGCTCTCTTCGGCTCGCCTCTCAACAGTCTCAAATGTCATTGTACTCAATCAAAAGCCATAGATCTCAGTGTGAAGACAGATATTTCTTTCAAGACCATATTATGAGTTACACTGTCCACATTCCTTTAATAGTTCTATATTCTCTATACTTAAAATAATGTTCAAAAGTTTGCGGTTGGTAAGAATTTTTTTGTGTTTTGTAAAAGTCTCTTATGCTCACCAAAATTGTGATATATTTTAAAATGCAATGGACAAATATTATCGACATTGAAAACAGTTATGCTGCTTAATATTTTTGCGGAAACCCTGATAAATTTTTTCCAATATTCTCAGATGAATAAAAAGTTAAAATGAACAGCATTTATTTGAATTGTTTTGTAACAACGCAAGTCATTACTGTCACTTTTGATCACCTTGCTGAATAAAAATATTGGTCACACTTTAGACTATGACTTTCACCTCAATAATCTCCTATTACTGCTTATTAATAGTTAGTAAAGTAGGTGTTAAAGTCACCCTGTAGTCAATAATTGTATTCATTCAAACTCATCTTCGATCACCAAATAACATATTTAAATGCTTTTTCCTTGAAAAAAAAACTTCATGCCTTAAAATAGCTTGAATGTAACTCTACACTCTTGCCTCATTTAGTATATGCGGTTCTATGAATATGCAAATGAGCCCCGCCTCCACTCACTCACTCAGCTCAAAGATCCACTTGTTGACGATCACAGGTTGATCTGATTGGTTACAAGGTTGTTTGTGACGTCAGAAACAAGCGATTTTAAACAGTGTTTTTGAGCTTTGATTCACTGCAGTTTTAAAGAGAAAATACTCTGTTGATGTTGACTGTTGACAAATTAAAAACACCACATAGACATATAAACGGCTACTTGATTTTCACCACAGGAGGACTTTAAGTTTAGGCATTGGGCAGGATTAAGGGATGTAGAATATGGTCATGCAATAAGGCATTAATATGTGCTTTATAAACAAAGACAAAATAAATAAAGATATAAGTCAATATCCAAGTAATATGTGTGTTAATAAGCAACTATTTAATAGTGAGAATTGGACCCTATATTAAAGTGTTGCCAAAGTATTCATATCTTACTGACACCAAACTTTTGACTGGTTGTCTTTGTCCTGCCTATTTCCTATGTAAAAAAGAAAAAAAAATTACAAGAGAAATCTGAGACAAAGTTGAACTGAAACTCAATGACCTCAATGAGAGACACAGCTGAGCAATGCAGTTTTCCTCAGTTGTTCTAAGTCTAGTTTGCTGGAACATTTTATTTTCTTCTCATTCTTTATATTAATTGACTGTATAAATGGATAAAACACACCGGCTGACATCACTTTTAAAAAGTGGCCAGGCAAGTTTTGCCCCCTATCTTGCATCACAAGAGTAAATTGAGTTGGACGCAGAGTTATGCTTAATTGAGTCATGATTGTATCGACTCGGTTCCCATGGCTTCTGATCTACCTGTGGATAACTGAGAGCCGTGACCTCGACGCTGCAATCTCTGTTGTTCCCACATGGCAAAATCTTCTAAATACAAGATGAAGCTACAGTATAGATCAAAAGAATGTGCACATTAGGGAGTGAGAAAATGAAAAAGGTATCGAGAGACGATGGGGAGGGGTCTTTTTTATTTCCTCTGGCGCCATATGTGTCATTGTCTCATCAAAACCTCATAAAGAATTACGGGGAACAGCTAATTAATTTAATGGCTTTTCTTGCATCACTTGAAATACCCCCACTGCACAAAAAGCTACTAAAAGTTTATATGTCTAATAAAGTAATGATAATAACTGTCTCAGGAACAAAAGAGCAGTATACTTAATGTTATTTCAATCAAACACCATAAAAGTCATGATAATTTTTGTGTAATAGAAAATACAAATCTGAAATGCTCTGCACATGAATTAAAAGCTATTTCTCAGGCAGTGCTGCTAAAGAAGACAGCAATCGGTCTACTTCCACTCCAGAGACATCATGACTCCAAGAATTTGTTGACTGCTCAAGCGCTCGGTTTAATTGATGAATTAATGAGGAAGAGTAGTGAGATTCTGAACGGAGAATCAATCTTCAACGATTAGGTTTTCACATTTGCAGGAGCTAACCCAATAGTATTTTTTTGTGAAACATTCTACATTGTATGCACATTGCATGTGTGACGGGTCCACCCGGGTCCTACTCGCCCCGCTCTGTGCGGGCCTCGAACGTGATCCGGAGCAGGTCTCCGGCGTGAGAGTCAGGTGCTCTAACAAGGAGGATAAAGACTGCAGCCCCTAGCATCTGTCGCTAGAGAGCCTTTTGAGATCAGAGGAGTGAGGTTTTACTTGCACAGCAACTACTAGCTGGCTTCCATTACACATACAGGTCCTTCTCAAAAAATTAGCATATTGTGATAAAGTTCATTATTTTCCATAATGTAATGATAAAAATTAAACTTCCATATGTTTTAGATTCATTGCACACCAACTGAAATATTTCAGGAGTTTTATTGTTTTAATACTGATGATTTTGGCATCCAGCTCATGAAAACCCCAAATTCCTGTCTCAAAAAATTAGCATATAATGAAAAGGTTCTCTAAACGAGCTATTAACCTAATCATCTGAATCAACTAATTAACTCTAAACACCTGCAAAAGATTCCTGAGGCTTTTAAAAACTCCCAGCCTGTTTCATTACTGAAAACCGCAATCATGGGTAAGACTGCCGACCTGACTGCTGTCCAGAAGGACATCATTGACACCCTCAAGCAAGAGGGTAAGACACAGAAAGACATTTCTGAACAAATAGGCTGTTCCCAGAGTGCTGTATCAAGGCACCTCAGTGGGAAGTCTGTGGGAAGGAAAAAGTGTGGCAAAAAACGCTGCACAACGAGAAGAGGTGACCGGACCCTGAGGAAGATTGTGGAGAAGGACTGATTCCAGACCTTGGGGGACCTGCAGAAGCAGTGGACTGAGTCTGGAGTAGAAACATCCAGAGCCACCGTGCACAGGCGTGTGCAGGAAATGGGCTACAGGTGCCGCATTCCCCAGGTCAAGCCACTTTTGAACCAGAAACAGCGGCAGAAGCGCCTGACCTGGGCTACAGAGAAGCAGCACTGGACTGTTGCTCAGTGGTTGCAGGTCATTCGGAAATCAAGGTGCCAGAGTCTGGAGGAAGACTGGGGAGAAGGAAATGCCAAAATGCCTGAAGTCCAGTGTCAAGAACCCACAGTCAGTGATGGTCTGGGGTGCCATGTCAGCTGCTGGTGTTGGTCCACTGTGTTTTATCAAGGGCAGGGTCAATGCAGCT
Source organism: Meda fulgida (assembly GCA_030578275.1). NCBI lineage: Eukaryota > Metazoa > Chordata > Actinopteri > Cypriniformes > Leuciscidae > Meda > Meda fulgida. The sequence continues at coordinate 47,680,211 of CM060622.1, forward strand.
AGCTATCAGGAGATTTTGGAGCACTTCAAGCTTCCACCTGCTGAAAAGCTTTATGGAGATGAAGATTTCATTTTTCAGCACGACCTGGCACCTGCTCACAGTGCCAAAACCACTGGTAAATGGTTTACTGACCATGGTATTACTGTGCTCAATTGGCCTGCCAACTCTCCTGACCTGAACCCCATAGAGAATCTGTGGGATATTGTGAAGAGAAAGTTGAGAGACGCAAGACCCAACACTCTGGATGAGCTTAAGGCCGCTATCGAAGCATCCTGGGCCTCCATAACACCTCAGCAATGCCACAGGCTGATTGCCTCCATGCCACGCCTCACTGAAGCAGTCATTTCTGCAAAAGGATTCCCGACCAAGTATTGAGTGCATAACTGAACAGAATTATTTGAAGGTTGACTTTTTTTTTGTATTAAAAACACTTCTTTTATTGGTCGATGAAATATGCTAATTTTTTGAGACAGGAATTTTGGGTTTTCATGAGCGGTATGCCAAAATCATCAGTATTAAAACAATAAAAGACCTGAAATATTTCAGTTGGTGTGCAATGAATTTAAAATATATGAAAGTTTAATTTTTATCATTACATTATGGAAAATAATGAACTTTATCACAATATGCTAATTTTTTGAGAAGGATCTGTACAATGGCCCTCAAATGTATTTGAACACACTTAAAAATCCATGAATGTCCCTTTATAACAGTGCAATGTCACTTATACTGTTCAGGGATTTTTTCCCCCCTTTATGCTTCTCACCAAGGCTGCATTTTTTTGTGGATAAAAATACAGTAAAATGCCCAAGTAATATTGTGAAATATATATATTTTTTAAATGGAAACATTCAAATTATTATTTAGAAATAGTTGTGCTGCTTAATATTTTTGTGGAAACGATACCATGAACCATGATTTTTCAGGATGAATAGAAAGTTCAAAAGAACCTTTTGGAATGAAAGTATGAATTTGTTAAACAAATATTACTGACCCCAAAATTCAAACAGTATGTGCCAATTAGATGGATATTTTGTTATCAAATGGCATGCAGTGAAATTATTTTTAGACTTTACTTTTTGGGGCCTAATATTTTTTGGAGCATCTCGCACAGCTAAACATTCTTGACTGGTTATTAAATGACAACACCATAATTGAAATAATTACAATTCATCAGAACATAAGGGTTCTGGCCTTTGCATCTACATTATTTGCCCAGTTCTATGTGCACTGCCCCTGTTAGGTTACTATGGATCAAAAAAGCTCCTAGTCCCGCTTTAACGGTCACCAATTTCAAAATAAGCAGGGGTGGATGTTCATATCAAGATGAAGCCCTGTGCATGAAACCATTATTACCACACAGGACAATTCAAATTCATATTATTCCTTAAAAGCAAGGCGTATTGCTACAAGACAAGCTGTGCCTTATGAGGTCCCTGACAGCTATGAGATCCTGAGAGAAATGATATACATTAAAAACAGATTCTGTACAATGAACTCAAACACAGCGAATAATCACACGGGTTATTAGTCGTTTGGATTCGGCAAAACAGATTTCCTTATCCTGAGCGATTTTGTTAGAGCCATTGTGTGAAAGTCGACTTCAAAGCACAGCTCGACACAAAACCTGCATTAACCAACGGCTGAACTCGGAAACTTAAATAACATTTCAGCTGACAAAATGGCCATTTTTGAGGCTTAGTCCTGGATACAGTTTCTATATTCTTCTTTCTATATAAAATTTATGGTCACGACTCTCTTGCGGTAGGCTCTCTCTTGCGGCCAAGGTCAAGTCTGAGGAGGCTATAAACCACAGGAATGAGAGGAGGTAACCGTGGAAAATGGACTCGTGAGGAAGGGAGTTCATGTAACAATTGATGGCGATTCAAACTTCTCTCGTCTCATTTCCCCAGATCTCTCATGAATAACCCCCAGTGCCACAGACCCGATTACCTCACATCTTTCTCTCTCTCCATCTCCTCTCCCTCTACTCTTCATTTTGCCATAACCCGTTTTGTTGTGTCCCCGTCTCTTTTATCTTCTCTTTCTCTCGCTGTCTTTCATTTGCAGGTTCTTGCTTGAAATCAACCCTTTATATCATTTCCCTCTTTCAACATATTTCTCTTTTCCTCCTTTCAGCGCTCTCCCCACAATCCCTTTTTCATTACCGTATAACACCCCACTTGTAACCTTCAGCTTCATATCTCCCTCTCTTTCACCTCATTTTATATTCTCTTTCTGCACACTTCTTCCCCCTTTTCAATCCCTCTCTCTCTCTCTCTCACTGTACAGGTCACGGTAAAGGGGGTATAATCCTTTCCCATTCCACCTCCACTTTTACTTCCATTCTCTAATAGCTGAAACCAATCCTCTACGCACCAACCCAATTTAAATTCATATGCAATCCACTCTACCACCCTGGGAAACCGGCTAACTTAAATCACATTTGACCAATGTAATTTTTTAAAAATTAGACACAAATAACATGAAGCCTTTGGCGTATTCAGACTGATAAATTTAAACAGTTTATCGCCGTGAGTTGGAGAATTTTGATGCTAATTTAGTGTGCGTGATTCATTTATTGGTGGGTCTCTCTACGGTGCGTTACCACTGGAGGTCTGATATGCTCAAGCTATTAGCAAGTTACAATCCTGAATAGCTCTTGGAAAAACTAAAACAACCTCAGGGGGTGGCATTTACTTTAGCATGATTCAACAATTGAACTGTGAAGTGAATTGCCATTTTGTGTCAATTCTCTTATGTGGCAACAGTTTCTCTATGCTAAATGTCTTCTTCCTGTGCTCTCCACACTAATAAACTCGAGGACTACACCCTTCGATGGGTATTTCAAAGCAGTAAGTGAGGACAAAGATAAACATCAAATGAAATACCAAATTACCTTACTAGCCAGGTGAATATTTCCATTAAGAGCCTGTTGAACAGGTTTTTTCTTTCTTTTTTTTCCAATCAGAAGCATTAACTTTATACAGTACTAATGACATCTCAGATTATAATATACTCCTTTCACTGCATACATCCAGTGTGGAAAACATTTGTGTCCAAAATCATTACCTATTCACTGTATATAGCACTATGCAATGTTTCTATCCAAAGCTGCGAATTTAACTTGCGTGCAAAATTGTAATATCGCATAGGCTAAAACATTTGCAAATAAAGCACCGTTTCCATCCTATGTGTTCAAGATAACAAAATCATTCCTGGGAAATTGGTGCAAAATATCTGTAATAAAACTGGAAGTTGCTGCAATCGGGGCTCTTTTAACCTACATTGTAAATGACTTGAGTCTCAGAGCAAACGAAACGCAATAAACGCTGTCATGTTATCTTGCGTTTGAGAGTAGATGTTTGGGAACTCAATCGAGTGAGACGCTTCCTGGAGAGAATTAAACCAAATCATTCTGATGACAGACTTTGGTTCAGGCCTTTCAGAATAACTAAAGCAACATTTGAGATGCTGAAATACCATTGGTCCACTAGTTAGTCCAGCAATCCAATCACATCCACTGTTGAGGCAAAGTTACGCAAGTTTTTTGTTGCGCATTGAGGGATTTATTCAGTAAATGTGTTTCTATCATAGTTTATGTGCATGTCTTCTTATCGGATAAAAACATTATCTGAGTCCCCCACCCACCACCACCGTGGGCTGATAGATTGAGGCTTACCAGAAAAATCAGTTAACCAGAGAAAGCCAGATGATACTGAAAGCAAGGAGCACGAGAGAAAGACAGGCTGGTGAAAGTAAAGTAACAGCACTCCCATTGAGAAACACATTCAGTCCATTTCAGCACTGACTCAGCTATGTGAATTTAATTTATAATTCATTAGAAAAATGTGATGAAATGTGACATTATGGTGGCAAACTTTCATTCCATATTTACACAGATCGTACCACCACAAACAACAGCAGGCGTCTTCCCCTACGCAGCCCAACTTCCTTTAACCATGTGTGACATTACAGTCGCCATGCCCTGATGATCACGCAAGCAAACATAGAGCCCACTTATGTGACAGATCTTTGATATCATAATTGTATTTGACTGCTAAATTAATTGTAATCTCAGACTGGAAAGAGCACAAAATAAAAAAAATAAAAAACACTAAATAGCACAACAAGTGCAGACTGATTCATGAACAAATGACTCTTATGAGTCAGTTATATTAATGACAGAACATATCAATAGTGCAATACAAACATTAATCCTGACATAAAAGCAAATGGCATGGAGTGCACTATACAAACAAAACAACAGTCCTGATATAAAAACAAAAGTGTGTCACAAAAATACTCTGAATGCATGGGTTCTCTGGGGCATCGTATGCTATTTTGTCTGCGTTTACCTTTACCTAAAATAGTTTCCAAAAGCCACCGTCTCCCACTTTCTATACTACAGGTGTTCGACGAAGCCAGGGCATGATTTTTTTTGTGTGTGTGTGTTTAAATGAAAACGCTCTCCTAGCACATGGTCTACTTGACCTACATGCTTGAACTGAAAATGCCTTAATGGTGTTATTTTGCTTTGATTGGCAGGTGCATTTAGCCAGAGTAGCTTGAAAAAAAAATCACACACGCACAAAAAAAAAGAGAGACGTCACGCGCTTGTCAAACTGTTCATTTTCCCAAACTGTCCAGAGGCCCTAGCTAGCGTGCTATGGGAATAACACCTGTGTCACTAAACACTTATTGCATAGTCAACCACATAGATGTTTAAAATGCCATTGAGGGTGTGTGAGCGAGCGTTTGCATGCAGGTTGGGTTTTATGAAGCCTGTGTAAGGCTGTGTGTCCACCTAAGCTTTTTTTTCCTAAGGGATTATTTTTCAATCGTTTTCAATGGGAGTGCCACGCATTTTTAAAAACACGTGCAGCGTGTTCCACACAGCGCACATCACTGTCACTTTTTACCCAGCTTTCCAATCACAGTGGAGGAGGGACAGGACAAATATCACACCGACCAATGATCACATCCTACAACGACAACAGAAGGCAACAAGCAGCACAACTACTGAACAAAATCATCCAAAACAAGGGCCAGAAAAATTCTTTGTGTCAACATTTTTATATTCAGAAACAAACTATATCTGCGAAATCAAATATCATTAACATATTCTGTATCAAAGCGTCTCGCGGCGCTGCCAAATCGTTTTCAAGTACTTGCAGCCAGGCATCTTCAGAAGAGCTCCTGCCATTTTCAGCTGGCTAAAATCGCTTAGGTCAACACACGGACTATGCGTTTTCCAAGAGTAAATATATGCTAATGTATCCAACTGCATGCATTCTGCATATGTATTTTGCAGCAATAAACTACATTTGGCATGCATTGTGTATTTGTACTTCTGCCCGGAAGATTATGTTTACATTTACATTTATATTCTTAGAAAGTGCTTTCTTACTAAAAAACCCATCTCTCATTTCCCCCCTCTTTTCATTCATTTTCTAAAGCTCTAACTCCAGGGTGCCAGTCGTTTTTCTTCATCAAAGTGCCGGGCTGTTTACTCTTTGTAGGGTGTGCTGATGTTGAGTATAATGGGACACGCGGCCCGTGCGATTATATGGCAACACACACTCGCTCCATCACTGACACGCACTGGATGACAGATGAGACGCCCGCCTGGGAGCGCTCCTTTACCCACAATCCCTCGCTCTGAGCTGAAGGGTTGACAGCCCTGCCTTGAGAGTCCATATCGGCCGGTGGAAAGAGGCCAGAGTGCTGTGTGGTAGTTCCTGAAAGTACACGCGTGTGTTTACGTGTGCCTCTTGAGTCAGTGATGTTAAGCCGGTGTGTGATTGTGAATATGGAGAAGTGAGGGAACGACAAGCTGGGGTAAAAATAGAAAGGGAGAACTTCAGGCTAAATACACCACGATGGAATGTAGTTAATGCTGTAAAGGTAATGTAAGAGAGACCAGAAATAGTTTACACAATTTTTAAATACAAAATAAACACTATTTATTATGTTTATTTTATTTAATAATACTAAGTATGTTCACACTGACCGTCAAAAGTTTGGAATAATAAAAAATACAGTATAAACATAAAATAACTATTTTTCTTGTGATCAAAGATGAATTTTCAGCATCATTACTCCAGTCTAATTTATTATCAGTTATTATTGCTGCTCAATTATTAGTACTGGTTCTTATTATTATCCAATTTGAAAAGAGTTTTTGCTGCTTAATATTACATTATAAATGTAAATAAATAAACCGTGTATCACGGTTTCCACAAAAATATTAAACAGCACTGTTTTCATCATTGATAATAATCAGAAATGTTTCTTGAGCAGCAAATTAGTATATTAATATGATTAAAAGGATCATGCGACACTGAAGACTGGAGAATTGATTACATGTCTCTTAAATGTCAAAATATCAAGGTCAATTTGATTTCTCATGTCATGACCCCTTTAAAGAAAAAAAACATGTAGGACCAAACTAGATTTTATCCTTGAAGAATCAATTTAAATGTAAAAAAGGGCATTCCATCCCAGAACAGAATCTGAATGTAAGCAAATAACTTTTTGGCGGTTGGTTAATATTATCCAATAGACCCTAGTGATGTCAGCGGAAAAATAAAGTAGTACATAAATATTTTTCTCCCTTTAGAACAGCATGAAACCCTGGATCGCACACAATAAGACCAGAAATGTGATAAGAAAGTGCATATCTGCTTTAGATTGCATACTGGCTCTATAAAGCTTTAAAACAAACAAACATAATTGTCCTTGCTATGATTTGACAAAAGTGAAATAACACCTTTTCTCTGCCTCAATACTATCATCAGGATTTCAGTCTTTTATAACAATCCACTTTACCTTTGGAAATATTATTTTTCACAGTCACATTTAATCTTATTCCAGTGTGTTTTTCATTTGACAGCAATGTGCTATAATCCTGTCCCAGGCTGGCGGTCTGTAATACAGATTCATGTGAGCAAATGAAACTTCACTGTCCAATGCCCCGCAGTACAATACAGCATCACATTCATACATCAGTACAATGACTGCTTCTAGTGAAGAAATAAAGACAGAAAGCAGCATGTGTAGACACAGCAGAATGGAAGCGGTCTCATAAAGTTAAGCTCTCAAGAGACGACAAGAGTCTCAAAATGTTATGTAGTAGGTGGCAGTGTTGGGTTGGTTCCCATTAAGCCCCCTCAGTGGGGACTGTCTACAAATTTAGCATTGTCCTGTGACTAACAGCCTGTCTGCCATATGTTCATATTCACCTTCTACCTGATCCTCAGATAGAGGCCTCCCGCTGGCAAACAGAACTACAGAAATACCATGTGTGCTTCTCGGGAATAACCACATCTATTTTAATACAATCTACATAATATTGTTGAAATGCCTGAGTAGCCATTTAATTATAAATAACATGATTACAGCTCAAAAAGCCACCCTTAAAGTCCATACTATTTATGTACTGTATAGACACACATATACTGTACACAAGTTTGGGGCCTCCAAGAGTTTTTAATAATTTTGAAAGAAGGCTCTGAAGCGCATCAAGGCTGCGTCATTACTCCAGTCTTCAGTGTCACATGATCCTTCAAAAATCATTCAAATATGCTGATTTGCTGCTCAATAATTATTTCTGATTATTATCAATATTGAAAACAGTTTTGCAGCTTAATAATTATGTTGAAACAGTGATAAATCATTTCAGGACTCTTTAATGAATAGAAAGTTCCAAATTTGAAATAGAAATCTTTTGTAGCTTAATTTTTGATCAGTTTGATTCTTGTTGACCAAAAACCCCAAACTTTAAATGGTATAGGGAGGGATATGATTTTATCCACTGGGAGATGAAAATGGTCTTTTCATGCCACAGCCAGGATTGAGCAAAATTCAGGATTGAAGAATTTTAAATTGAAATGATTTCACCACATATCAAAAGGAAGTCGAATTAAAATTTAACTGGAGGGTTAAACACAGATAATGTTTAAAGGTAGGGTAGATAATGTTTTCATAACCCTTTTTGCTATACTGGTTGAAACTCTTTTCACATCCTGATAGCAATCAATAAGAGAAATGGTCTAAATATTAAAATATTTACATATATCTTCTGTGAAAGTCTGGAAGTCAAGAAAATATTTGTCCAATCATTGCATTCAGTAAGATTCAATCGCGCATTTAAAAGCGGTTGTCGGTCCTGAAACTTTGCATTGTACTTAGCAGCATGAAAAACTAAACTTGTATTCAGATTGTGGATGAGTAATAAACAGGAAGCAAGAGAAGAGTCTCCCTTTATAATCACTATATATATATATATATATATATATATATATATATATACAGCTGTCTTACTTGTACAATGAATCACTAACAACACTTTGTTTGTTATAATGGGATTGGCGAACGTGCGGCTCATATTGAACAAAACAAATCCTTGTGCGTTTTTAGCTTAGCTGATTCTGATTAATTTACTGACTATCACCTCTGATTGGCCATTGTGTTCACGCGCTCAACTGATATGATTGTGATTGGCTACAATGCTCAACGCTTGTAAAAAAAAACACTGTAAACAGAAACCTTTTACGCTCAGAAAACGCTAAAACAAACACGAACGAGAGCGTTTGGAAGCAGAATCTATTAGTGAGTACTAAATATACTCGGTACTACAGAACTGCTGGTACAATCAACTTTTGTAGTACCGACTGGTACCGGTACGTTAGACTACCGTATTTCTTACATTCAAATTTGAATGGCAATCAATTTATAGGTCAGAAATTGTAAGACATTCCCAATTCATTTCTGAATGGTGGTTGGGCACACCCCCCATAGCACGCGCTTGCAGAAATATCTCTGCAGATCTGTGGGAAAGATCTCAACCTTTTGGCCTTTTCAACAGCAGTCAGCAATCTAGTAATGGAGGGAGAGTGGCCCAGCTGTAGCCTCGGCAGTAAACAAGAATGAAAGAGTGAACAGTACTCCCCAGAGACACAGGCAACTCTCAAGGCATTTAGCACGGGCTTCAGCAGGGCACATGAAAGGGACAGAGATGAAGAGAGAGGGGATGAGGAAGATAGAGAAAATGAGAATCGGGTGAACTGACAGACAGAGAAGCTGAAATAGGCTTTACTAAAGCAATCCTCAACATCCTGACAGCCTCATTCACAGCATCTAAGGTGGATTGTTACACCGTGTCCTAACCAGATGCGACGTGACAAGTTCCAGAAACAAGTCATTTGTCTGTCCTCACTGGAAGCGAAGGTGCTGCACGATGCAATATAATCCTTGGCTATCAGAACACGTTTAATGTTCAATATGCAATAGAGCAGTGGTTCTCAACCGGTTTGGCCACGGGACCCACATTTTCCCATGGTAATCAGGGTTGTAACGATATTCAAACTGAACAGAATAACTGTTTTAATAAATACTCTCCCGCACCCGCCCAGCCCTAGCCCATTGTTGAGGTTGACCTCACTTTACCTTATGTCACAAAACAAAATATTCTTCCTTGACATTTGATTAAATAGTAATTAGGGGTGTAACTAGAGTTGGGGTACTCGAACTCGGACTCAAGTCCAATTTTGAATGAACTCGGACTTGTCACGCACTCGGATGAATTTGTACTCGGACTCGGACATTTTAGACGGAAAAATGTCCAAGTCCAGTCGAGTCCGGGCACTGGAGGACACAATATTATTCAAAAAGTAAACGATACTACTTGTGTTGTTTCCGCGTTGAGCACTGTAGCCAATCACAGACATGTTAAGCGCATGAACACAGTGGGCAAATCAGAGGCGTTTGTAGAGTCAACATGCGGAGAATTCGCTCAAAATGTATGTTCAGAATCAGCACAAGCTTTATCCTTTCGCAAATCCCCTCATAAACGACAAAAGTCTAGACGCAATATAAATGAGAGATTCACTGTGCAGTGCGGACAACTTCAGTGTTTATGACGAGGGTTTTAGTGAAAATGCAGAATCCGGTAAGTAAGTGATGGCTTAAAGGGAGCACTATTGACAATCTAAATAATAGTTTTTTTTGTTTTTTGGAACAGTGGTTACGTTCACACAGTAAATTATAAAGAGTGATAAATGCATTTAAATGTTGGAGTGAATCCGCTAAATTGTATTCCTGTGAGTCATGAAAATGAGATGATTGACATAGTAACCATAGCAACATGAGAACGTGATAACCATAGCAACATTTTGGCATTACCTTGCACAATAGGTACAATAGGTAAACATATGACTGTGACTATACATTGCAATCATTTTGTAAGGTTTAAAATATTAATTTGAGAGCTCAGTGTTGAGACCTTTCAACGGAATTTGACTGACAGGTGATCTGACCAATCATAATGCAGATACCCGCCATTTTTGTCCGACAAACAAACCAAACCAGTTAGTAGATGAAAGTCAGTGGACTTGAACTTGAAAAATGGTGTATATTGTTTTCTTTTTGCAGTTCTGATTTTCATTCATGTTTAATTCGTGCTATAACTAGAAGAGATGATCAGTTCATGTGCTGCTTGAACTGAGGCCTACACATTAAAGCACCACAAAACAGTATTTATAGTTTGAATTTCATAATAATTACAAAATTTGAAAGATGAGACTTTATTTCATACCAAAAGTAGGCTGCTCTGTCTTATATGTTGGCGCATTGTCAGTGTCCACTTTGCTCCACAATATATTTTTCACTGTGTGAGAACATGTGGAGTGAGGGCGGAATGGCTTGTTGGACGTAGCAACAGTAACTAAGAGGGGCGGGTCTTTGTGAAAGGTCAATTTCAAATCATTTAAATCTTTGTGGACTCGGCCGGACTCGACTCGGACTCGGATGTTAAGGACTCAGACTCAAGTCCGACTCGGCCCTCTTTGGGCTCGGACTTGGACTCCATTGTTAAGGACTTGGACTTTCTGTTTCTGTTGTTGATGTTGATTGTTGATGTTGTTTCTCTGCGACCCACTCAGAATGATCTTGCGACTCACCAGTTGAGAAACACTGCAATAGAGACATTTCAATGGGCGAGGCTATCTAGAGAAACACCAAAAAAGATAACCAGCCATGACTGCGACCAACACTTTGTTGGTAAAGGCAAAAAAATTATTTCCATGGAAAATATAGCTTTTATCGCTTGCCACAATATTGAGTTGCATCTTGTTACACTGTGTAAAATAACATCATGAGGTTTCCACTGTGTGGCTCTAGAAAGGTGAGAGACTGAACACAACTAATAGCTGTGATGCTGACTTCATCGGACAGATTTCATTTAGATTCTTTGCCCCTGCCATCAATCAAACTGGTGGAAATGTGCATGTACACCCAGTGTATGGTGTTGATTTGCTTTTTCTTGTACCTGCCAGAACCCACCCATGGCTAAGACAAAACATCCATACGCGACAGTGGTGGTTCTCAACCTGTCTGCTCTGATGAGGTTGAGGACAGAAGGGGGAAACAATGCTCAACGCAAGTCATAAAATGTAGCTAACCATACAATCATTCAGAGTTATATAATATCATTTATATATGCATTTGGGAGACCCAGATTTAAACAAAAATGCTCTACATACACTACATCTCAAAAGTTTGGTGTTAGTCAGATTTTTTTAATGTTTTTTTTAAGTAACCTCTTATGCTCAACAAGGCTGCTTTTATTTGATCAAAAATACAGTTAAAGAGTGATATTGCAAAATAGTATTAAAAATGTGTTCTATTGTAATATTAATATGTAATTTTTTTCATGATCAAAGCTGAATTTTCAGCATCATTACGTCAGTCTTCAGTGTCACGTGATCCTCTTTTAGCATTATCCTGAACATTGTATTTTAATCATTTGTAGCATGTGTCATTGAACAGAAGAGAGGCTCTCGGGAGTGTAAACTCATCCTTTAGATTTTTCCGGCAAAACCGACCCAATCCTTCACATAAAAATCAGTACTGGTTTTCATAAACGACCTTGGAAGTCGGGGAAGGTCTCGTTTTTTAAAGATTCATTACAAGCTGTTCACACATTGGCAATACAAAAAGATTCTTAAAAATAGTCCCTTTAACTTCAAATATATAAATATATAAACAAATATACAAATATAAAAAATATTTAATCTCAATAAAGAGGAGGAAAAACAACTACGTCTATTTCTTGTGTAAGTGTGGCGTTACACACTCAATAACTGAACAACTGCTCCTTGGAGTCACAAAATTATCAATGAGTGAGGCAACTCAACACGCTTTCATTGAACCACCCTCATTTGTACACCAGATATAATTCTTCTGCAGAAGAAGAAAAAAAAATTCCAGCATATGCACTACAGCAAGGCGATACAAATGATTTGGATGCCTGACTCATTATATTTCCGTCATCAAACTACGATACATGACTCCGCATGTCATTGCGAGATTTCCCTCGGAAAACTGAACAAAACAACTCATCCATACATCACAGCAACACTGACATGTATTTAGCTTATTAGAGATATGGTGAAAGGAACATGCTAATGTGCTTCGCAGTGCTGCTCTGAGGACTTCGGAGCGCTAAACCCAGAGTTGGGCGGCTCAGGGAGGCCTCGTCCCACTAAATCATGTCTGCTGATTGCCCCCACAGACACATGTTCGTGGTCCTGATCCATTTAGCAACCGGCTTGGCTCATTAGGTTCTGACACAGCGTGTGTGTGTGTGTGTGTGTGTGTGTGTGTGTGTGTGTGTGTGTGTGTGTGTGTGTGTGTGTGTGTGTGTGTGTGTGTGTGTGTGTGTGAAGAATATGCTAATGGTTAAGTGGGAAGTGGGCTGGATTGGGAGATGGGATACCAGTCTATCCTAATTAAAACCTCAAACCTCAACCCCCCCCCCCACCCCCCCCCCCCCCCCCCATCCCAGCGGAAAAAGAAATAAATGGAAACATTGCTGATTAACCTTTTATGGCCCCGCAGGAAAGTGCATGCATCTACAAATAGCAAACAAGGTTTTAAAAAGACAATAAGAAAAGGTTAAGGAAGTGAAAAATTTTCCCTGGTCCATTAAAAATGACACATCTGTGGTTGAACGCAGTGGTCTGAGCCCTGTCTATTGAATTACAAGGAAGAATGGATGAAGTAGCAAGTATGAGGCTTAGAAAGCCCTTCTCTGGAGGCCTAATTTAAGCAGAGTGAATGAGAGAAGAGGGGTGAAAGAGCAAAGAAAAGCTGCAAGAATAAGGGGTGGTCATGGGAAATGCAGTCTTCTAAAATTACAATGTTGTTTACATGGGCAGTATTGGCACTGGAATTAATATGAAAGCGGTTGACATTTCACCTGACGCCTTCAAGAGGGGCTTACAAATTATTGCCGCCTCTATTTCCTTTAACTAACAAAGAATTATATTTTAAGGTTTCAATCATTCAAATAAAAGGTGTGTGAGAAAAAAAGAAAAACCTTCCCCCCAAAAACAATATCAATTCAATGATTTTTCCATCATTATGTTATGTAATAACATATTCATTATTACATATTACAATATAAATAATTTCTGACACTACTACTTAATTAAAAGTATTGAGTGATTTTTATTTAATTGATTTGATCCATAAGTAGTTAAATTAAATATAGGTCAAAACAGTATATAACTTATCGCTGCTGGATAACTTTGGCACCACTATGATTTAAAATAATTTAAGGAAGCAATTAAAATGGGCTGGATATTTTACAATGTAGAAAAAGAGAGCAGGATCTTGTGATTCCTCTTTTTCTACATGAAAGGCATGATTTGCATGGAATCAGTCCTAATCCACTAACCTACTGTACATAAATGACCGGATTACTCTTTGAGTTCTAATCAGGCGCTGAAGCTGTTCGGGCGGCTATCTTACTATTCCCTACCGACAGAGAGCATCATTAGCCGCGTTTCCATTACCCTTCAAATTGCGCAAATTGAAAATACGCCCAATGGAACCATGTCAATTTTGCTCCCATATATCACAAAAATGTTTTTACACTCGCATGCGTGGTTTTTCAGGCAATTCAAAAAAGGAATATTTCCCAAAAAACTGCAAAAGTCGATAATTCTTTAAAGATGATGCAGTATGTCTGGACAGAAGACGAAACAGAGTTCTTTAAGAGGTTAAACTCATAAAAGACAAAAATATTATGGAAATACTGGATTCTAAACAACAACAAAAAATGCCACAATTGATTAAGACCTTGAAGCAGATAATTGGAAGAAAAACACAGAAACAGCTCATACGTGCCGCTAACAAGTATAAGAGGCTTTCCTTGTCATAAATGCTTGCATAACACGCCACGAATCCTTCCATTAAAAATAATGGCTAGTGCAGTGGCTGAGATATACTTAAACCTACTAACTTCCGTTGCCATGATTTTTGGAATGACTTATCGCGAAAGGTAAAAATGACGTTTTAGTCGCATAACATCAGTTAATGGAAAAGCCTTCATTTCGCCATTTAAAAAATATTGCAAACGTTTTTCGCAAATCTGTAATGGAAACGCAGCTATTGATTTACAGCCAAACCATTGACCTAAAATAACCCGATTTGCAGCGTTTCAGTCTCACAGGATTAAGTTTTACAATATATGTATGTAAATAAATTGTTACTTCAGATATTATCTGTAATGTTTAAAGGGAGAATCCTGCTGACTTACATTTATTCCTCTGCTGGTAATTGTCCTTCTTGGTTCCCAAAAAATGTCCCTGGATTTGGAACTTGAGGAAGGTAGTTTGATCTCGTATCACCCCCTGTCTCTGGTGTTTTATGGGATTGCACAAGTGGCATCCCACTTCACTGGGTTATGCCCATGTGCTGTGAACAAAAAAAGCTGCAACATATTATGTGCCTTTCCCATGAGCCTGTCAGTGAGTGACATTAACATCCTCCGCTGCCCAGCAAGGTGTTAACGTGTCTATGTCTCTGATGCAGCACGGTTTGTCCCAAAAGACTGTCGCTCTGAAATTGGTGGTGCTGAAAGAACAACCTGCAATATCTGATGCACTGCAACCAACTGCCAAGTGCCCATTATTCTAGTGCGGGTAAATGGTAAATGTTGTCGACAGAATCAAGTGTCAGAAACTGAACACACATCTGTAAACTGTATCAGTGTAGACAGCGTCAGTGATTATAATGGGTTCTGTGTATTTGACGCAACGTTCACATCCAGTGTAGGAAAATGTCAGCCGTTAAGCGACTGAACGCCAGTGGGCGGAGCCTATGAGGAGATGATGTAGAACTCTTCATCAATGTCTTTATCTGGAGGCAGTCACATGCAAATACATTTTCCCGTGTGAGTCACAAATCCCTCAATATCAAAACAAGCTGTTTTTGGAGCTTGATAGGCCTATGTCACACTTCCTGCTTCCGGAACGCGGAGTAGGGATACAGAACTTCCGGTCAACAGTATTTCTCGATAAGGATTTAGATTATCAGCCATAATGTCTAAACCATCCGAGGTAGACTGACCACGAGCTATGAGGTTGTGAAACGAAGGTTTTTGCTCCTGTAGAAGCTATAAGTTCATATGAAATCAACCTTGTTTTAAGAAAAACTTGTTTTATCCGCGATCTTATGAAAAAAAACGACACTACCCACAATCCTAAGCGTAGCAACGACGTCTGCTGATTGGTCCAGCTCGCTGTTACCATAGAAACGTTTACCTTAATGATGAACGGCTAGAGCCATAACAACAATGGCAGGCTACACCCGCAACTGTTGTTGTAGTGTACTCTTTCCTCAGTTTTGACGTTTCCACTTGAGAGTTTTCATTTACCATCCGATCCACATCGTCACATGTGACTTCAGGCAGGTTGCGGAGAGATTTGGTCCAGCGGTATCTATCGGACTCCATCATTGTAAAAAGCAAACCGGAAGAGCAGTATCCCTACTAAAAGACGTACTTCCGGTCTTCAATTTTTTCGTGACATAAGCCTATTAAATAAATGCTTTGATAATGATGAGGATGTTTTAAGCTATAAAACTCCCAAGATGTTTTGTGGTACAAAGGATCAAGGTAAATTTAATTACGCACGCCATGACCCCTTTAAAAAAATCCAACAGAATTCCATCGATATTTAAGGAAGGACAGAATATCATAGAAACTTAGGGGTTTGGCTCTTTTGATTTTGGCCAATAAGCAACCACCTAGAAACTGCCCAGAATACCCTACTCTACCAGCTAGCAACATATTAAAAACCAATCAGAATCTCGTAACAACAACATAGAAATGCCCAGGTAACCACTTACGACTACTTTTGCACATTGTCTCTAGAAAGTTGAAATGTATATTGAAGGGGAGAAAAGGGTGGATGTGATTAGGTAACACTGCATGCTAGATTCAAACTTGAATTATATACATACGCACCAGAGCTTTGTGTGTCAAAGCAAATGTACAAAGAGCGAGAGCACGACAAATTGCTTTTTTTTTATATTTACTGAATTCAGTAACTATTGACATTGCAATTAACACACTATACTTACAATTAGACTCTCTGGAGTGAAGTGACTATGGGAACCTTTAACATGATGCCAACTCATCTATACAAGCACTCACCGTATCTGCCCATCTTTTTCCGCTTTCTGTTCTTTTTTTTCTGAATGATTGATTCAGCCTTGAGGGAAAGAAAGAGCCTTCTGATTAATGAATCTAGAAAAAGCCACTTTTTGACGTGAAAAATGGCAGCACACCAAACACAACGCCCAGCGCTTAAAAAGGAGGAAGAGACGAACAGCTCGACAAGCAGAATCGGCCAAGAAAACCGTGTCATGCTTTCTTTTCTTTTTTTATTGGAGACTTGAGCTCACCTAATTCCCTCCCTCCTATTTTCTCTCTGAATCCTACACTCCGTCTCTTTTGCCCAGTCTTGGCTCAGTGTGGATTTTTTCACCATTGATTGTGGCAGTAAAAAGAATGAACAAAAAGGGGGGAACAAAAAAACACTGGCGATCTCTCTCCTTGCTATTCTCTCCTCTCATTCTTATGGCAGAGAAATAATTTACCGTAAATCAAAATAAAAAAGAAAATTATATTTTAGTGCCTTTTAAAAATATATATTCAATTTTTTATAATTATTGCACACTATTTTATAATATTTTACATGATTGAAAATGACATATAATAAATATTTATATAAAATATTATATCTCACAAATGATTGAAAATCCTCCCTTTGTCAAATCACAATTTTAAAATACTTGTGTTTTTATCACTGTTAAGCAATGTAATTTTGTTATTATCAGCATAAATACAATGCAACATATTATAGTACTAGAGTCTGAAAGGGGGTAAGAGAGAGAAATAAGAATAAAAATAAAAGCGTACTTTAGAATAGAATAAAAGCGTACTTTCAGAAAGAGTACATAGTGCATCCGGCCTTGAGTGCAGATCCTTGATTAGCTGCTCCATTCTCCATCCTCTCTACTTTCACTTTAGGCTCAACCAATACACCTGCTGCACTGATCTAGGACCAGCTGCTGGGCTCTAATATTGACACGGGTCGAGTGGCCAACTCTGCACTGCAGAGGAGTGTTTGGACCAGCAGGGCTTTATTGAAGAAGAAAAAAGAAAGTGAGAGAGAGAGAGGGGATGGAAGGGGGGAGAATGGAAGAGAGAAAGAGAGAGAGAGAGAGAGAGAGAGAGAGAGAGAGAGACAGAGAGAGAGAGAGAGAGAGAGACAGAGAGAGACAGAGAGAGAGAGAGAGAGAGAGAGAGAGAGAGGCTCTAGCCATCACATCATCCTCCCAAAGTGCAGCACTGCAGCGCTCAGTCCTCAATGCCTCCGTCACCCTCCTTAACCTACATAACCAGCCAGCCAGAGACACAGAGGCATGTCTTCAGCGTGGAAATGCTTCTAGACGTGGAGGGAGAAAGAGCGGGGAAGCTAACAGAATGAAATGGAACAGAATCTGAGAAATTATACATACATGTGTATGCATGTCAATATTATGTTGGGTATCACCAACTACCTCATGACGATACATATCATGATACCATACTTACGCCATATGCGCTTATTTAGCAGACCTGCTTTAATAACGAAACTGCTGAAAATGACATCAGATAAACACAGAAATAAATTAGAATATTGCTAATAATATCCAAGGTTTAATACAGTGAGAAGTATCCTGAGGTGCAATGCTGTGAGAAGAACCAGATTATATCCAGAAAAATATTGCGGAAAATCAACCCTATTTAGTTTATAATTACCTTTCTTCATCATAAGTAATATGAGCTTTGAAATTACTTTTTGTTTAGCATCACCTTATTTTTAAACCCACATCTGCCAGATTGTTTTCACAATTCAATCAAATCATAATCCTGTTTGACTATCCAGAAATATGCCTGATTATTATAGTAAAGTGAAAATGGCATTTCATGTTGACGTTAGGAGAGAGAGAAAAGGCTGCGGAGAAACACAATGGAAAATAATAATAATAACAGACAGAATAGGGGCTTTCTCACCAGGTAGTTAAAGGAACTCAGTTATAGGAACTAACCACCAGGACGGTCCCCAAGAACTTTTATTTCCCCCTGGGATCATTTTCCTGGTAAATGTATGGGTTTTTTCATGCAGATCTTTTGATCTAATGGACAAAATAAGCTTGCGCAACTTACATTTGAAACGCGCCCGGAGACGACGAAAAAAACGACGGAGAGCAGCAACTTGTTTCTGCTCTGACAGTCACAAGTGTGTGTTAGAAATCAGGAATGGAGAGAGAACATTGTGCTTGGTACGTTTTTTAGTCTTCAAACCAAACTTGGGTCTTCAGTCGACAAAGTTTAAATCCGTCTGTCTCCCCGCTTCCCATAATGTTACTCATGAGGTCAGTAGACGGAGAGAAGACGGCCTTTTGTGGCTGTTTGAAAACATTTGATCGCATGAGCGTTTACACTAAAGCAATATGGTCGAACGCGTCTTCAAATTCCTCTGGAAGTGGTGGCTCAAAACGTTTTACACCTGTATTTAGTGTCGTCCACTTGTGATCTTATCAACCAGAACGCATCTTAATACCAGGGGTAAACAGGCCCTGCCCAAGAGGCTCTGCTTTAGCTAAAATCATTCCTAGTTCCTGTGGTGCAGCTCTACTTCTGCCAATAGTAATAGGAACTATGGAAACGTTCCTCCGGTGCGAAAGCCCCTCATGTTGAGTGTTTCATTATTGCAACCAGCCTGTGACGGTCGGTTGACATATCACTGGCTATTATGATGTTAGCACTTGCTGTGTGCTGTCTAACGCCTATTATACATTAACATTCAGACAAGGGCACAGATAGACCCAGGCACCAAGAGCAGACAGTAAAACACACACACACACGCCGCTATCAGAACAAACACCCTGACTGGACAGAGACGTAAGGAGAGAGAAAAATCAAGAAAAGGGAGTACAATATCTTGATATTATGGTGTCCATCAGACTGATGCAACCAGATTAGCAACACTGAAAATATATGTTTCCCAGAGTTCAGTTTTACCAGGAGTAGCCAGGACCCACTTGCCATAAGAGCAGCCATTTGGCTTAATACTCTCATTCTGTGTCCGTGTGTGTGTGTGTGTGTGTGTGTGTGTGTGTGTGTGTGTGTGTGTGTGTGTGTGTGTGCGTGTGTGTGTGTTAACAAAACAGGAAGGAAATGGTGTAATAGCCCACTCAATTCATTTCATCCCGCTGCTCTGATGGTGAATGCATTGCATGAATTCCATTCGAGGATAGACTAGTAACAAACGCTTCTATTTATATCACTGAAATTTGACGGAATATGATTACAGATATAAAGTGTGTGGGTGTGTGTGTGTGTGAGTGTGTGTGTGTGTGTGTGTGTGCGTGCGTGCGTGCGTGTCTTACATAATAAATATACTAATCTAGCTGAGCGTCATCGTACAATGCGGATTTACTCAAATCCCCGGAACAGCAGGAAGAGGAAATCAGGCCATAGACGAGCAGTGACCTTGCTGCGCTGGTCACGTGATGCATGCCGGTGACTAAACAGAATATCAATGCAGATCGATGCATTTAAGATATATCTCTATCGATACCTCAGCGACACCTATGTGCTCAACCTGCAACGATTTCCATTAGATGGATGGATAGAATTAACAAACAGCAGATGATGAATTAAACACTCCATTTTAAACAGATTTCTAAACATAAAAACAAGAAAAGTCACCTAACACCATCACCAACTGTATTTTTATTTTTAGATGCTTCTTATTAACACTGAATGAGTTTAACAGCGTCATACCCTGGAAACCTGGGATCTGCACCGGCTGCTTGTATTGTGGACTTATCCGTCCCATCAAACACACTCTGGGAGCTGACAAATCTGCCACAATAAACTTGGAGTTAAAGGTGAAGTGTGTATTTTTTTATGTCAAAATACTTATATTCCAATGCAGAAACAGCTAAAAGTAAGCAATTTGTAGGATGACTATGGGAGATGAGGTGGGCGGTAGGAATGTTTGGAAATGTGCAACACATTTATAAATATATTTTAGAGATGAAACAGTAACCGGTTTGGTGATAAACTATGATAAAAGGCCCACTGAAGTGCCTTGAAACACGCAGCATTACTCAATGTGTTGACGTAATTTCCACTGAAACAGGAAGACATATCAAACAGCTCCTCCCCTTTTAAAAAATAGCCAATAGCGTTTTGTTTATATCAGCACAGCCAGGGCCGTTGAGCTCGATAGATTAATAGCTTATAGATTCCCCTTTGAGATGTAATATGAAACTGTTACTAAAGAAGAACAGTTAACATAGTCATGCTTGTGTAGTTTGAAAAGTGCGTAATTTACGTTGGCTATCTCTTCACCACTTATTTTCTCCTCCTAAATGGCTCAAAAAATCTTACCGACCTCAAACTTCTTATACAGAATTTATATAACAGAATTCTGCAGGAAACGTGTTTGGAAATGTATCATTTTGGAGAGCTGCTACACCTTTAAGTCTTACATCCCAACAGGTGCCTCACACACCGAGGGATGTGAATGCGAGTGTGTGTAAGTCTATGTGTGTGTCCATTCATGTCTTTAATCCCCTTGGCCCTCTTCACTGGTCTGTTTTATAACAGATGCGTGAGTATACTTCACACACCATGATAGCCGTGTGTGTGAATGTGATTCTTTTGAGTATTTGACCTTCCTCTAACCTTAAAACGAGAGCCTATGAGAGAGAGATAAGTGAGGTGCTGAGAACAAAAAGAATAGAGCAATCTATCAGAGGGGGAGGGAGGGAAATACACAAACCAGAAGAGACAGGAGGACCATCACACCCTAGTGAGGACACAGATCTCATTAAAATGGCTGCCGAGTGGTGACATGATGGCCAGCATTGACTTAAAGCTCTAAGATTCATGACCGGAGAGAATCCAGGATGTGAGGGAATCCTGCGTTTATCTCGTTTTCTCTCTCCCTCGATCTCTATCCCTTACATCCCAACATCACACAGTTCTAATCCAAGACCACTAAACACCTGGATAGGTTCTGTAGACGTAAGCCCCCTTCCTACACACAACAGAAGCAGATAAAAATGACATGAACCAGGAGAAACCATCAAATCTGACCTTTTGACAGGCCTACCTTTTATCCCTCAGCTTAATTCAACCATGACAATACAACACACACACACACACACACACACACACACTCGCACACATACATCACAAATCTGAGGAGCTGCTCTGAATGAACAGATTCCGGGCAAAGCGAACGAATGCGGAGGTAAATACGGCATATTCAGTCCTAGTATTAGTACACAGAAATCAGTAACTATCAAATGAACACATGGAGATTCAAGAGCCTGGTGTCCAACTCCCTATCTGGCTCAGTTCAGCCCATCTGTTACAGGGTACGAGACCAGCACACACACACATACACTTCTGTGCGCATCTACACCCATATGTTTGGTCTCTCCATCTTGTGAGATCACAGAGTCTACACTCCAGCAAGGCATCACACATAAAACACATGAGCACATGCTCGTATATCCTCCAACAATGTGGCCTCCTGCCTCCCTGTCTTTAATCAGTTCATTGAAATCAATTAGTGCTCATTGATCCGCTGCTTCTGCACGAATAAACAAGACATGCTGTCTTGTGATGCTGCTAACACACACACACAAACACACACACACGCACACACACACACACAGCAAAAAGCTGAAATGGCACTTCTACATACTGCATCCAGAATACATTCTTGAGAATTGTGTGCTTTCAATTTGTTTTGGGAACAACTTTTATGTTCCAACATGGTAATGAGGATAAAGACATGGTTTACAGAAAACATGTAGAATTATTGACAAAACATTTTCTTGACATAGTTGACAATGAAGACGATGAGACATTGTGACCATAATTAATCAGCTTCAATAAAAACATCCTACTGTTGACAAAATTCGGACAAAAAATAAAAATTATATTAATTGATATTAACAATCCACTAAATGTTTTTAGAAAATTATACACGAGATTTAATCAAAAGTATGCACAACATACCGTAAATGTAATATTATAACTTATCTGCATTACGTGACACAAAAGAACAAGTGATCTTTAAAGGGGTCATGTCATGGATTTTTTTCCATGAAAAAACAAATATATATATATGCAAAAAAATATATATATATTTTCGACCCTCATTCTGAGCCTCTGTCTGAAATGATCAGTTTTTAAGGGGCGGCTCCTTTAAGGCTCGTCAGTAAACGGCCACTGTTATTGGCTAAGGTCATTGCATAGGAAACAGTATCAACGCCCATTAAGTGTTTTGAAAACATTATTCATATAAAATCGAACAAATAATCCTCTGACGTGATCCGGGACGCCATTATAATAAACCATCCACTTGTTTCTGAAACTGGGATCCTCCTGAAGTCTCTACAGAGACACAGATGAGCTGTTTAAACTGGACGAGACAAAGCGAA
Organism: Meda fulgida; assembly: GCA_030578275.1. Classification (NCBI taxonomy): domain Eukaryota; kingdom Metazoa; phylum Chordata; class Actinopteri; order Cypriniformes; family Leuciscidae; genus Meda; species Meda fulgida. Next base: position 47,703,080 of record CM060622.1, read on the forward strand.
CGTTCTTTCACTCGTCCATCTGTTGCCGACAGACTCAAGTGTCAGAAACTGAACACACATCTGTAAACTGTATCAGTGTAGACAGCGTCAGTGATTATAATGGGTGACGCTCACGGTAGGAAAATGTCAGCCGTTAAGCGACTGAACGCCAGTGGGCGGAGCCTATGAGGAGATGATGTAGAACTCATCAATGTCTTTATCTGGAGGCCGTCATATGTAAATGAATTTTGCCCGTATGACGTCACAAATCCTGCAATATCAAAACAAGGTGTTTTTGGAGCTAGACTAAATAATGTCAATGTCTTTATAATGAGAAGGCCGTTTTAAAACTATGAAACTTGTTCTATGAAACCATGAAACATGTTTTTATGGTACAAAGACCTCATGTCAAAAGACCAAGGCACATTTGATTTCTCATGACCCTTTTAACATGTTGAAATTACATGTCAGTCAGAATGTGTCAGCCACTTTGTGAATATACTCTCTAAAAACAAGCTTAAACGTTGTTTTGTTAAATGTTGATATTTACATTATGGGAAGAAATAAAAAGGAGAATACATTATATAAAGATGACAATGAAAATGTGCACCATGAAAATAAATAAAATTGTTGTTCTTGTCATATTTGTAACAGTATAACAAAGCTAGATATGAACAATATTTGCTTAAATTTCTTTGAAATAAAATAGTCTAAAATTAGATGACATTTGAGAGCACAAAATGAGTAAAACTGACTAAAAATAAGATTACGAATACAATTAGGATATTTTGGTAAACCCCTACTGAAGACCTTCAGGATGATTTGTAACCCCCTGCCCAACATCAGCGCTTCACTGAGGCTAATGGGAGCAAATCTCCACATCCATGTTCCAACATCTAGTCAAAAGTCTTACGAAAAAGTTATAGCAACAATGTAATGGTTATGACATGATATCAATGAACACAAATGGGTGTTGTTCGGTATAAGCTACACAAAGATTAAAGTCTACGGTTTTGCAGCAAGTGGAAAAATGAACATCAGTCAAACACAAGGACAGTCACACAGTTGCTCCCATCCATTACGCTGCTCCCAAATGACACAGTGAGCCCCATATCTACTATTTGGGCCAGAGAGAGAGAGAGAGAGAGAGAGAGAGAGAGAGAGAGAGAGAGAGAGAGAGAGAGAGAGAGAGAGATCAGCATTCCCTGCTCACAGAACAGAGCGCTTCTGTCTCTTCTCAATTCTGCTATCCACTAGGTTTGGAATAGCCATACTAGGATAGCATATAAATGTGGCCCATTCTTTCAGACTGTGTGTGTGTGTGTGTGTGTGTGTGTGTGTGTGTGTGTGTGTGTGTGTGTGTGTGTGTGTGTGTGTGTGTGTGTGTGTGTGTGTGTGTGTGTGTGCGTGTGCGTGTGTGTGCGTGTGTGTGTGTGTGCGTGCGCGTGTGTGTGTGGTAACTGCTGCTCTTGCTTCGACCTCTCCTCCCATCAGATGTTCGGCACATCAGTGAACCAGCGATTACTTGTCTTTGATATACGGTGAAAGGTTTATGTTCCTGTGCGTAAGTGTGTGTGTGTGTGTGTGTGTGTGTGTGTGTGTGTGTGTGTGTGTGTGTGTGTGTGTGTGTGTGTGTTGCAGGAGGACAGAGAAGGATGCTGGGGGCCGGAGTGATTCTTTGATAATCTCATTTTCGTGCTTTATGACGTCAAAGCCCTTTCAAATATAAGAAAAGTAATGAGACAATATATTGTTGATATTTCAAATATGTGTATAGGAGACTGGACAGTGTAACACCATCAATTTAACAAATTATTCATGGACTAGAATAGATGGGATGACATCACTACACATGATCACACCCTCCCTAAGTGACAGTAAAATATTTAGGCCTGTGTCTCTGTGTGCAAATATAAAGGACCAATTTTGAGGTATAAGAAAATACAAAATTCACACATAAAAAAATGGATTTGTTATATTGTTAATGAACAAGCATTACAGCATATAAACATGTTATCTGTCTTTTATATGTAGCCTATATATATAAAATCTAATATATTTGATATGTCAGGGTGAACTGTACTTTAATGGGCCCATAAAGATGACACTGTCAGCTTATATTTTTTTTATACTTTTCTGAATTTGGCTCAGATTGCAGCTTGCTGTGTTTAATCTGATGATGGCTTAAACATGTAGGCTATATATAATATATAAACAGTAGCCTATATTTGATCACAAATCCATGGCAAAAAAAAGTCATGTTATTTATTGGTGTTGGTTGGTATACTCCTAGCAATTGACATTCATTTTACAATGTCTATGCTAGTTTAAGTTTGGGAATATTATATCAAAGTTTGAGACATAATGCTAAATAAAAAAGTGTGACAACAGTGTCTGGTTTCTAACAGAATTAGGAGGGAATTGGAATAGGCATAGAAATGAATCTGCTTTGGCCAATAAGGAAAGAAAACATTAAAGCATGATTAATGTATATTAAAATGGGTCAATATGCACGTTTATTTCCTGACACACACACAATCATCCGCGCGTGCCCGTTTTGCCCCAATTGAAACGCGCGGGGATGAAGCATTTCTGAAGAGGGTTCAGAACAGGTTGCAGCACCACACAGTTTAAACAGCAAAACATGGTCATTTAATTTACCTTTATACCGACAACATTTTATGCACTATATTCCAACTGACGCTGTCGATCAAAAACAGCCTAGCTGTTAATAAATGAACCATATAAATACCTTTGCCTGGCTGGGAATGAGTCGTAGGCAGAAATCCGAGGTCTGTGTATTGATGATCTATGGGTATTTCCCTGCGTTGTCAGCCGTTGGTCAGCGCAATTCCATCAGCCTGAGCTCGGAATAAACCACAAGATTCTCCGTTGTCCGAGAACAGCAGCAAATGTTTCACGGTTTCTCCCGACAACACCCCGACATAACACACATTCACAGAAAACGATCAAAAGTGAAGAATCGTGCACGCGCGTCGCTCCATCAACGGAACGTGTACGCAAATGAAGTCTAGTTGGATTTGTCCGTTGAAAAGCTTGTTTAAAAACGTCAGTCGGGTTCTTCCTTAATAGCGCATATGAGGAAAAACACGAAATGAAACACGAATTCACTTCTATGACCTGTTTTCCCCTCTATGTGTCTAAGCAAGACTCTCTTTCGTGATATTTGACGGTTTTCCGGCTACAAACGCCGATTTAACGCGCTTGACTTTGGCAGTGAAGTCTCGAGTTTAATCAATCGGTCTCTCGAGAGCCGAATTCCGGCGACTGAAGGCGGTCATGGTGCTCACCGGCTCCGCTGTCGTTTTCCCGTGATTCCGGGAGCTTGTGAGATGAGATGCTGTGAGGTTTTTGATTGCCCGTCTCTCTCGCGCGCTCTCTCTCTTGTGCGCGTTCACGCTCTCTGTGACGTTCTGTATCCAAGCTGGTCTGTCGCTGTGACAACGCGCGCATCCACACACACCACTCTCAGCATCCCTGCTGCCTTCCTATGCGTTACATACAGGCAGCTCTGATGGACACACACACCACCACTGTAGTGGTGCTGCCAAAAACCAAGGCTGAATGTTATATATGATATTATACGTTTGATTTCTCTCCCTCCTCGCGCACGAGGTCATCCTCGGTTCTGCATCAGAATGACGTCAGAGCTTTTTAAAGTGACAGAACCCCCTCTTGTTCACCATGATGACCCGATGTCAACCGCTGGATGATGGGGATCTTCTTTTACATTTTTGTTGGGCTAAGGCTAATCGATTTGTTGTGCATCTTTGGTAAACGGTGCCATGTGTGCCTAAAATTCAGGAACTAAAGAATAAATAGGCCTAACTATTGGAAAAAATAACCATTTCTAATGTTTTTTTAAATATCTTATGCTCATCAAGCCTTATTTATTTGATCAAAAATACAGTTAAAAACATTACTATTGTGAAACGTTATTACAATCAATTTAAAATAGTGTTTTTCTATTTTAATATAGACTACTTTAAAATATAATTTATTCCTGTGATCAAAGCTGAATTTTCAGCATCATTACTCCAGTCTTCACTGTCACATGATCCTTCAGAAATCACTCTAATATGATGATTTGACCCTCAGTTTTCATCAATGTTGGAAACAGTTGTGATACTTAATATTATATTGGAACCTGAGAGGATTTATTGATTAATAAAAAGCTAAAAAGGAAAGCATTTATTCTAAATGGATATCTTTTCTAACATTTAACATATTTGCTGAATAATTTCTTCCAAAAAAGAAAGAAAACATTTTTTTTAATTTATTAAAAATACTTTATTCTATTTTAAATTAATTCTGTTCTTTTTCTTTACTTTTTATCAATCAAAGAATCCTGAAAAAAAGTATAACAATAAACATTAAGCAGCACAACTGTTTCCAACATTGATAATAAACCATCATGAATGATTTCTGAAGGATCATGTGACACTGAAGACTGGAGTAATGATGCTGAAAATTCAGCTTTGATCACAGGAATAAATTATATTTTAAAGTAGCCTATATTAAAATAGAAAAACACTATTTTAAATTGTAGTACAATATCACAATAATACATTTTTTCCTGTATTTTGGAATGAGTTAATGAACGAGGCATTTCTATGATTTTTTTATCAAATAAATGCAGGCTTTATGAGCATGAGACTTATTTTAAAAACATGAATATAAGTGTGTGTGTGTGTGTGTGTGTGTGTGTGTGTGTGTGTGCGTGCGTGCGTGCGTGCGTGCGTGCGTGCGTGCGTGTGTGTGTGTGTGGTTTGAAATAATGATAAAATATTATATCACCGCTCATATATTTGCAATGATATTATATTTTAAAATGATTCCAAGCTATTCTTTAAATAACATTTTCTCAGTAAATACATAAAAAACAAAAGAAAATTAATTTAGATTAAACTAGGGAAGAAATTAAATGTATACTAATTCTATAATCCATTAAAAATTTAATAGTGATGAATGGGTACATGAAAATTGCCTGATATTATGGTTAAGAACAAATTATTTCACAATATTCCACTACTCAACAGTCTAAATCAGTTGTAATAAGATAGCAGCAGTTTGATATTATTGATTTAATAACTTTAAATCACTGATTTTGCTCCAGTTGCACAAACAGCAGTACAATATAATCTCTACAGTCACGAAACACTGCAAATAAACACAAGTAAGCAAAAATCCCAGCACTTCTGTGGTAATAACCATTTTCTAATTCTGCTCTACAGAGCGATGCGAGTCCATGGGCTTCAGTGAGACGCAGCTGAAACACATCCAGTTAGTAATACAGAAATATATCTCATTTTATCCAGTCTCCAGACAACACTGAGGAACTCCAGGAGATCTTAAACTCATGCAGACCGGACTCAGCTTAGCTTGAACTGAAGCTGAAGGCAGCAGGTGTGTCTAAATCTGTGAAAGCAGCTGAAACATCTGCTCTGGGCAGAGGAGGATTCATTCACAGCAGGAGGGAGACACTTTACTGGCCTGACTTGCAACAGTTTCCCACCTTACAAGGCCATACACACTCCCAACAACAGAGCCAGTTCCCCAAATGTTCCAGACAATTATTTCCCTGCAATCGCACAGTCAGAGTCAGCATGGCTTCCCTTGAATGACTGTATAAAACTATAATACTGCCAAACTATTTAAGGTCGCGGTGAAATAAAATTGACTTTTTTTTTGAAAATGCGCTCGTAATCTTTAATCAAAATAACTTCTCCCTCTTGCAGCGACTTCTCTTCTCTGATGATGTGTTTACTTGCGTGAGGCCGGTGCAATCGGTCACTCACGAGATCAACCAATAGCAAACCACAACCATCCAATCAATTCCCCATGTTAATGTTGTTTATATGCTTATGTGGGTCTTTCAATATGCTTTAAAGTGGTCATAAACTGCATTGTTTAGTTGTTTTATAATGTTTACTGGTGTACACTTTTAATGTTAGAATGATTTTTTTTACATCAAAAATTTTCTTAATTTAGAAATAAAAGGCATTTTTCCTATAGTCTGATTTTAGCCTCTAATTTGAACACACTGTTTGAAGGGGCGTGTCTGTGTGAGACTTCAGTGTAAACGCCCACTGCTGTGATTGGCTGTGGGACTTCAGTGTAAACGCCCAATGCTGTGATTGGCTGTGAGACTTCGGTGCAAACGCCCACTGCTGTGATTGGCTGTGAGACTTCGGTGTAAACGCCCACTGCTGTGATTGGCTGTGAGACTTCAGTGTAAACAGCCACTGCCGTGATTGGCTGTGAGACTTCAGTGTAAACGCCCACTGCTGTGATTGGCTGTAAGACTTCAGTGTAAACACCCACTGCTGTGATTGGCTGTGAGACTTCAGTGTAAATGCCCACTGCTGTGATTGGCTGTGAGACTTCGGTGTAAACGCCCACTGCTGTGATTGGCTGTGGGACTTCAGTGTAAACGCCCACTGCTGTGATTGGCTGTGAGACTTCGGTGTAAACCCCCACTGCTGTGATTGGCTGTAAGACTTCAGTGTAAACACCCACTGCTGTGATTGGCTGTGAGACTTCGGTGTAAACGCCCACTGCTGTGATTGGCTGTGAGACTTCAGTGTAAACACCCACTGCCGTGATTGGCTGTGAGACTTCAGTGTAAACGCCCACTGCTGTGATTGGCTGTAAGACTTCAGTGTAAACACCCACTGCCGTGATTGGCTGTGAGACTTCAGTGTAAACGCCCACTGCTGTGATTGGCTGTAAGACTTTAGTGTAAACACCCACTGCTGTGATTGGCTGTGAGACTTCGGTGTAAACGCCCACTGCTGTGATTGGCTGTGAAACTTCAGTGTAAACGCCCACTGCTGTGATTGACTGTGAGACTTCAGTGTAAACGCCCACTGCTGTGATTGGCTGTGAGACTTCGGTGTAAACGGCCACTGCTGTGATTGGCTGTGAAACTTCAGTGTAAACGCCCACTGCTGTGATTGGCTGACAGCTTTGCATATAAAGCTAGTACTACATGTGGAACTCTCTCGAAAACTTTTAGCACGTTTTTACTATTACAGCTCTACAGGTTAACTAATCGTGAAAAGTCTTGATTATAGCATTATATTTAGATCTATAGCATTATATTTAGATTGTGTCATGAAAGGTTGCAGTGATGAGCATAGCCGATCACACAACACGTAATAAAAGCAGTTATTCACACTTGTGTGGTGCAACATTACTGCCGGATCCAAAACAGTCAACACAGCACGTCTTTTAGTTTCAGTCTTTCTGAAAATCCTGCGTCGAATTGTGCCTTGTTTGTAAACGAATCCAAGTTCTTACTGACGCGGTCTGAAACTTCGTTAAAAAATTCCTAATGTCGGGATCAGAGGGAAGGCAATGCAAAGACTGTTTTTCCACAATTTGGCAGTGTGTTGTTGTCTTCAGAGCCATCTTTATCGTTTGGTTTCTGCATTGACCTGCGTTTGCGTCTCTCGTTATTTACCAATGTGCGAATCAGTTTTTCTGTTGATATGAAAAATCGGGGATTTTAGCAATATAGCGGGTGAATTATCTATATGATATATATTACAAGGTTATGATGAACTATAATCTTTCTCCACTTATGTTCTGAGTTGTTCAAAGCGTTTCTAAGGATGCTGATTGTTAGAAGGCAGACGGCGAACGGCAACGGGAACATGGTTATTAACAGATTATTAACGGTTTTATAACCAAGCAAAAAGTCAAGCAAAAGGCTAATCATTTTAATTACCGTTATGTGTCCGACGTAGTGAAGAGCGATATCGTTGTGCAAGCGTTTACCTCAGAAGTTGACTGAGCGAGTGGATCTCTGCTGGTGTGAGTGAGTGGAGACGGGGCTAATTTGCATATTCATAGAACTGCGTATACTAAATTCAAGCAAGGGTGTAGAGTTCAAGCTATTTTAAGGCATGAAGGATTTTTTTCACAGGAAAAAAACCTTTGAATATGTAATTTTGGTGATCAAAGATGAGTTTTAAGGAATAAAATTATTGACTACAGGGGGACTTTAAAAAAAGGGGGTTACGCATACAATGGAAGTTAATGTGGCCAATCCATAAACTTTAAAATTCTCACTGTTTTATTGTATATGGAGACAGGATTTCAATGTGAAAAATAGCTTACTATCCTTTTCTGTGTAAAGTTATATTATGTGTACAACCATAATCCCTAAAACAACCGCAATATTATTGAAACAGCTTTACAGCTATAACAATCCATGTTTTAAAGGAGAAAATTATGATTTTACAATGTTACAAGTTTACAAATTTGTAAGCGCGTCAAATTTACTTCTTTTTTTTAAAGAAAACGTGCAAAAATTTGTTTTTATGATCATTAACTCCCAAAGCTCTTTCTCCCAACAACAGCTACACTTGGAGTTTTTTTCTTTCTTTTTTTTTCTTACAGAAGCTCGAATATCTTGGAGAAATTGTGTTTTAACAGTTCTAAAAAACATCAGTCTCAAACAGCCCTTTTCTGGTCTTATTTCTGTAATGACTGTTTTGGCATTTTGCCAAAGTGTCTTTTAACAGTCATGCTGGCAGATTATCAATGATAAAGATAAGGGAAAACGTGGAACACAAGAGAAAAAATAAAAGATTGATGTAAGTGGGTGAACAGAACGGAGCAATTAGTTTGGGGAGGGGGGGGGGGGGGTCGGACTGTGATTGACGATACCACTCAAGATGGTGACAAGGAAGATACTGTCCGAGACAGAAACAAAGCTGCCTGACGTCCCCGAGACACATTACATTTATTTCACATGTCCACTGCACTAAGCCAAAGACTGAGAGTTCAGAGCTGGGGATGCTTGGCGATTCTCGGTGGATAAGAATCAGCCATCAAAGGTAATGGTTCAAACCAGAGACACACAACACACAAAGCAATGCACACACACACACACACACACACACACACACACACACACACACACATTGCATACAAGTGCACACTGTTTGCCCTTTATGGGTCATCTGCAACAGGAGAGGATGCACATTACATAAAGAAATTTCGACTGAGCGACGTTTGATCTGTCTTATTCTCAGTAAGTGACCAGCGAGAATAATCTTTGAAGTGCATTATGAGACTCTCTCCCGCTGTCAAACTCCAAGAGGCAGAGGGAGCTTTGTTTCACAAAGATGCTTCAAACATACACACAGATTGCACACCTTCAACAATTCATCCACACGCACACTAGCACTGTTCTTTAACAATCATCATTGCTCAACGCTCATGCACTGTAATAAGCTTCATTGACTTTATAGACAAATAGGACAGGATGTCATCATGATCTTCCGGGTTCAGTATGTGTCAAAATATCATTTGCAACCCAATGAGGCATGTAAGCAAACTTTCTGATTGCTAAATGACTAAATTGTATATACATTGTTTAGCACATACAGGAAATCTCCACAATACACAATATTGTCTATATGTGTGTGAATCTGTCATAATTTACCCCCAAAACATTGTGGTGGCAGAAAAACAGTGGTTACAAGTGGAGGAAAATGGTCGAGATTCACGGAATAAGAGATAAAATGTCTTATTGTGCCTTTGGATGTCAGAATGCAAAAAAAGAGAGATGGTTTTCATTTTTATAGAATACTGACATCTGTCTGAATTGTGAGATATAAACTCGGAATTGCAAGAAAAAAAGTCAGAATTGTGAAATATAAAAAAGTTATATATATTTTTTTTTACTTTTTTATCCTCTTATTCCATGGCTTCCAAAGACTGCTACTAGAACTGTCCTTTTCTGCCACCAGGTCGGCTCCGCCCACAAAACACATCATCGCTGTTTACAAAATCTTTGCCCCGCCCTCACGCCAGTTAACCCGTCATCAGAGAAAAGTTATTTTGATTAACAAATTATGAGGCCACATGAAAAAAAAAAGTAAATAAATTCCATAAAAAAAATATGAATGGTCAATTTTGATTTCATGGTGACTAAGATTTTTGTGATGTTGTTGTTGGCGTTATTATTTTTTTATTCATTTATTTGCAATTTCCTGCAAATCAAATTAAATCAAATGTCATGCAAAACCATAAAAATATAATAATCACATCAAAAATAATACATAATAATAACAACACAAAATAAATTTTCTCTATGCTAAATATTTACATTTGATTTTGGTGTGAAATATGTGTAAAATATACTGTAGGATACAAGTAACGTTTTCAATCATTTAATATTTTAGAATAAAATACAGGCCTTAATTTACATTCAGACAGGATGACATTTTGAATTGTGTATTGGCAATGAAATCACTGCTGTAATTATCATGCTGCTGGAAGAGAGAGGGGTCAGAGGTCAGCTACAGGTCACGACCCCTGGAGATGAGGTCAAGAGCCATCAAATGCACGCTTAGGTCAGAGTTTAAGAAAGATTAAATGACAGTGCTGGGGCCAGGGTTTCAAACCACTTAGTCACTGCCATCCGCATTATACGACATATTTACCAACAACAAAATGTGTGTGTAAGCCTGTGAAAGCAGTCGGTTTCCTACACACACGGGAATTGTTTTTTTTTCTCTCAGTTTCAACAAGCAAAGGCTCTCTGGAACAACACTCTCACTCCCGTGTCTATGTTCACCAGTCACGCTTTAAATGCCTCACTGCAATCGAGTCAATACGTATGCAAGGAGGTACACACACACACACACACACACACACACACACACACACACACACACACACACACACAAAGATCACACACCCAGACCTGCATGTGTTCAAATGTGTGAGCTTCACACTTTCCCATCAACACTAAATTCTTCTTTACACCCCGGTGGTGGTGGCGCATCACAGAACGGTGGCGGTGGAAAATGCGATCTATCTTTAAACACTAACTTCACGAGGCTTACATTACATTGCTGATGGCAAATTAGTTTGACAGACAATCCGACAGGTGAACGGTGGAGTGGCACCTGTCAAAACTCAGAGCGTCTGATAAGTATAACAGCATCTGCCAACATGCATTCAGGGCTGTGTGTGACGTTCTCAATTGAATTGTGTGTTTAATTAATCTAAATTGTCCAGCGACTGATAAAATTAGGAAGATGGCATGGCATTAATATGACATATACGGCAGCTTATGTCAGAGTTTTTGAGAGACGAGTTAATGAAGACTGGATTCATACTGAGTAAGAAAGAGCATGTTATAATTAACCAGAATGTCAAACAAATGTAACACCTTTGTCAATGTTTAATTGTGTGTGTAACCGTGAGGTCCTTGCGATTTAACTGTGGAGTGAAATAATTACATTAAATGTACGTTTGTATTACGTGAGCTAGATGTGGACACCTCATTGTCATGATGCTAGTGTAAAAGCGAAGCATTAGTGTGATTGTGAATGTTTTCTGAGTTGTTCAGGGGAAACCAAAGTGATACCATTAGCAGAAAAAAAATCTTACTTTCAGTGCCTGATTAAAAATCCTACAAAAATAACTTTATGAATCATGTCAAGAGTCCTTAATGTCTTTTAAAATGTTAAATATACTGTATTGGTATAATAGCATGGATCCTAGTCGAATTAAACTCAAAGGTCAAACTGACTTATTCATGACACTGGATTGTGCGTTGGCAGAATGTAAATGGTATAAGCTCTGCTTAAATATGTTAAATAGAGATAAAAGCGTATATACAAATAAAGTTTGTAGTTAAGAGTTTTTCTGATCGTTCTGTGAGAATGAGTTAGAAATGTTAAAGGGGTCATCAGATGCAAAATTTAAATTAAAATTAATTATTTTGCCTATAAGGGTGTCTTCTGCAATGCCCGCCCTCTCTCTCTCTCTCTCTCTCTCTCTCTCTCTCTCTCTCTCTCTCTCTCTCTCTCTCTCTCTCTCTCTCTCTCTCTCTCTCTCTCTCTCTCTCATTTCGACTGAGCGACGTTTGATCTTCAATCAATCCATTCACTCCTTTTTTTTAATCCTCAAAAAGCCTAAACACTTTAAAAAATCAATCCGTTTTGATTTTAGCATATTTCATCCCTCATGCATTTGTATACTGTCTTGCTGCGTCTCAATTCGCCTACTTATACTAGGCCCTAAAAGTATATACTCTTTTTGTGAAGAAAAAGTGTTTACTTTTGAGTGTGTAGCAGAGGAGTACACAAGCTTTGGCACATACGATCACGTCATAAAATAGCGTCTTTAACGTTTGCTCTCTGTCGCTTGTACGCATCCTGTCATGCAAACTGGCCTGTCAATCATCTTGTCAAAGATGAAATCCTCCAAATTTCGGAGAGAAATGCAGAAGCACTTTGATCTGCAGTCGCGGGTCTTTCATGCTGAGAACTTTCCTCAGATTAATGCATAATGATGCATTTAAAAGTTAATGGCCAAACGGATCTTTATAAAAGTCCACATTGTTACTGCAGATGAAATATAAGACGGATAACATTAAATCAATATTTTTAGATCAGGTTAAACTTTGATTAGTCACTCAAACCTTTATCTAAACCTCTCACCGTCGGTTGCACGTATCTGCCATGTTTTGTATTTTTTTTTAACAATTTTTTACTTGTGTTTGTCGTAGGCTACCTGTGGGCAATATTAGCACGGATCCACACTTCGCAAATCCACCGCAAATAGTAGACCATCCAGGGACTTCTGGCATCCTCTTTTCAACTATGCTTTGGGACACTCTTAAATCTCACATACTGTTTAGGATGATAGTTTGGACATTGAGATGCAGGGATAGCACTTTACGACTGTGTCCCAATGTGAAGACTACATCCAATGAAGGACCACGAAGTCCTTTTAGGCAAGTCATGCCACTCGGCCGCCATCTTGGCAACGCCTCCGGGCAGCTATTTCGGACCAACAAGACCAGGCTCCTATCTAAATGAATGGGCAGAGAGTCAGAACTGCACTTTCACTGGTCACCGGGACATAAAAACTGCATGTATAGAAACAGCAGTAAAATATGATAAAAATCGCTGAAAAAGTATGATGACTTTGCCCCAAAATGAGGTTTAAAACACCTTTTCCCCCACAGGTTATACTTCACTACGCATGCGCAAGGGTTATCTCCCTCTCTGACTTGCGCGCGCGGCACGGTTTGAAACACAGTATGTGTGAGCTCTCGCTCGCTCACTCTAGATTCTGGGAGAATTTAACTAATTTGCGGGCATCATGGAGCCGCTATCAATATGCGGTAGACACTTGGGATGTCTGATATTTACACAACGAACACATAAGGTGCGTTCCATCCGACCGTAAGTGGACTGCGAAGTGAACTTCACAGGGTATTTCGCCATCTTAAGTGAGATTCAAATCCGAAGGGAACGAACATGTTCAGTTCGAAGGGCACTACAAACGGCATAGGGAATAAGGGAACATCGATACATCACTTCACAGGACGTAGAGAGCGATGATCACCCAACTGTCATTGCGCACCACGTCATCAACAGTCAGAGCAGTCATAAATAGTGATGGAGTTTACGTATGTGTGTAAGTATTCATACATTTTGTCATTATTATACAAATTACAGTATTTTTAACAGTTATTGGAGTGAATATTACATTTACTATTTTTGTATGTCCTAGGGACTTTATTTAGTGAATGTAGTCAGCTTAACTAGTTTGTGAAGTAAAGTGATTTTATTTTAGGTAGCCGTAAATAGTGCTTAGATACATTTGTCATTGTGTGTGTGTTGTTTGTGTGCTTAGGGTCTAGAGAACAAACCGTCATTAACTTTGTTTGATGACGTTTGCAGGGCATTCCAAATGAGCGGGTATTGTCAGCGAAGTCCACTTCAACTGATATACCGTGCTCAGGGAGTAGGGAGCAGTGAACACTTGTGTAGGGACCCTGTGGAATGGAACGCACCTATACACTGCATATCAAATCTGCCGCCTTTTCAAACAGTAACGTATTTTCCAGTGTCGCAAACCTCAACTGTGCGCATGCGTCAGTGGAACCAGACGATAGGCTTAAATGTTTTCTGGCTTGACTGTTAAAAGCAGACGATTGGCTTTCCAGCGGGAGGGGCGGAACATGTGCATACAACCGCCATCTTTGACGTTACGGGTTTTCCCTATATAGTTGTATTGAGGATTGAGTAAGTGGCATGTCTCTATATAAATAGTCTCTGAGGACCACCATGTAGCCTTCGTAGGATTTCCTAATTGCGCAACCAGGTGTTCCTGATTAACGGTCCCGGCGCCAAGCAACGGTGCGAGAGGAATGCTGCCATCCTGATAATTCATTTGATATAGAGTAAACAGCTATGGAGCCAGAATTGTCTATTGTCATTTTTTGTTTTATATTTTACTGGAGGACATGGTGAGGATGTTTCAGCCCCTGCGCTGCCCGGTCATTTTCGGTTTAGCCAAGACCATGGCCATGTAAATTAAGCTGGTTTTTGCTGCGTCCCAATTCAGAGGCTGCGTCCTGCATTGCCGGATTACACTTTAAACTGCTCAAGAATAAATTGTCATTTTACAATATGATGCATTGTTTTACATGAAACTACACAAAAGTATAGTTTAAATGTATCAACCTTGAAAATATTCAGAAGTAAAATGTAACATACACAGTAATGCAGTAGTACAGTAGTAGTTGTGATTAACAATTTAAACGATTAACAATTTAAATGTTTTCATTGACCAAAAATAGATATATAAAATAATATTTGTTTCTCTAAATACCCGGCTATGTGTAAACGTGGCCTAAAACCTAAAAAAAAAAAACAAGATGAGGTATGATAAAAACTAAAAAGTACACAGGACTAAAATACTAAACTTCTTCAAAAACCCTTCAAAAACCACACAACACAAACACAACGGTCATCCACACAAGCACAGTGTATGAATCACTGTCATTTGAAGCTAAATAAATAATAGGTGTGTGAGAGACAAATACTAATATTTTAAACTTTTTAAACTATAAACCATAGCATCTGTCTGACTTTATACAAGTGTTTGCTTGAAAGGCTGGGTGATAAACGATATTGAGATTGCAATAAAATGTGTGTTGATACCAATGATAAGCTCTGAACATTTTTACTCGATATGGATTAATCTAACAGCCTATCACACAGCAGAAATAAACACGGTAATAATGCGCTAATAAGGCAAGGCAAGTTTATTTATATAGCGCATTTCATTTACTATGGCAATTCAAAGTGGTTTACAGAATAGAATTTAAATAAATCACTAAAAAATAAAAAAAAGTGAGACGTGTGATACTCACAGTGTTTTCAGCATCTGTCATGTGACGTGAACAAATGAACTCCATCTCCAGAGCTGCTTTGAGAGTCACTTCACAACCATCAAATACAAAACGAAATTAAGATCTTTACATCAAAATAACATTTCGGTTTAACTTCAAGAAATTATGACAGAAATATATCGCTACCGTATACTAAAATATACTTCTCAAAGTAATAATAACAATATCATTATTTCTAAGGAATATCATACAACCAAGATATATTTTCATCCATGTTTTAAATGTATACAGCTCTGTTGTGCAGCATCTTATTTGACGAAAAATAAAAATGTTATATTTTCATTTGATTACATTTTAAAGTCCCCCTGTGGTGAAAATCAAGTTTTTAATGTTGTTTATATGTCTATGTGATGTTTTTAATATGCTTTCAGACAAACTATGAGCAAATTCATGTCAACACCATTGCTGAGTATTTTCTCTTTAAAACGGCAGAGAGCCAAAAACAGTCTCAAAAACACGGTTTGAAATCGCTGGTGTTTCTGACGTCACAAACTACCTTGTAACCAATCAGATCAACGTGTGATCGTCAACCAGTGGATCTCTGAGCTGAGTGAGTGAGTGGAGGCGGGGCTCATTTGCATATTCATAGAACCACATATACTAAATGAAGCAAGGGTGTCGAGTTACATTCAAGATATTTTAAGGCATGAATCATTTTTTTTCAAGGAAAAAACGTTTAAATATGTAAATTTGGTGATTAAAGATGAGTTTTAAGGGATACAATTATTGTCTACAGGCAGGGGGACTTTAAAAGCTTGATTAAATTGGTAAAGTTTATATAAATTTGTATTAAATCATAAAACAGAATCTAGAAAAAATTTATGGAAAAATAAAACAGATTTCATGGGGCCCTAAATTAAAAAGTATCACCTCTGTTGAGTTGAATTGCACAGCCCGAACTGAACTGTTACATCACACTTCACAATGTCCTGATGTTTCTTTGCTGCAATGTTGTTCCTGGACCAACAAAAAGTCCAGGAACACATCGTACTTGGCAGCGTTGCGGTCATCAATCTCTAGCCAGGTGAACACGTGTCTCCTCTCTGTCCTTCCTAAATCTTAGTTACATATCTCTGAGTTCTGTCAGTCTGAGGCCAGTTGCACTAGCTTTAAACAAGCAGCCATCAGGTGTGCGTGAGCCTGTAGCACCTAAGGATCACAGGACAGTCACCACAGGCTCGAAAACTGTCCCCTTCTCTCTCCCTCTCAGCTGGCATGACAAGAAACAGATGAATACAGCAGCAGTAACAGGACGAGGTGGCACACGGTTCTGCAGTGCATGTGTGTGCGCGAGCCTTGCACTTTCCTGGCATCTGTGCATAATTGAAGCCCATGTGAGATCTGGCATGAGGAAACAGAGTTAGGAGGGGGGAATGGATACCGGATACATTCACCTGCCCTCAGTGTACACTCACAGGGAAAAAGAAAATATGAAAATGAAGAAATGTAGCACAGATGAAATGAAAGAACAGAAAATGGCAGAGAGATGCGGTAAATTGTGAGGGAGACTGGAAAGGAAGAGAGGAAAAACAAATAGAAGAAAATCCTTTTTCATGGTCATTTTTCATAGAATATGTGTATTTGTGAAACAGCGGGGTGCACGGCTGTTGTGATTTGTGAGTACTGCCATTCTACATATGAGCGATGTCTTGGTTTCTCAACGAGTTCCTGTGCAAAAGGCTTTACGAAAATTAGACTCTTAAAATAAGTCATTTCCAGCTCAAAGTAAATAAATAAAGCAGATAATTGTGAGAGAGAAAACTAGTCACGTTGAGATATAAAAATCACAATTACAGGAAATAAAGTTACAATTGTGAGAAATAATGAAGCAATTCTTAGATATAGACTCATAAATGTGAGATAAAGTTGAATTACGAGAAATAAAGTCACACTTGTGAGTCAAAATCGGGAGATTGTGAGAAAGTTGCAATTACACGATATATTGTTATATATAAACATACAATTATGAGATATAAAGTTGGAATTGTGAGATATAAAGTCACAATTATGAGTAAGACGCAATTGTGAAAAGTAAACTTGTAATTCTTAGTTATAAACTCGTAACTGAGATGTAAAGTTCCAATTGCAAGACGATAAAGTCACAATCAAAAGTCAAAATTGTAAGATATTAAGTTGTAATTTTGAGAAATTAAGTCGTAATTGTGAGGCAAAATCGTAAGATATAAAATGTTGCAATTACGATAAATAAAGACGCAATTGTTAGATGTAAATGTGAGAAACTAGATGTAAATGTGAGACAACTATTACGAGATATAACATGTAAAAAAAAAAAAAGTTACAATTACCTTCTTTTTTTTTTTTTTACTTTGAGAGAGATCTGGGTTTCCATAATTAATACTTAATTTTGTTTCTCATCTTCTATCTTCTTTTGTCTTGTTTTATGATTGGTTATATGTTTCCTGAAAAACAAAACAAAGAGATACTAATAAAGAATCAGATTGATTGCAGTGTAACTACACACAGTGTGTGAGTGTTCACTTGAACACTTGACCTTCTACGTGAACAAGTGTGTGTGCGTGTGTGTGTGTGTGCGTGTGTGTGTGTGCGTGTCAAGTGAACAAGTGTGTGTGTGTGTGTGTGTGTGCGCGCGCGCGCGCGTGTGTGTGTGTGTGTGTGTGTGTGTGTCCGTGCACCTATGTTGGAGTATGTTCACACCATCATGCGTACGTTCCCCTGCTGGGGAAGAATCCCTCGGTCAATGAATTATTCATCATACATATCTTGTTAAAGAAAAAAAAATCAAGGCAGGAGGAAATATGGTTGTTTGATATTTCCATGAAGGGAATTTCTCCATAGAAATTTTCTGAAGAAACAGGAAGCAAGAGTTTGAACACACCAGCAGTTTGAATGTAGGCCACCGTGATTCTCCAACACACTGATTGATGCAATCATAGAGACTGGTCTTGTCTTCTGCTCTCGTTTCAGTATACGGATTCTGTACATGGTTTCATTGTTTCTGACTTTGGTGTGTGTGTTTGTGTGTGTATGTGTGTGTGTTTGTTCACACAGCTCCTCTTTAAATAGAGCACAATTTCACAGGTTATTAAGTCAGCTCATCCTTATAGTGCTGATTCCCGTAATTATCCATAATCATTTATTTATTTGTTTATATAGTTCGTTATTTCAGCCAGAGCATTTGTAAGTCAGACGCATTCGCAGAATATTAAAAAGGCAAATGAGAATTTGGAGTAGGCTAAATGATGAAGCAATGGCCTAAAATAAATAATTACATGATTTCAACGCTGCGTTCATTTCAATAGGCAAAAAAGTAAAGGAATCCTTGCATAGAGGGATGAAAGGAAATGTGGATGATCTGAAGGGAAGAGAGACAAAAATATACAGGATAATCTGAGGCCCTGTTTACTCCTGGTATTAAGATGCGTTTTGGTCGATCGGATCGCAAGTAGAAGAGAGACACATTTCCGTTTAAACCTGGTGTTTTAATCCGTGACTTCTGTCCACATTCAAACACTTCTGTCCTGATTTCTTCGAGGGGAGGGTCTACAGGCGGGGAAATGCACGTGTTTTTTCAGATCTTTCAATTTAATGGACAAAATAAGCTTGTCTAATTTACATAGGAACGTAGGGAAACACACGGAGAGCATCAGCTTTAGTTTCTGCTCTGACAGACGTAAGATCAGCCGAACACTGTGAGTGTGTGTTAGAAATCAGGAATGGTGAGAGAACATTGTGTTTGGTATGTTTTTCATCTTCAAACCAAACTTGGGTCTTCAGTCAAGGAAGTTTAAATCTCGCCGCTTCCCATAATGTCACGCATTAGTTCAGTAGACGGAGAGAAGACGGCCTTTAATGGCTCTTTGAACACATTAGATCACATGAGTGTTTACACTACGAAAGCAATTCGGTTTGAATGCGGTTTAAAATACCTCTGGAAGTAGTCGAAAGTGGACAAGCTCAAAACGTTTTACACCTGTATTTAGAGTCATCCACTTGTGATCTGATCAACCCAAACGCATCTTAATACCAGGTGTGAACAGAGCCTAAAACACAGATGAGGTGAGATTAGTTCAAACTGAAATATCATTGGGCAACATAAACAATCATGTGCCATAATCACTCGGAGAACTCTTTACCACACACTTATCAGTGTGTCCTCTAAGATGTCAATATTTCTTTAAACAGAGCCCCAATCCCTCTGACTTTGCCCACCATGTTTCAGATATTTATCGAGCTATTACGGTCATCTTCAAATGTACTGTGCTGTGAATGCCAAATAGGATAACCTGCGTGTTGTACGACAAGATGTGTTATCACACATTGCGATATGTAATGTTATTTAAAGATATAAACTTGAATCTTTGATTCATGTGAAGTATCACTAGTGGCACTAAATGAACTGCGAAAATAATGACTGTCCAAACAGGCCTGGTATGCTAGGTATAGCACTGTGACATGCATATTTAACTTGAGTCATTGTCATTCTTTTCAGCTCGTATCATTTCTATGTAAATTAGACTCATTATGGATTGTGTCTTGTTCACAAAAGTCACCGCCATTTGTCTGGTGTAATTAAAGTTATTAGTGCTTGCATAAAGGCAATGGAATTTCTTTAAAAGAGATGCTTCTGTACATTTTCTATTGATCATGCCAGCATTAATTCATAAAAAAAGATCAAATGACATTGTGTAAGAGCAACTTAATTTGGCCACTAAACTTGTATTGCTGTTTCTTTGATTGAGAAGGGTAATTTCTTTTAATGATTTTTTTTTATTTATTTTTTTTATCAACACTTCTCCATTAAAGATCAGAGTGAATCCACTTAGCTGTACTTCTACAATGATGACCAATTGGCTAAAATTATTCACTATTCATTTAAAGTAAAAGCTTTAAGGGTGTGGGAGTGTTAAAGTACCCCTATGCTTTTTCGAATACATTTCATGCAGTTTAACTGTTTGGGAAGGTAAAAGGTCCGCAAAGTTTTAAAACTCAAAGTGCACGACAAATAAAGTCATTGTTTCCTAAAAGAAAGAATCGATTCTGAACTGCAGAAACAAGTCGTCAGTAATTCCAGTCTCACTTCCTGTTACAATGTAACTCATTTGCATTATGCCAGTCTATGGTCTTCATTGGCTGCCTGTGAACTGCGTCTACTGTGACCCTCAAACACTGTAGTTGTATCTGAGACTGGACGAGTTTGGTTTGTGTTGTTCATGTTGAGAAGACGCTGTTTTCAGCGCTGAGAATCCACTGTGATGCACTTCAAAAAGATGAGGACTCAGACTCGAACTGATATAGAAAAACTGGTGCAAAATATACAATACAAACTCAGAAAGTACAAAAATCAGTATATGATATGCATTAATGTACAATACCCCACACATGCAAGGTGCAATGCTGTAGGTGAAGAGTGCATCAGTGATCATGAAAGTGCAAAATATACTCTCAAATATCACTTCATGAGGGACTGAATCCATCCATCAGATGGATATTTACAGAAGCAGAAGTTGTGTGAGTTTTGTGGTGCACGCATGAAAGCAGCTTAACAAGGCAAGGACGAACAGCAGTGGGAATCTGCCCAGAAGGAGGCTCAGCGAAAATCAGCGGAACTTGTTCTTCTCCCTTTTTACGTCTTTTTATCAGAACAAACAAGGTGTTGATTGTTGCCCAGCAGTGCTGCTAAAGTCTATCAGCAAATCCGTGAGTGTCTCTGGGTGTTTGTGTGCCTTAATGCGTGGTTGTGTGCATGTATGGATGCTTACGTGGATGCAAATGAATGTGGAAGTCTCATGGACAACATTAGCTACATCCGCAAGACCGAGATCTGCCCACTGCCCCGGGAAACAATACAACCTCTCTCTCCTCTTTAAATTAACCTTGTTAAATTAACCTCTGTTTGGATGAAAGCGACTGAGAGGCGGCTCTCATTTTTATTATTTTTTCAAATAAAGATAACGTCTTCCTTGAGAGGCTGCATGTGAACTTCAAGAGGTTCTCTTAAGACCCTCATAGTCCATCAATCACCTCCGAAAAATCAATTCCGATTCTGCTGGACTTTATCATTGAGACGGCGAGAACTCAACAGGGGCGTCATTTTTTCTGTGTGCAGCACAGGCTGAGTCTGGTCAGAAGATGTAAATGATGACCTCCTGCAAAAAGTCCTCTTAAAAATAAGATGAATCTGTCTGTTTTTCTAACCCCAGCCGTGCGATATGTCACTCAGTAGGAGGAGAGCGTCACCTGGCAACCATCCAAATATTCATGGAACCACAAAACACGTTGCAAAGTAACATGAAATAGTTACAGCTGGAAAAAAAACAGCTGTATCACCATCCTAAGGTGCCTTTGGACCACTATTGGTTATTAACACAATTTGCAGTGTGTCTATTGGCCGGTTTTACAGACAAGGCTTAAGCCTAGTCTCAGACTAAAATGCATGTTTGAGCTATCTTCACTGAAAGCAACTAATAATATATCAGTGGCATTGTTTTGTCTCAAGATGCACATCAGTGATGTTCTTTTCTAAGGCACATTGCTTAAATGTCCTAATTGAACTAAGGCCTGATCCTGGCTTAATCTAAACCCTGTCTGTGAAACCAGGCCTAGATTTTTTACAGACATGAATCCTGGAACATGAAGCATAATTTTTTTCTTCAACATTGATAATGATACGAAATGTTGCTTGAGCACCAAAAACAGCATATTAAAATGATTTCTGAAGGATTATGTGAAACTGAAGACTGGATTAATGATGCTGAAAATTCTGCTTTGACATTTTTAAGCATAATAAAATAGAATATGCTAGGTGCATCCCAATTCACGTCCTTATGCACTATTCAATGACGTTTTTAAAGACGTGTTCACACTGAAACTTCAAAAAAGAAAAAGTCTACTTTAAACACCCGGATGATGCACTAAGTTAATGGAAAAAAACGAAGTGTGGAATATTTGGGGTCGCGGGGCGAATTATAATTCGCATTTCATGGCCTTTCTCAATCTATGTATTTTGAGTTTTACAAATGGCAAATTGTAATATTCACATGTAAAAATGATATTATTACGTTTAGTTGACTAATCTTTGCATTTTGTACACAGTTCATTGGTGTCCAGCCCTGCTCCTGTAGAGCTGCAGAGTTTAGCTCCAGCAAGATCAAATCTAGCCAAAGTCTTCAGGATTACTTAGAAAAATATAGGTGGTATCATAAATTGCATTGTTTGATTGAGAATGGACGGAGCCAAAGCCTGCAGGGCACTGGACCTCGAGGGCTGGAGTTGCCCACCCGTGAGGTTGAAGACGAGACCGTTATTGGTTTATTGATCTGACTGAACTGCGCTGCTGTATGAGAACTAAACTGAGCTGGACTTTGACATTTTTTTGCAAACTGCTTTAGATGAAAAGAACAAATGTAATAATTGATGATCTTTACAACAGAACTGAATCAACATTGAACTGACTTCAGATGAACAACAGCCGAAATGCATCGTTTTCCTGTTATCACTTGAAACGATCTGTATTTTATAAAGTGTTATATAAATAAAGTTGACTTGACGGTTCAGCAGTGTAAAAATAGAAATGTATGCCTCAATTGTAGGACACTTAGACGTGTCATAAATGCAGCATATTTTGCATATTACATTTTGTCCCCTAATATATATCTCAATGTAAATCTAAAATATTGACGACTTTGGCTTTTTCACACCATAATAGGGTAATTTATCCTGGGAGATACAACTCATAAAATCCAGAATATATCAAAAATTCCTTTGGATATGTTTTACTTAAGATGATGATAAAAGTGACATGAAATGTTTTTTTTTTTTGCTGATCATTTTCCACTCTAGCCTTTTAGAGTTAAAGACGCTCAATCAAAAGATCATAATATTTTGGATGACTAGGGAAACTTTTAATTGCAAATATTCCTATGGCATTTCTAAGCAGGTAAGCGCTACAAGCCTGTTCATCACTGAACTTTTCCAAATGGAGCTGGTGGATAAATCCTGTCAATTTGCATGAGTTGCCTTTGAAGCCGGATGGTGATGAGCCTAATGAGCTTTGCTAATTACTGTGCTGATCACTGTCCCTATCTTTTTCTTGCTGTCTCTAACATCTTTCTATTTCACACTTTGACTACTAGCATACTTTGTGCAAGCGGTGCATTCCTGTGCTTAGATCAGAGCACATTACTTGAATCTACACTCGTGTGAGTGGCTTAATCTCCAGCATAATTTAAATGGTTGCGAAGGCCAGGTTTTTCAGGGAAGGTTTTGAAGATTTATTTTTTAAAAACTAATTTCCATAAACCATCTAAATCTCCCTAACATATATTCTTACAAAGCCTCTGAGGCAAAGGTTAAGGTTGTTTTCTTCCAATAAGATATCCAATTATCTTATAAGGCTTCCAATATTGCATTTAGGTAAGCATTCATTTCTATTGTTTCGACAAGTTGAAGGATGAAAAAGGATGAAAAGGATTTTCTGTTGTAGTTAAAGTGATAGTTCACCCAAAACTGAAAATTATGTCATTAATGACTTACCCTCATGTCGTTTCAAACCTGTAAGACTTTCGTTCATCTTCGAAACACAAATGAAGATCTTTCGGATGAAATCTGAACGTTTTCTGTATTCATAACTAATCCATATAAATTGAGCGGTTAAAATTCTCTGAAGAGACTCGATCACTTTATTTACAATTATGCATTTGACAGATGCTTTTATCTAAAGCGACTTACATTGGATTTCAAGGTAGACATTTACATTCTTGTCAGTTCTTGCTTTCCCAGGGAACCATGACCTTGGTGTTGCAAGCGCCAACGCTCTACTGTTCAGGCTTTTATTCACATATAAACATTCATCAACTCACACATCAGTTGTGATAAACAAACTCAACCATGCCCGCTTGACGTGCGAGAGCCAATGAGATTTTCTAGGTGGAAATGGCGCCTGTGATGGCAATAGATTTTAAAGGGTTAGTTCACCTAAAAATGAAAGTTCAGGTTAATTCTTTCTTATTCTGTTGAACACAAAAGAAGATATTATGAACATTTTACATTTATGCATATAACAGATACTTTTTCCCAAAGCAACTTACAATAGAGGAACAGAAGCAATTCCTCACAGAACCAACACTTTTCATAATTAAATGGGGTCCAAAACAACATTGGATCCCATTTTACCTGTTTGGACCATAAAATAACATTATTAATACAATTCTTTCCCACAAAAGAAAGTATGTCATGGAAGTTGAACTTAGCAAGTGCAAATATTAGCAGTGAGCAAGATGTGCCATTATAGCATCATATACAGCCAAGAAGCAACTATCCATGGAGACAGTCTATGGATTCATCAGTTTTGTTTCCCACCACTGAAGTTTAAGAAACAGAAGTTGGTGTGGTATTAAGCTCAAAGCCCAGAGTCAGAAAGACAGCCAACTATCTATCAACAGCTTGATCCCTGCTGATAGCCGGTATCTTCTCTTGCTCTGACACTCCCTGACTTAGCAAAAGTAAGAGTTAGAGAAACTCACAGTGCATCCTCAAGCCTTCAATTCCCACATAACTCGAAAAAGCTGATCTCAGACCAAAGTTACGCCAATCATGCACCGTGTGCTAAAACAATCCACTGATTCAGAATCAGCAATTGGCGCCATGTTGTTTCTTCTGCAGAACTCATGTGGTTCTCTCTCTCAAACCTGCTGTTACTGGAGGCCAGGGTTTTCTCCAGAACTCTGCACGGGCTCTTTATAATTTAACAGCATACGGGGGGCTGCTTCCACACACCTGCTGCACGCGCACACAAAGAGAGAGCGAGCGAGAGCCTCATTTTTGATCTATTATTGAAGTTCTGTATTTGAGAAAGCTGTCTATGTTGAAGGATGAAGATTTATGCATGGGTCGTGGAATTCACAATGCTGAGGCTGTCTCACAAAGGCTGAATATATTTCACATGTTGCACATGACAGTAACCACTTGTTAAAACAGAATTCATGCATGTGTTCAATGCTCATACACTCCTGGATGAAAAATGTCTATGTTGAACATTAAAGGGTTCTGCCAGGTGCTTCATATATAGAACCTTTCAGAGGTTCCATTCATGGGACCATCACATGGGATTAGTGTAAATAAATTATTTTGTAATAATAATTCATTTTTTTTATTTATTACATTTTATGAATTAAAAACATGTATACACATTTTATCACTACAAAAAAACTAATAATTAAATAACCAATTAAACATTTCTCCTTATAGAACCTTTTTGACATATAAAGGGTTCTTAAATGCCGTTTTCACACCTGTCCAATCCGCAATCTGACCCAAACGGACCAACAAACTAAGCAGTATCATAAAACAAAGAAAAATGTGTTATATAAAAAGCAGTAGTGTCTGATTCTATGAGTTTGTGGTTTTTGTGATTTACATAAACATGTTTTGGTAGGCCTGCCTACGCTATGAAATGTTGCCTTGTGAAAGCGAACTGAACCAAGAAGAAAAAGCAACATTGTAAATTAAGAAAAAGATCTACAGCTGTGAAAACACCCTAAAGTCAAGAACCCTTGTCTATATAGAGCCCCATCAAAACTTTTTAGTGTAGAATCAAAGTAACAGTAGAATAGCATATAATAGAACAGAACAGAATAGAACAGAACAGAATAGAATGCTTATTCACACTATTTTCTTCTTATGCAGAACACAAAACGAGATGTTTTAGAATGTTGGTAACCAAACAGCTTTGGTTACCATTGACTTCCATTGTGGACAAAAACAATGAGACATTTCTCAAAATATCTTCTTTTCTGTTCCACAGAAGTCATAGAGGTTTGGAATGACATAGTAAAACAAAGATTATTGTAGAACGTTTTACAATGAAATACCATTTCAGTTGTTCTACTTCAAAATGTCATGTTTAATTCTATGCGTTACTTGCTGTTTCTTTGCAATTGTTTGTGATTTTTTTTAATTTTATTTATATAGAATTTTCATTTTTGGGGTAAACTATTGCTGTAAAGGATATAGCTAAAACATTGTACTGTTTTGTTATTGTGTGTAGAAGAGAGATGATTAGAATGTGATGACAGCATAAAAAAAAACAGATTTGCAATTTGTACATATGTGGCTTGATCATTGTTTCTGAAGTTCTAAGTATGCTATTGCATTGGTCTTGTTTGTGAGCATCCGAATAGATTCTGAGTTTTTACCAAATAAAATGACCTTGCCAGTTGAGGATTCAGAGGAAACCCAGCAAACAAACGGACAGTCTGCAGGAGGAATTGCTTCAATGAAATCTGCTGTTTGGTTTAGAAAGCCTTGACAGAGACAGCCACAGTGCATCAAGTGCATGCGGTTTTAATTCTAGAATATTTCATGGTTGTGCTTGTCAGTTCATCTAGTGTTAGTGGCTAAACAGTGCAAGCGAGAAAACAAAGCCTTTTTGCTGGAACAGACTGCCACTTAATGTACACTGAAACACTGTACAACTCTCTGCCTGACTGCCTCGCTCCCACACGTGCACAGAGAATATTGTGCAGCCAATTAAGAGAACTGTACATGACAGTGTGCTAGTTTGCATACTCTTGCTTCTTCAGAGATAAACACAAGCACACAAATATCATATTATACCAGCACCGTCAAAGAGGTTTATCTACGAGTGGATTTTCCACCAGATCTGTATGACAAGTAACAGTTGAAAATGACAGGTAACATAGTTGACCATGACAAGTAACATAGTTGACAATGACAAGTAACATAGTTGACAATGACAAGTAGCAGTTGAATGACAGGTAACAGTTGAGAATGACAGGTAACAGTTGAGAATGACAAGTAACAGTTGACAATGTCAAGTAACAGTTGAGAATGTCAAGTAACAGTTGAGGTAACAGTTGAGAATGTCAAGTAACAGTTGAGAATGTCAAGTAACAGTTGAGAATGTCAAGTAACAGTTGAGAATATCAAGTAAAAGTTGAGGATGACAAGTAACAGTTGACAATGTCAAGTAACAGTTGAGAATGACAAGTTACAGTTGAGAATGACAAGTAACAGTTGACCATGTCAAGTAACAGTTGAGCATGACAGGTAACAGTTCAGGTAACAGTTGACAATGTCAAGTAACAGTTGACCATGTCAAGTAACAGTTGAGAATGACAAGTAACAGTTGAGAATGACAGGTAACAGTTGAGAATGACAAGTAACAGTTGACAATGTCAAGTAACAGTTGAGAATGACAAGTAACATAGTTGACAATGTCAAGTAACAGTTGACAATGTCAAGTAACAGTTGAGAATGACAGGTAACAGTTGAGAATGACAAGGAACAGTTGAGAATGACAAGTAACAGTTGACAATGTCAAGTAACAGTTGAGAATGACAAGTAATATAGTTGACAATGTCAAGTAACAGTTGACAATGTCAAGTAACAGTTGAGAATGACAGGTAAAAGTTGAGAATGACAAGGAACAGTTGAGAATGTCAAGTAACAGTTGACAATGTCAAGTAACAATTGAGAATGACAAGTAACAGTTGAGAATGACAAGTAACAGTTGACAATGTCAAGTAACAGTTGAGAATGACAAGTAACAGTTGAGAATGTCAAGTAACAGTTGAGGATGACAAGTAACAGTTGAGAATGTCAAGTAACAGTTGAGAATGACAGGTAACAGTTGAGAATGACAAGTAATATTTGGGAATGACAAGTAACAGTTGAGAATGACAAGTAACATAGTTGTCAATGTCAAGTAACAGTTGAGAATGTCAAGTAACAGTTGAGAATGTCAAGTAACAGTTGAGAATGACAGGTAACAGTTGAGAATGACAGGTAACAGTTGAGAATGACAAGTAACAGTTGAGAATGACAAGTAACATAGTTGTCAATGTCAAGTAACAGTTGAGGATGACAAGTAACAGTTGAGAATGACAAGAAATATAGTTGACAATGTCAAGTAACAGTTGACAATGTCAAGTAACAGTTGAGAATGACAGGTAAAAGTTGAGAATGACAAGGAACAGTTGAGAATGTCAAGTAACAGTTGACAATGTCAAGTAACAATTGAGAATGACAAGTAACAGTTGAGAATGACAAGTAACAGTTGACAATGTCAAGTAACAGTTGAGAATGACAAGTAACAGTTGAGAATGTCAAGTAACAGTTGAGGATGACAAGTAACAGTTGAGAATGTCAAGTAACAGTTGAGAATGACAAGTAACAGTTGACAATGTCAAGTAACAGTTGAGAATGACAGGTAACAGTTGAGAATGACAGGTAACAGTTGAGAATGACAAGTAATATTTGGGAATGACAAGTAACAGTTGAGAATGACAAGTAACATAGTTGTCAATGTCAAGTAACAGTTGAGAATGTCAAGTAACAGTTGAGAATGTCAAGTAACAGTTGAGAATGACAGGTAACAGTTGAGAATGACAGGTAACAGTTGAGAATGACAAGTAACAGTTGAGAATGACAAGTAACATAGTTGTCAATGTCAAGTAACAGTTGAGGATGACAAGTAACAGTTGAGAATGTCAAGTAACAGTTGAGAATGACAAGTAACAGTTGACAATGTCAAGTAACAGTTGAGAATGTCAAGTAACAGTTGAGAATGACAGGTAACAGTTGAGAATGACAGGTAACAGTTGAGAATGACAAGTAATATTTGGGAATGACAAGTAACAGTTGAGAATGACAAGTAACATAGTTGTCAATGTCAAGTAACAGTTGAGAATGTCAAGTAACAGTTGAGAATGACAAGTAACATAGTTGTCAATGTCAAGTAACAGTTGAGAATGACAAGTAACAGTTGAGAATGACAAGTAACAGTTGACAATGTCAAGTAACAGTTGAGAATGACAAGTAACAGTTGACAATGTCAAGTAACAGTTGACAATGACAAGTAACAGTTGAGAATGAAAGGTAACAGTTGAGAATGACAGGTAACAGTTGAGAATGACAAGTAACAGTTGAGAATGACAAGTAACAGTTGACAATGTCAAGTAACAGTTGAGAATGACAAGTAACAGTTGACAATGTCAAGTAACAGTTGACAATGTCAAGTAACAGTTGACAATGTCAAGTAACAGTTGAGAATGACAAGTAACAATTGACAATGTCAAGTAACAGTTGACAATGACAAGTAACATTTGAGAATGACAAGTAAGAGTTGAGAATGACAAGTAACAGTTGAGAATGTCAAGTAACAGTTGAGAATGACAAGTAACAGTTGACAATGTCAAGTAACAGTTGAGAACGACAGGTAAAAGTTGAGAACGACAGGTAACAGTTGAGAACGACAGGTAACAGTTGAGAACGACAAGTAACAGTTGAGAACGACAGGTAACATTTGAGAACGACAAGTAACAGTTGAGAATGACAGGTGACAGTTGACAATGTCAAGTCATAGTTGAGAATGTCAAGTAACATAGTTGACAATGTCAAGTAACAGTTGAGAATGACAGGTAACAGTTGAAAATGACAGGTAACAGTTGAGAATGACAGGTAACAGTTGAGAATGTCAAGTAACAGTTGAGAATGTCAAGTAACAGTTGAGAATGACAAGTAACAGTAGAGAATGACAAGTAACAGTTGAGAATGACAAGTAACAGTTGAGAATGACAAGTAACGTTTGAGAATGACAGGTAACAGTTGAGAATGACAGGTAACAGTTGAGAATGACAAGTAACATTTCAGGTAACAGTTGAGAATGTCAAGTAACAGTTGAGAATGACAGGTAACAGTTGAGAATGACAGGTAACTGCTGAGAATGACAGGTAACAGTTGAGAATGACAAGTAACAGTTGAGAATGACAGGTAACAGTTGAGAATGTCAAGTAACAGTTGAGAATGACAGGTAACAGTTGAGAATGACAAGTAACAGTTGACAATGTCAAGTAACAGTTGAGAATGACAAGTAACAGTTGAGAATTACAAGTAACGGTTGAGAATGACAGGTAACAGTTGAGAATGACAGGTAACAGTTGAGAATGACAGGTAACAGTTGAGAATGACAAGTAACAGTTGAGAATGACAAGTAACAGTTGACAATGTCAAGTAACAGTTGAGAATGACAAGTAACAGTTGAGAATGACAAGTAACAGTTGACAATGTCAAGTAACAGTTGAGAATGACAAGTAACAGTTGACAATGTCAAGTAACAGTTGACAATGTCAAGTAACAGTTGACAATGTCAAGTAACAGTTGAGAATGACAAGTAACAGTTGACAATGTCAAGTAACAGTTGACAATGACAAGTAACAGTTGAGAATGACAAGTAACAGTTGAGAATGACAGGTAACAGTTGAGAATGACAAGTAACAGTTGACAATGTCAAGTAACAGTTGAGAATGACAAGTAACAGTTGACAATGTCAAGTAACAGTTGAGGATGACAGGTAACAGTTGAGAATGTCAAGTAATAGTTGACAATGTCAAGTAACATTTGAGAACGACAAGTAACAGTTGAGAATGACAGGTGACAGTTGACAATGTCAAGTCATAGTTGAGAATGTCAAGTAACATAGTTGACAATGTCAAGTAACATAGTTGACAATGTCAAGTAACAGTTGAGAATGACAGGTAACAGTTGAAAATGACAGGTAACAGTTGAGAATGACAGGTAACAGTTGAGAATGACAGGTAACAGTTGAGAATGTCAAGTAACAGTTGAGAATGTCAAGTAACAGTTGAGAATGACAAGTAACAGTTGAGAATGACAAGTAACAGTTGAGAATGACAAGTAACGTTTGAGAATGACAGGTAACAGTTGAGAATGACAGGTAACAGTTGAGAATGACAAGTAACATTTCAGGTAACAGTTGAGAATGACAGGTAACAGTTGAGAATGACAGGTAACTGCTGAGAATGACAGGTAACAGTTGAGAATGACAAGTAACAGTTGAGAATGACAGGTAACAGTTGAGAATGTCAAGTAACAGTTGAGAATGACAGGTAACAGTTGAGAATGTCAAGTAACAGTTGAGAATGTCAAGTAACAGTTGAGAATGACAAGTAACATAGTTGACAATGTAAAGTAACAGTTGAGAATGACAGGTAACAGTTGAGAATGACAGGTAACAGTTGAGAATGACAGGTAACAGTTGAGAATGACATGTAACAGTTGAGAATGACATGTAACAGTTGAGAATGACAAGTAACAGTTGAGAATGACAAGTAACAGTTGAGAATGACAAGTAACAGTTGACAATGTCAAGTAACAGTTGAGAATGACAAGTAACAGTTGAGAATTACAAGTAACGGTTGAGAATGACAGGTAACAGTTGAGAATGACAGGTAACAGTTGAGAATGACAGGTAACAGTTGAGAATGACAAGTAACAGTTGAGAATGACAAGTAACAGTTGAGAATGACAAGTAACAGTTGACAATGTCAAGTAACAGTTGAGAATGACAAGTAACAGTTGACAATGTCAAGTAACAGTTGACAATGTCAAGTAACAGTTGACAATGTCAAGTAACAGTTGAGAATGACAAGTAACAGTTGACAATGTCAAGTAACAGTTGACAATGACAAGTAACAGTTGAGAATGACAAGTAACAGTTGAGAATGACAGGTAACAGTTGAGAATGACAAGTAACAGTTGACAATGTCAAGTAACAGTTGAGAATGACAAGTAACAGTTGACAATGTCAAGTAACAGTTGAGGATGACAGGTAACAGTTGAGAATGTCAAGTAATAGTTGACAATGTCAAGTAACAGTTGAGAATGACAAGTAACATTTGAGAATGACAAGTAAGAGTTGAGAATGACAAGTAACAGTTGACAATGTCAAGTAACAGTTGACAATGTCAAGTAACAGTTGAGAACGACAGGTAACAGTTGAGAACGACAGGTAAAAGTTGAGAACGACAGGTAACAGTTGAGAACGACAGGTAACAGTTGAGAACGACAGGTAACAGTTGAGAACGACAAGTAACAGTTGAGAACGACAGGTAACATTTGAGAACGACAAGTAACAGTTGAGAATGACAGGTGACAGTTGACAATGTCAAGTCATAGTTGAGAATGTCAAGTAACATAGTTGACAATGTCAAGTAACAGTTGAGAATGACAGGTAACAGTTGAAAATGACAGGTAACAGTTGAGAATGTCAAGTAACAGTTGAGAATGACAAGTAACAGTTGAGAATGACAAGTAACAGTTGAGAATGACAAGTAACAGTTGAGAATGACAAGTAACAGTTGAGAATGACAAGTAACGTTTGAGAATGACAGGTAACAGTTGAGAATGACAGGTAACAGTTGAGAATGACAAGTAACATTTCAGGTAACAGTTGAGAATGTCAAGTAACAGTTGAGAATGACAGGTAACAGTTGAGAATGACAGGTAACAGTTGAGAATGACAGGTAACAGTTGAGAATGACAAGTAACGGTTGAGAATGACAGGTAACAGTTGAGAATGACAGGTAACAGTTGAGAATGTCAAGTAACAGTTGAGAATGACAAGTAACAGTTGAGAATGACAGGTAACAGTTGAGAATGACAGGTAACAGTTGAGAATGACAGGTAACAGTTGAGAATGACAAGTAACGTTTGAGAATGACAGGTAACAGTTGAGAATGACAGGTAACAGTTGAGAATGACAAGTAACATTTCAGGTAACAGTTGAGAATGTCAAGTAACAGTTGAGAATGACAGGTAACAGTTGAGAATGACAGGTAACAGTTGAGAATGACAGGTAACAGTTGAGAATGTCAAGTAACAGTTGAGAATGACAAGTAACAGTTGAGAATGACAGGTAACAGTTGAGAATGACAGGTAACAGTTGAGAATGACAAGTAACGTTTGAGAATGACAGGTAACAGTTGAGAATGTCAAGTAACAGTTGAGAATGACAAGTAACAGTTGAGAATGACAGGTAACAGTTGAGAATGACAGGTAACAGTTGAGAATGACAAGTAACGGTTGAGAATGACAGGTAACAGTTGAGAATGACAGGTAACAGTTGAGAATGACAAGTAACATTTCAGGTAACAGTTGAGAATGTCAAGTAACAGTTGAGAATGACAGGTAACAGTTGAGAATGACAGGTAACTGCTGAGAATGACAGGTAACAGTTGAGAATGACAAGTAACAGTTGAGAATGACAGGAAACAGTTGAGAATGTCAAGTAACAGTTGAGAATGACAGGTAACAGTTGAGAATGTCAAGTAACAGTTGAGAATGTCAAGTAACAGTTGAGAATGACAAGTAACAGTTGACAATGTAAAGTAACAGTTGAGAATGACAGGTAACAGTTGAGAATGACAGGTAACAGTTGAGAATGACAGGTAACAGTTGAGAATGACAGGTAACAGTTGAGAATGACAGGTAACAGTTGAGAATGACAGGTAACAGTTGAGAATGACATGTAACAGTTGAGAATGTCAAGTAACAGTTGAGAATGACAAGTAACAGTTGAGAATTACAAGTAACGGTTGAGAATGACAGGTAACAGTTGAGAATGACAGGTAACAGTTGAGAATGACAGGTAACAGTTGAGAATGACAAGTAACATTTCAGGTAACAGTTGAGAATGACAGGTAACAGTTGAGAATGACAGGTAACAGTTGAGAATGACAGGTAACAGTTGAGAATGACAGGTAACAGTTGAGAATGACAGGTAACAGTTGAGAATGACAGTTAACAGTTGAGAATGACAGGTAACAGTTGAGAATGACAAGTAACGGTTGAGAATGACAGGTAACAGTTGAGAATGACAAGTAACATTTCAGGTAACAGTTGAGAATGTCAAGTAACAGTTGAGAATGACAGGTAACAGCTGAGAATGACAGGTAACAGCTGAGAATGACAGGTAACAGCTGAGAATGACAGGTAACAGTTGAGAATGACAGGTAACAGTTGAGAATGTCAAGTAACAGTTGAGAATGACAGGTAACAGTTGAGAATGTCAAGTAACAGTTGAGAATGTCAAGTAACAGTTGAGAATGACATGTAACAGTTGAGAATGACATGTAACAGTTGAGAATGACAAGTAACAGTTGAGAATGACAGGTAACAGTTGAGAATGTCAAGTAACAGTTGAGAATGACAAGTAACAGTTGAGAATGACAAGTAACAGTTGAGAATGACAGGTAACAGTTGAGAATGACAGGTAACAGTTGAGAATGACAGGTAACAGTTGAGAATGACAAGTAACGGTTGAGAATGACAAGTAACAGTTGAGAATGACAGGTAACAGTTGAGAATGACAAGTAACATTTCAGGTAACAGTTGAGAATGTCAAGTAACAGTTGAGAATGACAAGTAACAGTTGAGAATGACAGGTAACAGCTGAGAATGACAGGTAACAGCTGAGAATGACAGGTAACAGCTGAGAATGACAGGTAACAGTTGAGAATGACAAGTCACAGTTGAGAATGACAGGTAACAGTTGAGAATGTCAAGTAACATAGTTGACAATGTCAAGTAACATAGTTGACAATGTCAAGTAACATAGTTGACAATGTCAAGTAACATAGTTGACAATGTCAAGTAACATAGTTGACAATGTCAAGTAACATAGTTGACAATGTCAAGTAACAGTTGACAATGTCAAGTAACAGTTGAGAATGACATGTAACAGTTGAGAATGTCAAGTAACAGTTGAGAATGACAAGTAACAGTTGAGAATGACAAGTAACAGTTGAGAATGACAAGTAACGGTTGAGAATGACAGGTAACAGTTGAGAATGACAGGTAACAGTTGAGAATGACAGGTAACGGTTGAGAATGACAAGTAACATTTCAGGTAACAGTTGAGAATGTCAAGTAACAGTTGAGAATGACAAGTAACAGTTGAGAATGACAGGTAACAGCTGAGAATGACAGGTAACAGCTGAGAATGACAGGTAACAGTTGAGAATGACAAGTAACAGTTGAGAATGACAGGTAACAGTTGAGAATGTCAAGTAACAGTTGACAATGTCAAGTAACAGTTGAGAATGACATGTAACAGTTGAGAATGTCAAGTAACAGTTGAGAATGACAGGTAACAGTTGAGAATGACAAGTAACATTTCAGGTAACAGTTGAGAATGTCAAGCAACAGTTGAGAATGACAAGTAACAGTTGAGAATGACAGGTAACAGTTGAGAATGACAGGTAACAGTTGAGAATGACAGTGACAGGTAACAGTTGAGAATGACAGGTAACAGTTGAGAATGACAAGTAACAGTTGAGAATGTCAAGTAACAGTTGAGAATGACAAGTAACAGTTGAGAATGTCAAGTAACAGTTGAGAATGACAAGTAACAATTGAGAATGACAAGTTACATTTCAGGTAACAGTTGAGAATGTCAAGTAACAGTTGAGAATGACAAGTAACAGTTGAGAATGACAAGTAACAGTTGAGAATGACAGGTAACAGTTGAGAATGACAGGTAACAGTTGAGAATGACAGGTAACAGTTGAGAATGACAAGTAACGGTTGAGAATGACAGGTAACAGTTGAGAATGACAGGTAACAGTTGAGAATGACAAGTAACATTTCAGGTAACAGTTGAGAATGTCAAGTAACAGTTGAGAATGACAAGTAACAGTTGAGAATGACAGGTAACAGCTGAGAATGACAGGTAACAGCTGAGAATGACAGGTAACAACTGAGAATGACAGGTAACAGTTGAGAATGACAGGTAACAGTTGAGAATGTCAAGTAACAGTTGACAATGTCAAGTCACAGTTGAGAATGTCAAGTAACATAGTTGACAATGTCAAGTAACATAGTTGACAATGTCAAGTAACATAGTTGACAATGTCAAGTAACATAGTTGACAATGTCAAGTAACATAGTTGACAATGTCAAGTAACATAGTTGACAATGTCAAGTAACATAGTTGACAATGTCAAGTAACAGTTGAGAATGTCAAGTAACAGTTGAGAATGTCAAGTAACAGTTGAGAATGACAAGTAACAGTTGAGAATGACAAGTAACAGTTGAGAATGACAAGTAACGGTTGAGAATGACAGGTAACAGTTGAGAATGACAGGTAACAGTTGAGAATGACAAGTAACATTTCAGGTAACAGTTGAGAATGTCAAGCAACAGTTGAGAATGACAAGTAACAGTTGAGAATGACAGGTAACAGTTGAGAATGACAGGTAACAGTTGAGAATGACAGTGACAGGTAACAGTTGAGAATGACAGGTAACAGTTCAGAATGACAAGTAACAGTTGAGAATGTCAAGTAACAGTTGAGAATGACAAGTAACAGTTGACAATGTCAAGTAACAGTTGAGAATGACAAGTAACAGTTGACAATGTCAAGTAACAGTTGAGAATGACAGGTAACAGTTGAAAATGTCAAGTAACAGTTGAGGATGACAGGTAACAGTTGAGAATGTCAAGTAATAGTTGACAATGTCAAGTAACAGTTGACAATGTCAAGTAACAGTTGAGAATGACAAGTAACAGTTGACAATGTCAAGTAACAGTTGAGAATGACAGGTAACAGTTGAAAATGTCAAGTAACAGTTGAGGATGACAGGTAACAGTTGAGAATGACAGGTAACAGTTGAGAATGACAAGTAACAGTTGAGAATGTCAAGTAACAGTTGAGAATGTCAAGTAACAGTTGAGAATGGCAGGTAACAGTTGAGAATGACAAGTAACATAGTTAAAAATGCCAAGTAACAGTTGAGAATGACAGGCAACAGTTGAGAATGTCAAGTAACAGTTGAGGATGACAGGTAACAGTTGAGAATGTCAAGTAACAGTTGAGAATGACAAGTAACAGTTGAGAATGACAGGTAACAGTTGACAATGTCAAGTAACAGTTGAGAATGACAAGTAACATAGTTGACAATATCAAGTAACAGTTGAGAATGACAGGTAACAGTTGAGAATGTCAAGTAACAGTTGAGGATGACAGGTAACAGTTGAGAATGTCAAGTAACAGTTGAGAATGTCAAGTAACAGTTGAGAATGACAAGTAACAGTTGAGAATGACAGGTAACAGTTGAGAATGTCAAGTAACAGTTGAGAATGACCAGTAACAGTTGAGAATGACAGGTAACAGTTGAGAATGACAAGTAACAGTTGAGAATGACAAGTAACAGTTGAGAATGACAGGTAACAGTTGACAATGTCAAGTAACAGTTGAGAATGACAAGTAACAGTTGAGAATGTCAAGTAACAGTTGAGAATGACAGGTAACAGTTGAGAATGTCAAGTAACAGTTGAGGATGACAGGTAACAGTTGAGAATGTCAAGTAACAGTTGAGGATGACAGGTAACAGTTGAGAATGACAGGTAACAGTTGAGAATGAGAAGTAACAGTTGAGAATGACAGGTAACAGTTGAGAATGACAAGTAACAGTTGAGAATGAATGACAGGTAACAGATGAGAATGACAGGTAATGACAGGTAACAGTTGAGAATGACAGGTAACATAGTTTTGCCTCATGATTCCGATGGCAGGCCTTGTCAGGTTAACCTCACATTTTAATTTTAAGTTGAAATAAAATTATAAAATATTGCAAACCATACCAAACATAGTTGACGGTCAATTAATATACTCCTTACCGTTAAGTAATTGTAGATAAAACATATTTATATATTTTAAAATATAAAAATATTTACCATACTGTTTTCAAAATATATGCCACAGAACAAAATTATGTGATTTGTGCAACAAATGTGATGCCGGTCACATGGTTTTGGGATAAACCATTTTTAGTGTTCAGGGGGTATTTGGTTAGTAACATAGTTGAGAGAATTCTTATGGTCATTAATAAAATGTATTTGAAAGAAAATTACATTTAAACAATCTATTTTTCTAAAGTATTTAGAATGTAGAAAAAATAAGAATATGATATTTATGAAGAAAATTGTTAGAAAAAATAGAATTATCATCAATGAGCATCAAATGTATCCTAAATTATATTTGCCATGAAAATAAATACATAAACGCAATGATTTTCATATTAGAGAGGTAATACTTTCAGCCCTAAACCCCCTCACAAAAAATGTGTGCATGAAGTATGGAACATACAGATAATATGTAAATGGTTTAATTGACTGCAATCAGAATGTCTACATCCTACTTTACCTCAAGACAGTAAATTTAGGGTACAAACCTTAATACTTGTGTAAATACTAAATACTAATTATTTTATGTTCATTATAAATTTGGACCAAAGCTTTGTTTTTACTCAAGGACAGGATTTTAAAAATTAAAAATGTTCTACACATTAAGGGCTTAGTTTTGAAAGCCAACAGTCAAAGTAAAACAGCGCCCCTCATTGGACACTAAAAGCCCACGTGTTTGATTCACTGCACTGAGAACTAAGAAACTGTAAACAAACTTGAAAATGGTCTTTATCCCCCATGGAAACAGGAGCACAGAGAAAATAAAGAAAGTTATTGTAAATAAAATAAATTTATTTACAGAGAAAATAAAATAATATTGTTTGTAACTATTACTACGAAACTATTGGGTTTAAAGAATTATGATTAGAATTGCACAAGCAAGTCTTGTGTAAAATATATAGAATAAATGTGAACGAACCTATAAACCAGCAGAATTAGATTTAATAACCTTTTTTGAAGTGAAATAGCGGTTTATTAATAATTCATACCAACCACATTATGCAGTCCGGTGGCTGTCGGCGTTCAAGGTAGAGAACTTGTTTGATGAAAGAGTCAGTGGGGGTCACGGCGGCGTTCACTTGTTGGGGCTTCAAACGAATATGGGGTTGCATACCTAAAAGGAAAAATTATTTTAAAAAATTATAAAAATAAAAAAATATGTTATTTACGCTTAAGTGTTTCTGTGACCTTGACTGAAAAATAATAAATTTGCGTCGTGTAATATTTCACACAAACTCATTATAATGCCAATTTAACTGTTATACTTACAATCTCGTGTAATGTGTTTGATCTTGACTTGATCACTGTTCTCAATGAACCTGAATGATAAGCGTTATCGGAATGACTCACGTGATGTGCAACTGTGCTGTCGGACGCCATCTTGGCTCAACGCACGTAGTTCCGAGTGAATGGCGTCATTCTTCCTGTTAGATCCGTAATGACCTCAGTTTCCTACGTGTGTTTTACAATAGTTGTTCCCAGGTTATTTTGGAGTCATGAACGCTGCTTCAGTGGTTCAGAGGCTGGCAGGAATATCTGGAGCTCTTGCAGTCGCAGCAGGTGCTTATGGAGCTCACGGTAAGAGTCCTTTCTGGGCGATTGTGTTTTGTTTAGCTGACGGGACTCTTCAGACGATTGCTGCGTTATGAAGATTAAAAATATATTGCACGACTGGGCACATGACAGGTCTAGCGTGACTGCGCGCACATTAAGTTACCTGGACATTACCTCAAAGTTGTAAGCTTTTCTGCTACTCTTTCGTG
Organism: Meda fulgida; assembly: GCA_030578275.1. Classification (NCBI taxonomy): domain Eukaryota; kingdom Metazoa; phylum Chordata; class Actinopteri; order Cypriniformes; family Leuciscidae; genus Meda; species Meda fulgida. The sequence goes on from CM060622.1 coordinate 47,742,626, forward strand.
TGTTTGTGTCTTGGACAGGCTTCCGACACGGTGAAGCGAGTGAATACCAGAGAGAAGTGAGTATATTTGGCTATATATATCCTGTGTCATTGTCACATTGATTTTTAATCTTGCATAGTATCTAAAAAAAAAACGGGTTTATTGTGTACATTTGAGTTTATTTGGCGTAGAAGCCCATTTCCGCTACATAAGATACAAAAAAATACATCTTTTAGTCAATCGCTATGATTATGACAAACAATTTTGACGCAAGTCAAAACTTTGAGATATTTTTTGTCATTATAACACACTTTTTGACTCATAATTATGACTTAGTATTTCATAATTTAGATATTTAATTTCAATTATGCCTTAGTATTATACTTTCAAGTATATATTTATAACTTTCTCTCATAATAATGACCTCTTTTTATTTATTTGGCTAGTTATGTTCTGTGTCTTTGTCACATTGTTCATCTTGCTGCAATTGTTATAAAAAAAATCGGATTTATTGTGTGTGTGCACAGTAAGGGCTTTGGTATGCCCATTTCTGCCACATAAGGAAAAAAAATTGCTTTGGCAAATCACCTTTATTTATTTAGCGCTTTTTACAATACAGATTGTTTCAAAGCAGCTTTACAGAGATAACAGGAAAATATCTGTTTTTTTATTTATTTATCTCAGTAAATCATAATTATGACGGAAAAAGTCGAGATTATAATAAACAATTGACTTAAGTGAAATCTTTTTATTTTTTTACTCATAATTATGACTTAGTATTTCATAATTTTGACATTTTATTTCAATTTTGCCTTAGTATTATACTTTTAACTATATCTTTATAATTTAATCTCATAATTATAACTATGATTTGGTATCTTACAATTATTATTATTATATTATAAAGTCATATTTATGACTTACCAAAGCATACTTTTGTGGGAGGTGCTGGGGTAATAGATTTTTTTTTCACTATGTAACCCACATTATTAACAGATAAGGCAGAGTTATCATTATGAATGTAAAGCATTATTTATAGTTATTATTCAGGTCAAGGTGCAACGCAACAAAATGACAGTTCTGCTCTCTATGTGTCTTCAGTTATATGATACAGCAAATAAGTACCACTTCTACCACAGTCTGGCGTTGTTAGGAGCCGCTCGCTGTGGGAAACCAGCTCTGGTAAACACACCTCAACCTCATTCTTATTATAACATAAACATTTTCAGCTACTTATGATAACTACTGAAATCATTGAGATATACACAGAAATTGAGTCACCTAGCTTTCTAAAAGCGTCCCAGTTTATGAATTCATCTTATATATTATGTCTTTCATACCTGTCAAAGATATGGCTCTCTGTAATATTTGATTGTGATTCTTTGATGAAATATTATCTAATGATTCTAATCTGCATAATTGACAGTTGTCTCAGGAAACCGATTTCATAATAGAGGTTTAATTTCTCTTGTTATATCCATCTTCGGTCTCATGTTTCTTACTTGATTAAATAATAGATAACTCAAATCAATATGTCATGTCCATTTATTCATTTATATGCCAAGTAGCCTTGTAAGAAGTCGTTATTATAATATAAAATAAATCCCTTTAGGGACCGGATGATAAAGTGAAGTCCCCTGCACTTTATTCTGTGATAATAAATAAATAAATTAAAAAATGAATAATTTCATCAGAATTCTTGGCTACTTTTGAGTGGAAATAGAGATATAATGATATCAATTCTGACACCTGGCATCATATTTACTTTGTGACCATGTCTGCATACATTATCAATCTATCCTGTTGAAAGCAACATTGTCAATTTCGGCAATCGTATATGTCATGGATGTAATAATCTCGGGTATGACATGCATGTATACTGTATGATGATGACACCTGTTGAATCTTAGGTTATGACGCAAGTTAATATAGAAGAATAAAACGTCATCAGCATGAGCTAGTGGTGAACAAACAGAGCAAGATCAATCACACTTTGGCAATTGTGTTTTTTATAAGTGCTAATAAAACGAGAGTAAGTGAAAGAATATGGCTTGGCAAAAGAAGCCACCTTGGCACGTCAATCTTGCAAATGGAGCTTGAGGAAAATAGTTTTAAGTTTTATCACGTCGTGTTGATCAATGCGCCATTTCATGTTGCATGTTATTGGCTAGTCAACTCAGCACACGAGGGTCGTAGCAGCAAACACACTGAGATTGTCGTACTGAATTGTCAGGAAATTATCTCAGGCTATCTTTGGTGACAACAGCCGTCTTTGAGCCTCTCTCACTGTACGACGTAGATCCACCGTTTAGGATCCACGACCACAGAGATCAATCGCCACGATTGGTCATATTTCATCTGGGACGCCCCAAAATCATACAAAGTGTACCGGGCATGAAGCAGAGTTTGTATTAAGAAATGAATTAACATAATAAGGAAGCAATCCCGTAAATAACACTTTTTTTTCTCTCTCCTCAAGGCGGGTGCAATCCTCCTCACTGGCATGGGCTGCTTCTGTGGTCCGCTCTACCACCAGGCCTTAACCAACGACCCCAGCTTCAGCAAGCTGGCACCAATCGGAGGCTCGTTGCTCATCGTTGGCTGGGCTGCAATGGCTCTTTGATCTGTGTTTTTGCATTCTCAGAGATGATGTTCTGTTTTGTCATTTGAACAAGAAAAAGAGGAGATATGGGGTGGCTGAAGGAGAAAAAGGGTGGAGAATTTCACATCTTATCTAAAACCCTTTTCAGTCACATCTGGAAAGTGATGATAAGGCCTTGAGATCAAACATAACTCTTTTATTTCCTTCCACACTGTCAGAGGCATCTTTATTTTGTCAGCATGGGGGAAAAAAAACTTTTGAGAAGCTTTCCTTATTACCGTGAATGAGTCACATTCTAGGTTTGTTCATGTCTTGAAAGCTTTTGTACATATGTTTCCTTTGTTTGAAAAAATAAAGTTGATTGCCAGTCTGACCTTCTGATACTGGAGGAAATGTCTCTGTGAATGTCTCTCTCAGGTCAGCCATCTCAATAGCCTTCAAGCTTTTGATCCTGTATGTATGACAGTACAAAGCAGTTCATTACCGGCGACGTCACTTTTAGCGCTTCCAGTGTCCAAACTTATCTTTATTCAAATGAAAAGTGAAATCCAATGAGGTTTTAATTCCAGGGCCTGTGACTGTCAGCACACAGCTGAGTTGGGAACCTTTGAAAATGACTTTATAAATCCTCAGGTCAATTTGCAAGGGCAGCCTCATAAGCCAACTCTATTGAGGAGAGAGGCTTCTATTGATGAGGCACGTCCCAATAAAGTGATCACACCACTCGTAAAACCCTCATTAACTCGAGCTATTAGAAGACCCGTGCAAATCAGGGCAAGGCAATCAAACCACTTTAGTCTCCTCATGACCGCACTGATAGAAGAATAGGACTCTCTGCTTGCGGATAGAACAAATGACATTCATGCTTATATTTGAAAGACTGAACAATATAAAGGCGTTTTCAGATAATTAGCGTTTCCTCTTCCCTGACATTTGAATAGCACTGGGAATTCCACCAGTCGCTCATTACTGAAGTCAGATCAGAGTCGTCTCGTTAGAACCCATAAAGGCGTGTACATGCGCTCTGCTTCACGAGGCCGTGTTAAGTGTCTCCTGTCTGGAGAGATGCAGCCAGGAAAAATCGATGTTTCAAGCAACCAATACATTGCAGTGGCCCTGTGGTCATTCGGTCGTTAAATTCTCATCGCGCTTGAATGATCTTTCGGCGTTTGAACCAGCAGCGCTGTGGGCAAGCATCTCAGTTTCACTACAGTTGGGTGAGCGGTCAGTGAGGTAGGTGTTGTTAATTGCGACTCATGGGAGTTGAAGTCTCTCTCTGTCGGTATTCACATGGCTTCGCTTCCTCCCCTGAACGCCATCTGACATTTCGCACTTACCCTCGCTTGTGTGGGCAGTGCCAATTCATTCCCCGGTCTGATTTACCGTGACCTCGGTTGTCGAAAGAGTCGTCTGAAGGTGTGGGAGGTTATGATTTTCCCGCTTTTGATGAAATGCCCACACACACTGATATGATTACCCAAAATCTCTCTTTCCCGCTCGCTTTTCTAGGCGTCAATCATCCCAGAGAAGAGTGTTAATTCAATTTCACTTCAACATGTCAGTCTCCATTCAACCCCCTGCATACAACCATGAAAAGATCATCATTCTTTCTGATGTGCTGCTTCAAAAGCTGTCACTACATTCTTCAATGTTAAAAATCTCATATGAAACTGCCGTCCGGCCTTTTTTTTCTGTGAAAGGCAAGTGGATTGTGTCGATACAAAAGCTTGATTAAAGCACTGAATAGAGAAGAGTTTTGTATTATAAATGAAGATGTAATTATATGCGCATTAGATTACAGGTTTCACTTGTTAATTAGAAGGTGTAGAGCTGCTGGAAAGAACGGAGCTGAAGAAGTGAAGAATTAAAAGCATCTCGCTGTCTTCGGCCTCCGCCGTTACTTGTCAATTATTTGCGCTGTCAGCCTCTCAGATGCTGCTTCAAAGGGGAGGTATTTCAAGGTAACACCACAACAGAATGGGAGAGCTGGCGAGAGTTTCGAAAATCTTTTGATCACCCTTTACTCCTGGAAAAAAAGTATTGGAGCTGAGGAGAGGTGGAGTTTAAAAGCTGCCAGGGGAACATTTGACTGGATTCATGGTGTTTGGTTTTTCAAATTGTGTTCCCTCACACTAAAGGGCAGAGTTGCTGTTCTCTATTTTTAGGTTGCCGACCAGACCAGTAAAACAAAATACTATAGGCTAATAGAGGGTAGTAAAGGATACATTGTCAGTTAAATGCAAAGCATTTCCCAGATAATATTTTTTGGTTTGGCATTGGGTATCATGACAATTTAATGATTGGTATGAATTTAATTTCTCACATTTTGTCCTTATAATTTATTTAGGAGTGGGATTCCACTTTAAAGGAAAACAGCCAATAGCTTTTTCTTTATATCACAGCTCAGTCAGAGCCTTTGAGCTCAGTAAAGCCACATTTTCCTCTTAATCTCTAACCGTTTCTCCTCCTAATCTCCTCCATGTTGCTTTAAAATACAGCATTCTGTGCACAATTCAAAATGTGTGAACAAGTGAACAATTTTAGCTGCAGCTTCAGTGTCTGTTTCTAGTGCAGGGGGCGGGACACTTAAGACTCCAGAGAGCATTTGATTGGACATGAAAATCTGATGAGAAGCTGAAGTGCAGAGTGATGTTATCAAAATTATTGATAAGTGAGAGATTAGGCTGCATTCAAAATTGCACTTCCCTGCAATATAGTAGGTGCAAAACAGTATCTGACAAGAGTAGTGTGTCTGAATTCACAGTAAGCTAGCATAAAAAGAGTAGGCAAAAAGGAGCCAAATGAGATTCTGAAGTGTGCATACGATGGACAATATACTATTCCATGAGGCCACGGGAGAGGATTTGTGAATGACAGTGAGGTAATAATTCATTACATTTATATAGCGCTTTTCTCGGCACTCAAAGCGCTCTACATAGAAGGGGGAATCTCCTCAACCACCACCAACGTGCAGCATCCACCTGGATGATGCGACGGCAGCCATATTGTGCCAGAACGCCCACCACACACCACACACCAGCTTACTGGTGGAGAGGAGACAGGGTGATGAAGCCAATTGGTATATATATATATATATATATATATATATATATATATATATATGGGGATTATTAGGAGGCCATGATGGACAGAGGCCACTGGGCAAATTTGGCCAGGATGCTGGGGTTATACCCCTACTCTTTCAAAAGACATCCTGGGATTTTTTGTGACTACAGAGAGTCACAAACCGTCTCGTCGGTTTAACGTCTCATCCGAAGGACGGTGCTCTTTAACAGTATAGTGTCCCCATTACTATACTGGGGCATTAGGACCCACACAGACCACAGGGTGAGCACCCCCTGCTGGCCTCACTAACACCTCTTCCAGCAGCAACCTGGTTTTCACAGAAGGTCTCCCATCCAGGTACTAACCAGGCTCAGCCCTGCTTAGCTTCAGTGGGCAACCAGTCTTGCGCTACAGGGTGATATGGCTGCTGGCAACTGACACTGGGAGGTCACATAATAATGCAACATGGCAAATGTATGTCTGGATTACATTCATACTACACATAGGCTATATAGAACACACTTTTTTAGCGGTCATGAAGTAATTATTACAATTAAGTAGCCTACCTAGTCAAGAGAGTATTCAATTTTGTACGCAGCCTCTGGTTTTAATGCTTATATCTTTTAAATGTGAATGTTGTCATTGTTTTGGAGGACACTCCAAAATAAATTTCGATATCATGGGTACTTTAACACTTATCCTTTCTATTCTTGCATCAAAATAAATATATATTATAATATCAGATAAAAAAACAAAAACAAATAATTAAACTAATTATTTTTGTGAGACATAAACCAGTGCAGATAGTTTACTGTAATTGCGCCTAAAACTCATCATGGCCAGGATAGACTCGTGTCCATTTTAAAGTAGCCTACTACTAATCCCAAGATTCTCGGAGGAGGTCCATTATTTCCGGGAAAAGTGTTGCCAGTGGGAAGGTGCTCGCAGGGGGACTTGTTGGAAATGACGGGAGCTGAAATCCTGTTTAACTAAAGAAATCACAACAAGCAACCCGGGGTCTAAGGCAGGGAGCACCGAGCCAGCGGATAACAGGGTGTGTGTAAATGATAAAGAACTAGTGTCATCGCTGAATCTTGCGGTGTTGTAGCTGGTTAGCACGTTAGCTCGCTCCACACCTGCTAGTCGGCTCATTTGGGCTGCTTGATTTACACGCATCTCAGTGGACACATGAAACAAATATTTCCCCCCTCATACAGCACACGTCATGGGCAATTACTGTTTAGATGGCATATTTCAGACGTCTCGTCATGTTTATGAAAATTAACTGTAAAGTTGTTTCGCTGGAGACATTAGCTGGCTAATTAGCTATTAATCTGCCCACTGACCTACATTCCGCTACTGTCGCTATGAATAACTAACCTACGTGTAACTATTTAGGTGTTCATAACAAGTAATAAATAGTTTGGGTAGTTTGTAGTAACTTACTGAGTATGACCTAAATGTAACGGTTATGTTTCCTTATCAGCGGTTTGATGTGTTTATTATTTAATGTCGATTTTTTTTAAGCAATGCCATTTAATAATTATTTAAATGCATACATTTAATGAGACTCTTTGACGTTATATTGATAAGTGTGATTATTTTGAGACAGTTTGGTAATATTGTAGTGGTTTCTCGCAGGTAATGCTCAATGGAGACTCTCATGAGTACCGTTGCGCCGGTGAAGGGCGTGCCCGAGGTGGACTTCCGCTCGGGCACGACGCTGGAGGAGCTGTCGGCGCAGGTGCACGCGCTCGTGCTGCTGGAACAGGGAGAGTTCGGGGACCAGACCGCGCTCGAGGTGCACACGGCCAAAGACTTCATCTTTAATATGCTGGGTGAGAAGAATACCATAGTGAACACACTTACTCAAATATACACATAATATAAACAACACTTTGATTCCTTGTCATGAACCATCATCTCTCCCTCTCTGTGTACACATAATATAAACAACATTTTGATTCCTTGTGAGTTTTCATGAACATCATCTCTGTGTGTGTGTGTGTGTGTGTGTGTGTGTGTGTGAGAGAGAGAGAGAGAGAGAGAGAGAGAGAGAGGGAGAGAGAGGGAGGGAGAGAGAGGGAGAGAGAGGGACACACTTGGTAAATCCTACATTATGAGGGCAACATGTCCCCGTAAAGATGGCAATATCTGAAATCTTGTTTTCATGAACCATCATCATCTCTCTCTCTACATTATGGGGACAAAATGTGATCCTTGTCCTTGTGGGGACATTTTTTCATCCCCATGAGGATAACAGCTTATAAATTATTCCAAGTGATGTCTTTTGAAAATGTAAATATGTATAATGTTTTCTGTGATGGGTTAGATTAAGGGGATAGAATATACTGTACAATATAAAAATCATTATGCCTATGGAAAGTCCCCATAAAACATGAAAACACAACGTGTGTGTAGATTCTGTCGAAACATCATATTACTGTAGCTGATTAGATAAAGTGAGAACCGTAAAACCCCTCTGGTGTACATTTAGGTATGGAGTATTATTTTTATTTATTTTTATGTCAAATTGCATTCAGGATATTTAGAATGAAGTCATACTCATCGAACTCTTCAAACCAAGTGTGTATTTTATAAAAACAGACGAAAAAGACTTAAATATGGCATTTATTCAAGGCATATTTTCACTGGCCGGATAATCTTGATGTCTCTGAATCAGATCTTGACCCGAGTGAAGCTGTCTGTCCAGCAGGTGTCTCTAGTTCTCCTTGTTTGTTTTTCGCTCTGTATTTCACCCCAGATCTCTCCAACACCCCTTTCTAATCCCTTGCTCTCCCGTCTCCATGCACACACACACACACACAAACACACACTAAATGTCATCCTGTTTTGTATGACATAAGTGAGACAGAGAGATTTGCAGGACTGTATTGTTCTCTGTAATCCTGTCAAATGCTGGATTTGCTGACATTTTCTCTCTCATTCCACTTTTTTCTTTCCCTCGCCTGCTGTTTTTATATATATTTTTATAGCCATAGCCTGTTCTCTCCTTCGTAGGAAACCTTTTAGCCTGTAGCTCTCGTCTGTGTTTGTTTCATTTGTTCCATTGTTAAATGTGACTCATCCAGTACTTGTTTTGTTTGTCGTTTACTCTTGGACCTTTGTTTACTGACGTGGAGATGGATTTTTTTTCTGCCATCCTGTCAGTGCGACGTTTATGTTTCTTTTTACCTGCCTCCTGTTGCTTCTCCCTTTTTTTTCATCCTTTTTAACCCCTTGATGTTCAGCCAAAAGCTTCCGGCTTATTTTTTTCTCGTTTGCCGTTTCCATCTCTCTCTAAAAATATGCTGACATTTTCAAAGCGACATCCATCACACACCTACTGAGAATGATAGATAGACAGCTTGTTATTTTTATGCCAGGTAGAGGACTCTTTAGCAATACTCTGCCTCCTTACATACAGTATGATTGTAAAAACTGATGATCCACTTTTGTTGATCCTTACTTATCCATGAGAGTTTCGATATTAAGACATTTCAGAAGACCTGAATGGATTCTTAAAGTGCAAGTGTGGCAGTGATCAATAAATCATTATGATTTCTGTTTCCACACCTCCATGACCTGCAAACATTAGCATACCATCTGCACGCCAGCCTCTAGACTAACTACAATCCCTCGAACATATTTCTCCCAGAGGAGCTAATTAAACTGAAATAGTGTTAAAAATGTAAAGGGCAAAAGGGATCATTGTTATTGTAGAAAAACCAAAAAAACACTCTGCATCAACGTTCTGGTGTGAAGGTCACCGGCTCCCTGAAACAAACGCCATAAACAATGTCAATGGGTCATTCGCCAATAATTACGTACACTAACGTATTTATACGCACATTTAAACTTCTCATGAAACTGCCTTATTAATTCTAATGTTGATAAATTCTAAATGTATCTGTTTAAAATTTCATCTTAATTAAGAGTATGTGATTTTTGCGTAGGAGTGGTTTCAGTTGTTCCTACATTTTTTTTTTCCCGCCCGTAAATTTAGAATAAATCTTAGAACAAAATTCATTGATGAATCATGATTCGTTTGTGAAAACGTTCTTCACAGACGCATTCTTAGTGAATGAAACCCAATGTTTTAGTCCAACTGAAATCCTTCCACGCCATTTTTTGACTTAATGCTGGGTATTGACTCACATTTCACAATTTGATTCTATTTCAATTCACAAGCTTGCACTTCGTTTTGATTCCAATATGATTTTATTCAATACCGGTTATTTCTGATATATGTCAGGTACAATACATTAATATTTTTTGCTGTAAACTAATCCTGTAAATGCAGTTGGTACTATAGTATTAAATATTAAAGGTAAAAATGAACTGATTTGTATATAAACACTTATATTATACACAACGTAGTTTTTATAATAATAATACAGTTATAAAACTAACTTTATAATTATATAATCTTGTTTCTACTCCAATTAGATTTTTGAAATATATACATTTAAATAGTTGCTGTCATAACTTGGATTTATTCAAACATACATTAAATATTGAAGAACAGTAAAAAGATATAAAATGAATATGTAATATATTGTGTATATTTATCAAAATGCTCCTTCTAGAGTTATTTTTCTAGCTGAATATAGTTTATGGTCATTGAATGGCTTTTCTAAGGTAAATGTAATATGTGACATTGTTTACAAGCGGTTTTATTGACGTCTTTCCACAGTTAAAACACAGATTGAGCGATTACAGGACATGATACAGTTAAAGGGGTCATATTATGGTTCTAACAAAGAACATTATTTTGTGTATTTGGTTTAATGCAATGTGTTTACGTGGTTTTTGGTTTAAAAAAAAGTCATTATTTTACACATACTGTACATTAGTGTTGCTCCTCAATACCCCGATTTTTACAAAGCTCATCGTTCTGAAAAGCACGGTGAGCTCTGATTGCCCAGCAGCAATAATAACACGGCGAGAATAAAAGTTACGCCTTCTTTCTTTGCATATACATTTGGGCCACACTAAAGAAAAAGGAAAACATGAAATCGCATCATATGACCCCTTTAAGTTGTACTGTATCTTTAAACACCTTCAGATGTTTATTTCATGCTGTAACTAGTAGTAAAGCGGAAGAGATGATACAGCGATCCATCTCGCCTCGTTAAAGAGCAACAAAATGGTATTTATAGTGTGAATTTCATAATAAAATGGACAGAATTTGAAATCTGAGACTTTGTTTCATATCAAAAATAAAGCACAAGGCTTATTGCGGTTTGTTGGATGGGAGCTACAATGTTCTGTTCATTCATCTATTGAAAACAGCATAAACTAAAATATAGATTTGATTTAAGAATCGATATCAGTTCATCAAAATGAGAACAGTTTAAAATCTAGAAATCTATATTTTTTTACCCAGCCCTAGTCAGACTAACAGAGCTGGATTCGACTAGCTTGGCTTCATCCAGCATATATCAGACACTGATCGTGTATATGTCTGTTATGTATTGCTTGGACAGACAGATTATGTAGCATCATTCTATGTGCATGTGCATGAAAACATTCATCTCTTTATTTAAATCCACAATGTTAAAGTTACGTTTTGTTGGAAAAAAATTCAATAGGCCTACATTATGTGTAAGTCGTGCTTTGACAGCAGTGCACGTTGGCCTCTGATTTATGACTGGTAAATGCGTTTGCTAACCAGCTTTCCTGTGGCATCTGTCACACTGAGTGATGTTTTGTGTTGAAGGCATTATTGTGTTTTTGTTTTAAAGGGGTGGTTTACTGCTTTTTTTCTTTGCATGATTGCGTTTATGGGGCGCAATATAACATGTCTTCGTGTTTTTTTTTTTTTAAACCTTATTTTTCATAAATTTCCCCTTCGTTGTAAGCCGCTTTCTCCTCTGTCATTTGAACGGTTGACTTCCTGATTCTATGAAACCACTCCCTCACAGGCAATGCGATTAGATTGGTTAGTTGGGCCGGTGTGTTGTAATTGGCTAAACTGCCTAGTGCACGTTGTCCGGAAACTTCACGCCCATTATCTTTACGGGCGAAAGTTAAATGTGCTCCGTTCAAATGTAAATAATGGTGTCAATACTGTTATTACTGTTATAGATATAACTGTATCTGTACAGTTATATAACTGTATAGATATAACAGTATTGACACCATTATTAACATTTGACACCATTGTTTACATTATTTACATAATTTACATAATTTACATTTATTTACTGTTATAGATATAACAGTATTGACACCATTATTTACATTTGACACCATTATTTACAAAATTTACATTATTTACATTTATTTACATTTGACTACATTTGGGCTTCCTACGGATGCTGTAGTTCGTCAACAATGGCTAACATTTATGTTTGATTATGTTCCTGAAAATTACAATCGTAATTTAGCTCTTTGTGCTGCGCATTTTACGGAAGACAGCTTCCCGAATCTCCACGAATTCAATGCCGGATTCAACAAGAAACTGTTACTAAAACATGAAGCAGTTCCAACTTTAAAACCAGAGGCTGCAGTTGTTGGACCACAACCTGTAAGTAAGACTTAATCATTTTAAATGTAGCCTATTTGCATATGTAATTTCAGACGTAAAGTTTTATTTTTATCAAGGACGTAAACCAATGCCAGCGCTGACTTTAGTAGCCATTTAGTTATGCTATTTATTTCGTGAGTCTATGACAAACGTGTACAAACATTTTGGACCTGAATTTGTAATTATGTACTAATTTTGTAAACGTATTTTTCATGTATACTTTATGACATAATTTTTCGATTTGATCAAGAACGTAAACCAATGGCAACGTTGTTTGTTTATAGTAGCCAGTTAGTTCGATGCTATTTTGTGTGTATAGGACAAACGTGTATAAAGTTATTACATTATACTTTCAACACACTTTCAACGGCATGGCTTCAGCTCTCCACTATTACTCTTCCTCTTCGACAAAGCCACAGTAATATATGGCCATGCCCCCTTTTTTGCATATTCCGGAGGGAGGGTTGATGTAAATTTCTGGGTTAGTTACGTATAAAACCCGGGAAGTATCTCGTTGTAGTCCCATTCGAGTCGTTTTTGTAGGCATTAAACTTTGAAGGCATTTTTAAAAGACGATATCTCTTGCTTACGTTGAACTTTCAGCGCAGCAACTTTGCAGATACTGTTCATGCACCAACAGCAACATTACACACTATTTAAAATGAAAAAAGTGAAAATGCAATCAACCACCCCTTTAAAGTGGTCAATAATGGTGACCGTATGAGGGAGTGATGAGTGAAATGCACATGGTGATGATGGCTTCTGCCTGTAGGGAGTGATGAACATAATGAATTCATTATTTTTGCATGAACAAACTGGTAATTAGTAAAGCTACTGCTACTTGTGTTGGACAACATGATTTTTTAACACCCCTAGAAAGACACCAATTATTTTCCTTATTTCCCTATAGTGAAGGATCATCTTTGGATTATGGGTCATTAAAGCACTATTTAGAAACACATCCGTATGGCAGCTATACTTAGTATTCAGTAATTGTCCTCCTCCCATCTTTTTATTAGTGGATTGAATGTAAATGAAATTAATGTATGTGTTAAATAATTCTAAAGAAATGTGTATTGACCAATTTCTACCTTCATAAAATATTAAAAGGCAAGATGTTTGTTTTCATTAAAAAGGATTCCACTAGAGATTTAAAATGTTAATTTTAAAGAATTTAAGGAGCAACGGCTTGAATTGCAAAACAGAGTTGATGGAGACTATTCATTTATATCTTTCTCTCTGAATGAGCAGGAATGATCTGACTCAGACTGAGAAGAGGATTAGGAGATTTCTGTCATTTTAGGAATAGCATCATCTTCCTGTTTCCCTCCCTACCTTCCTCCTGCCTTTGTTCCTCACTCACTTCAGAAACCATATATATATTTCAAGATTGTTGTCTCAGAGGTGTGTTTCTGGTAATATGATTTGTTTGTGAGTTGTGACAGTGTCAACTGCAAGACAGATCACTCTTGCACTATGACAGTGGCTCATCCACAGTTGGCGTGGGTTTCTGCAGAAGGGATCTCACATCTGCTCTAAAGCACTATATTCTTACAGATTTGAAGGTGCATTAAGCGATTTCTGAGAAACAGTTGATATTTGGAATCGACAGCCAAACACAAACACCCCTCCCTTCATTGCTCCATCCACAAAAGAGCAAACACTAGGTTTGGGAATTAAAAATTGATTCCAATTCTGGAATCGGATACATGTTATAAAATGAATATTTTGATTCCACTTATCGACTCTTGTGTGTGCTTTTTAATATGGTTTAAATGTGGTTTTAACCATTACAGCACAAAACGACACGAAAGAGAACCCAATTCGTCAAAAACAGCCGCCTCTCATATCGTGCTCAAATGCTGAATTGAGTTCTCTAATGTGTTGTGTGCTTGATCGGACAAATACACGCAAAATAATGTCAAAATATCCCCGTAAACACAGTCGGTTATTAAGTGAATGTAAACAGTTGATAAAGAAAACGGATGTGTAACAGTATATTGGATCTGTGCATTCAGTCTTAAAGTGACAGCAGCCTAATAAACCTGCTGCTGTCTGTCATTACTGTTAATCAAAGAAACAAAAGAAAAAGAAAATCACTCACTGATCTTGACTGAATGACTTTTGTAACTTTAATAAGGATAAATTATGCAGTGTTATTTTACATTTAATTTTAATTTCTGAAATTTGCTCGGTTGTATTTTTATTTTCTTATTTGTTCATATTTTATTACTAACTGTATACTTGTCTTTAATAATGTTTAAAATTTATTTTAGTTAGTCTAGTTTTTTAGGTGTTTTTCAGGCTGCTGATTTTTGATCATGGTATTCAGCTGCAACACAATGTTTTGGGAAAAAACACAGAATAAATATTTTTGATATCTAAATGTTTGACCTTTTTTTTCTCACCATATTAGAATCGAAACTGGGAATCGATAAGGATAAGCAGAATCGGAATTGGAATCAAAAATCACTAAAATTCAAATGATACCCAACTCTAGTGAACACGCTAAGCTACACAGGCAACCACTAACAGCTGGCACAAGTATGGATGAAACAGCTGTGATTAAACAACAACAGCATATCTTGAACATAGCAAAAACCAAAGTTACTTGTGTATCAAGCAGAAACCACGGAACCCCTGTGTCTGTTTTCAGGTCTTCCTGCTTTCTTCAGTGCAAGAATATTAATGAATAAAAGAATATATCCAATAATAACGCGGGTCTTAAAGCACTTGCCTGATAACACTTCTTCCAATTTTTATTTCTTCTTTTTGGTAATGTTTCAGCCATCTCTCTTTCTACAGTCTTTTCTGCAGTCACTATCTCTCCTCCCCATCATAAGCTAATATTACTGATGGGCAACAAGAGTGTTTTGGTGATCGGTCTGATCCACTTTTTTTTTTTTTCCCTATTTACACAGCCAGGACTATGTACAAACTCAGTTTGCTTTTTTTTTTTCAGCAAACACACAGACCAGACATCTTCTAGCAAATATTCACAAAATTGTTTTGAGAAACACAACAGTGTCTCTCAATAATAATTCACTGCACCTTTTAAAAGCATAACATTTGTCTGTATTACATTTGTCAGCAGGAATTATCTTTAGATTGAGTAGCCTCTGGCCCTTTTGCAAGACAACTGATTGCACCGATTTAACTTTTTATTTTGTTGAATTTGTTTTATTGATGCTTGGGGTTAGACATTTTAAATGCTTTCAGCATTTTTAACTTAAATTGTTTAGAACTGTGATAACATTGCCCTCATGTCTAACTCCTACCCATCCTATATCTACCCACCTCTCCATTTGTCTTTTTAAAGACAGGTGATATTACCTCTTTAGTCATGAATATTCTTCCTTTTCACAGGCCTGGTGCAAAAGGTAGACAAACGACTACCGGTTGCCAATGAATACCTGCTGCTATCAGGTGGGGCCAGGGAAGGTGTACTTGACCTTAACCCAGAGGACCTAGGTGACTACGCCAAAGGTGTTGACTATGATTTGGACTTCACTCTACTGGTGCCTGCTCTGAAATTGCATGATCGCAATCAGCCTGTGACGCTGGACATGAGGCATTCCCCACCATGCCATTCATGGCTGAGCCTGCGCCTCTGCGATCCCGCGATGCTGATGCGTTGGCATATCTGCTGTCAAGACGAGATTAATACAGAGAATAAAGATGTGGAAAATGAAGAGGAAGAAACTGGCGGAGTACCAGGCTCAATACCATCACTACAGCATCCTCAATCATTAGATGGGTGCTACTTCTCTCCATTGTTGGTGGCCGATTGGTTTTGGAGTGTAGTTGGGACAGCGGTGGAAGACTTGCGGAGGAATCCTCAAAGAGGGATTCCTGTTCCTGATCGTGTGGAGCGTAATGGCCCTTTAACAACGCTGATTCTCACTGCAGGAACTAGCCGCATCCTCTACGACTTGCTTCCAGTGGTGTCGTTTCGTGGCTGGCCGGCCGTCGCACAGGGCTGGCTCACGACCAACCATTTCTGGGATGGTAAAATAACAGAGGAGGAGGCCATCAGTGGGTTCTACTTGCTTCCATGTTATTCTCCAGCTGCAAGTCCTCCAACCAGACCTGACCGTGAATGGAGACTTGCCTTCTCCCGTAGTGAGGTTCAGCTAAAGAAATGCGTGCCCTACCCAATGGCACAAGCCTTCCAAGCGGCTAAAGCTGTATTGTCAAGACTGTTAGCTCGCCCTCGCACCGGCCTTAGCCTCTACCACCTACGTACCTTGATGTTTTGGGCATGCGATCGCTTGCCGACCAGCTTCCTTAGCTGTCCAGATCACGAAACACCTGCACGACTCTTCCTTGGTCTTCTTGATGACTTGTCTCACTGCATTCTGGGCAAAAACTGTCCCAATTACTTTCTACCCCAGTGCAACATGCTAGAGCATCTCACGGATGGCGCTGCGCTGTTAGTTGCGCGTAAACTTGCACATTTACGTTCTGATCCTGCAGAGCACTTAAGAGCTGCTTTAGAGCAAGCGCAACAGGCATGCCAGCTCAAACGAGAGGCAGCGGGAGCTGGGATCAATGGGCATGGGTTATCATCACCTAGCCATGGATATGGTGCAGGATCACCACAGGATGACCGGCTAGCACAGCGACTACAACAGCTGGTGACAGAAAACCCTGGCAAATCAATTTCAGTCTTCCTCAACCCAGATGATGTTACACGTCCTCATTTCCGCATTGATGACAAGTTCTACTGAGTGGACTGAGTTGGTTTACACACTTCCCAGGGTGCGAAACCCTATATGACAGAACTTATAACGGATATGGTCATCTCACTGTGCTTCTGTACTGAACCAAATTGTCTCCACAGAGTTTTTTTTTTTTGTCTTTTCATTTGTCTCACTCAACAAGGCTGACTACAATCAAAGCACCTGCTTGACGCTCCCATGAGGGTTTAACAGGTGTCACAAATGTCAGGGAGAACAGAAGTAACCGGGGGAAGGATAGATGTTTTAGTTATGCGACTTGGATAAAATCAAAATTCAGTCACATCCTGAGGAAATCCCCATTGACCTGCACATCAAGCAGACTTGATCCAATTATAATATTCTATAGAGTTTGAAGAGTTTTAAATCGCTACTTAGCACTACTGTGAACAGAAACTACTGATGTTTTCTGCTGAATGAGGGCAGTAGAGCTGGAAAACCAACTAGGCCAAGGTACATCATGATGAAACCGAACGCAATGTTTTGTGTGTGTGAAGAAGTTTGCGATTATTGATCACATAAACTTCTCTTTCTTTAGTCTGTCAGTTACCCTGCTTGCTCCCTTTCTCAGGTACTTTTTATTACTTTTAACTGGCGACTTTTGACCACAGTCAAAAACAATATAAGTAGAAAGATAGAAAAAGACAAGGAACAACTCGCAAATCCAGGTCTTGTCCTTTATGTATAAGAAGCTGTTGTACAGCCCGTAGAAACAATCTTTTTTAAACAAATACTTTTCGAAGCTAGTTTTTTTTTTCTTTTCGATGTTTAAGTTATATGCCTGCTAGTATATCAAGTATCAGAGACCGTTTTAGATTCTGTATAGAGATAGGTTGTACACTGATTGATGCTAATTGTATCCTCTGATTGGATTCTAATCTACACATAAACAGTATGTGTTATAGTGCAAGGGCTTTTCTTTGTCAATCATTATTGCATATGTTTAAATAAAAAAGTGAAAGTTAGATGTTTAGAGAGAGATCTAGCCTGGGCAACTTAGGTTTAGAAAAAGGATAGAAGGAAAGTCTAAAGAGACAGGTGTGTGTGTGTGTGTGTGTGTGTGAGTGAAAGGATCCTACAGTATCTCACTCTTGCAGATTTGCATTAGTAGCTGTGGTAGGCAGAGATGGATGGAGAAAGTCAAACACGACGTCCACTGGATAGATTAAGCCGAACCAATGGGACTCATGGGATCGCAGACATCTGCTCTCACTCACTCATTGTCTCTTTCTGTCTCCTTCCCAAATCCTTCCCTCTTCATTGGCCTCCATCTCTGGCTGTTCTTTATCCATCTCTACCTCTTCGACTGCTCAAGGATTAAAGAACAATATTACATGTGTATTCAGCATAAATCGCATTAGCAGCCAGTGGGAGTTGGCAGACTATTCATGTGTGCTGCTGACATGGCTGCTGGGCATATATAGAGCAATCAGTAACAGCGTTGCCTTTAAATGATGGCAAAAAGGGGAGGGATAGGCTTTTTCTAGTGGATTTGTTATTCCAGACATGCTACTGAAAAGAGTTTGTGTAGTGTGGCACAGGTAGGCTACTATACATATATCTGCTGTATGCCAAGGAAAAGACACCAAAGATAATTTAAAAGACTGATTGCTTAGATTAAATGTAATGCGTCATGAAGGAAAGCGGATGCATATCTATTGTTAATTGTCAGGGTTTTGACACTGTATACCTTAAAAGGCCTATTTAGTGGGTTTAAATATTGTGAAATGCTTGAATCCATATTTGTAATGCTATTTTCAGTGTTTTACTGCTTATATTATGACCGTTGTTTAGCACAATGCCTGATATCAAATTAATAGTGGTACTATGCAAAATTTCTGAATCAACTCTATGAATGAGATATTAAGGCCTGCCATGCCTGTGATAATTACCAAGAGGGTTTTATACAATGATTGCATTGGGGGAAAATGAATGTTTCTGCCTCAGGGCATGATGAAATGTTCCGAATGCATTTCAGGTAAATATCTGAAGAAAGCCAAAGCACGTTCATTTTCCTTCCCAACTTTTTTTTTAATAACTTGGTCCCAGTGTTTCTTTATCTGATTGCGTAGTCCCTCTGGTCATGCTGTTGTGTACAAAAGAGTATTTTTGCCCTTGAGCAATGAATGTAAAGAACATATTTTACCTCTTAAATTAATCTAGTCACCTACTTAAATTCCCTGAATGGAAATGAAATGATGCATATTTAAATGGTACCAAATATTTATACATTTTCATATAACTTCTCTATTGTGCCTCAGAAGGCTTTTCTTTTTTCTTTTTCTTTTCTTTTTTTTATTGTGGGGGGATTGCCCTTATTTCTTTTTGTGCAATTCTATGTGATGCTGGTCGTAGCATGAAATAAAACATGAAGATTGAAGACATATGAAGATTTGTTTATATTTGATATCTATGAATGTTGCTCATCTCAAACTTTTGAAATGACATTATCTGTACTCTGAAGAGCAATTCCAGAAAGTCAGTTTAAATGAATTTATACTTTATATAATGAATGATTTGATATGATCATACGCAAGTCATACTGATCTTACTGATATGCAATCATACAGATTGACGCATAACTATGAACTCACATTTAATAAACACCAGGAACCATCATAGACCAGCACAAAACTTCATCACAAGACAATGAACCGGCAATAACAGAGTTTATATACACAGGATGACAAGGGGCTAATGAGGGACACGTGTGTATTATTGGCAGAATAATCCTACAAATAAGGCCCGTTCACACCAAGGACGAAAAATACAATGATAAAGATAAAGTTCTAAAAATCTTTCTTAATATAAAAGAATAGCAGAGTCCACACCACAACTATAACGGTAATAGCATAGAGAAACGATATCGTTGGAATCACTTTCAGAATTTTTTTTTTTCATATGATGAACGATAAAACATTGAAGCCAATCAGAATCCACCCTGCTTTTAAAGAGCTCGAGCTTTTAAAGTGTCAGAGGACAAAACTGCAGCGTACACTTAGAATAAACAGAACGTTAATATACTTATTGTTATAGTTATCTTCATAGCTATTGTTCTTGGTGTGAGTGGGACTTTAGTCTTGAAGTCTCAGATGTGCAGTACAATATTTGTGCAACAGAGGACGCTGTTTGACTACAAAGTGTTAGCTTGATCTTCAACCCTCCATTCTGTACCGATTCTCACTCGAGAGTTGTAGTTCAGAAGACACTGTAACTGCCATATATTTCCTCAGTCTCCCAACACGTTATTCTTTATGTACATAGATAGAAGTGTGATCCATAGATCCAAAAGGTGCATGTTGAAAATCTGGGACATATGCTTGGAAATAATGTTGGGGTTTTGAAAGACTAAAACAAAGATATGATTTAAAATGCAGAAGAATTATTTAAGATTCTGCACAATTTTTAGGTCACTAATCAGATGTTGTTTATGACCACGTCTACGAATAAGGCTGCCTGGAATAACATGGATTCGCACTAACTTGTGGAGTCCATGTCAGGTTGAGTGCTGCTGTCTTGAAAGCAAAAGGGAGACAGATACAAAGACATTCAATTCAACTTTCCTTCAAATATTATAATTTGTAATGGAAAAATACACAGCCTGGCCAAAAAAAGTCTCTGTTTGGATTTAAATAGGTGAATGCTTGAGAGTTTATGACTGGATCATTATTGCAGTGATTATTATGTTTCTAGCATGATATATATATATATATATATATATATATATATATATATATATATATATATATATATATATATATATATGTTTGGCAACACTTCTTCTAACCCTAATTGGTGGAGTGTGTGGCTTTTCATTTCTTTAACAACCATGTAGGAAAACACATCATGGCCATATTCCAGGATGACCATGTCAAGTGTACCTCTGGTTGGAAATAACATTTATTTCCAGTCTTTTTTTTTTTTGAGGGCAGTTTATGTAGTAAATCAGAGAAGGATCCCAATAGAAGTGTTTCACTAGTAATCTCAGACTTTTGGAACTCATTATTGTTAATCGCAGTTATTAGACTGACCCTAACCATAATAAACTTGTGTTTAGCAATGAGCAAGATATGAATCTAAAACATTATATAGGCAATTTATGAACGCAGATTTAGCTATTTTGACATTTCATATCCTCCGAGATGACAAAATCTGCTTATACTTTTCATCTCAGGTGACTCACACACTCCTGTTAACATTGGATTGTACGTCAAGATGTGTTTGAGGTTGATTGTTCTGATCATTATGCTGCAAAACAAATGTAACAAGAATTGATTTCCTGGCTATTTTTCTTACTACTTATATATGCTGTCTAGTGTTTAATAATTTAAGGTAGGTCATAAGAGCACAGCCAGTGGCTTGAAGGGCACTCTGGTTGTGGTTGATGGATTGATGAACGAATGATGTTAAGCCAATGTTGAAGAGCTTCAGACACGTCTGAGAAATATGATGAAGTTGCAGCCTCATATTTTCCCACATACTGGACACACACACACACACAGTCACGCTGATACCTCAGCAGTCTGTCCCGTTTTATAAAGAGGATTACACATCAGGCACAAGGGGATTTCCTGGAATGGGACACTCGCATTCTGTCTGCCGCCTGTGTGTCAATCATTCAGGTGTTGCTATTGCTGGACATTGCTTCACTGCAACCAGCAACTTGATTCATCCCCGTCAAGGTTAAGCAGGGGACAGATGTGAGATTTGATCCCCCGGGGTCACTGAAGGGGAGGGGCATCTCTCTGTTTTTGTCCTCCTGCTAGTGCCATTTGTTTCAGTATTCTTGGCATGGTGTGTATAGAGTGATCCTAAAGGAATTAATATAAATGACAGTGATCTCTCTCCCCTCCTTCCCTTGATGTAGTGTAGTCATTAAACAGAAATTGAAGGCTCACAGGGGCCAAATTAGAGATAATTCTGTTGATGACAAAAAAAAAAAAGATGAAAATGGCAATGATAAATGTTCTGGGGTGCGTTTCCCAAAAGCATTGTGAGCCTACGTAGATTGTAGAGACCATTGGTACCAGTGGTTTCTATGATTTGCTTAGGCTTATGATGCTTTTGGGAGATGCAGCCCTGGATTGCTTTGGACTGGAGGAACAATCTTCCAAACTCAACTCATTAAGAAACATTTGTAAACGCAACTTTTCCTCAAGCACTCGAGTCACAGTTATCCATAGTCATTTTCCCCCCTGTACTGCTTTGTGAAACTGAACCCTTCTTAATGTCTGCTCATAGTTGGATCTCATCACTAGCTTGTGCCCTTCCGGCCAATTTTGTATCGCAGTCTGGCTAATGTTATTATTTCCTTTTGATTAATAGTTTTTGTTGTATTATTCCTCACTTGCAAGTCACTTTGTAGAAAAGCATCAGCTAAATGAAATCAAATGCAGGTCGTCTTAGAGATGGGATATTACTGTATTACTGTATTGCTTGGCACGTTGTGATTTTAATAATAGCATATCAAAAAAATCTAAAGTAGGATCTCGCATTAACGGTTGTATGTGCAACATCACTTTAATGGTTATTTCTTTCAGCGTCACATACACAAACGGGCTGGGAAAGTTATTTGGCTTGCATTGAATTCTAGCATCATTCTCTAATTTTTGAGATATGAATGCAGGAACATCCACATTCACTTGCTAATCATGTCAACTTATTTTAATTTGTTTGCAACTGCCCTTAATATTGGTAACAGTATTTGTTTCAAAACCTGTCCAAACAACTTCAAAACTGGTCTCGAAACTGCTAGCATACAGTAGCTGGGCTAAAAGTACAGGGGCTGTGACATTTTAAATGTACATTTCTCTGTTCAAAACTTGTTATTGGTTAAATATTCTAAGGTGGGAGCCGATGGAAGGCCAAACTAATTCAGAATAAATTATGTCTCTGGCATATAATTAGCTATGTTTCCATGCAGAGTTGCAAATTTTAACTTTAACCTTTGCGAATAAAGCAGCGTTTTGCATCACTTGCTGGAATTTGGTGCAAAATATCTGTAATAAAAATGGAGGTTGCTGCAAGTTCATGATGTTTGGGAACTCAATCGCTTCTGGGAGACAATTAAACCAAATCATTTCAGAATGATCAAACCCAGTGCCGGTCCTAGAAAGCCTGGGGCGCTTAGCAAAACTTTGTGGTAGTAGGCCTGTCAATGTGTTCATAACCCCCCCCCCCCCCCCCCCCCCCCCTCCCCCAAAAGAGCCCTAACCCCTTAATCTGTTCTTTCAGACCAATTTTAATGTCAAACAACAATAGTGTGTTGAAACAGTCAGTGATACCATAAAAAATAAAAATAGGACAAATGCAATAAACTATTTAGCTTATTAGGTTGCTGTCACTTTAAGACTAAATGCACAGCTCTAATATACTGACAAGCATTTGATTACAGTTGATGTTCACTTAAGACACAACCGACTGCATTTAAGTGAAAACTCACCAAGACGGGCATTTTTAAACTCCTTATACTCGTCCGGGTTTCGCTCGATCTCGGATCACGCGGACAGAAATCCGCCTGGGGAACAGCGTCTCTTTCGCAGCTCAATACGCTTATAACTCTTTTGTTTGTTTTTAATCGAGCACGTCCAACAGTAGGCTGAGGCTTGTATTAGGACAGTCATGTTACATGATTTGACTGATTTGGATGTAACGTAGGAAGGGGCGACAGCGCACTGCTTTAAAGGAAAGGAACACAACGCAGCGTCCTGTTTTCATAATCGCTGGAAGCCAAAATCAAAACCAAAACTAAAATTCTATTAATCGCATCCGTAGACTTTAAATAATCTTTGAGAATAAGAGGGCCCCCTGGTGGATCGGGGGTAAATTGCGTACTTTGTGTTTAGGGAGGAACGGCACTGATCAAACCAACATTTGAGTTGCTGTATGATGAAATTGGCCCGCTGGATTGTCCAGTTTGTTATCCAGTCACATCCACTGTTGAGAAAATGTCATGTGAGTATTTTTGTTGTGCATCAAAGGATTTATTTTGTTTCCATCGTATTTTATAGTCTTCTAATTGGATAAAAAATGGATCTGCATCAATTGAGTGCACAAGTTCTTAAGACACAGTCTTAACATAGAGGCTGTGCAACTAGCCCCAGGTAAAGGTTTCATATGATTCATGTTATAAATGGAAAAAGGAGGATTTCAGATTTATCTGTCCCTAAACATCATGCTCAAACTGGTTGATCCTCTATGTTGGTCAGACAGCTCATTGATGTAAGATTGATTGGGCTTGAAGATAAGTATTTTGAAAACAGCAATAAACTATTTTGCATTTGAACGATCTGGAGCTTTAAAACTGCCTGTCAGCCAGCAGGCTAATAATTGAAATCAATAGTGCCATGATAATTACTCTGTACCAATAACTCTGAATAAACACACGTCTGATAAATAAACAGCACGTTGACCAGTTTACCGACAGGTTGATCAGGTATATATGACATTAATGAACAACCAACCCATGGTCATATACAGAAATTCAGCAAAGCAGTATTAGCAAAAATGTGCGTTTAAATGAATATAACTTGAAATTAGTTTAGTTACCAGTTTCTGTGTCTCTGCACAGTCAACCAACACTGTCTGAGGTCTCTAACAATCTGAGATTGAATGTTGGGAAAATGCAGCGCTGTGGTTTACCAGCTAATGCAGCATGAAGCTCTTATTTGTAAACACAGCAAGTGTATTTGTTGCCCGTAGGGAGCTAGTGCGGTTCGTATTAATGTAAGCGTATTGATTGTAACATTATCACATTTAGTCCATTAGCCGCTGCTGCCGCGGCCGGACTTGCCGGGTCTCGCAGGGCATTAACCAGTGTGCATGAGTGTTCGAAAAGATTGGACTGTTGAGGTAAAGTCATCAGCCCATGAGCATTTTTATATAGCAGCTCACACTCACAGGGCCGTAGCTAATGAGGTGAATGCTGGGAATTATTCTGTGGAGGCCCACAACCATTCCTGTAGGTTTGATGAAGGATCCAGTATAACACACTGAAAATAATTTATATAACAATAAAAAAGTAACAACAAACATTGCTATTCATTCTCCAGAAAAGTGTGATCTTCTGCTGCGATGCGCATTTTGAAACTGAACAGACAAGAGTTTTCATGTGGAGACCGAGTCATGTTGACAGGAAAGAAATGAAAACCTGCTCACCCTACAAGAAATGAAAGGAAGAAGGCGGCCAGAAACAGTGTAAGGGTTTTTCAAACACGTCATATTTAATAGTAACAGACAAGTTGTGTTCTCACACAGGTCAGATAAAAGATGGCTGGGTTTACCACTCTGCCAAATGCTTGTTTAGTTCTCATGCATTTAAAAAAAAGAAAAGAAAAAAGACTTGTGTGTTGGTAACACTTTACAATAAAGCTCGATTTGTTAATGCATTAGGTCATGAACTAGCCATGAACAATACTTTTACAGCATGTATTAATCCATTCTACATTTCATTTCTACATTCATTCTACATCATTTCTACATACACATTTTAACATTGTATGAATTAACATTAATGTATTATGAACTGTGTGAATTAACATTAATGTATTATGATCAATCTAGAGCTCATATGCTTCTACACAAGCAATTTTGCATTAAAGGTGCAGTAAGCGATATCTGAGAAAGTGTTAAAAGTGGATTGGGCCGAGCAGCACAACGCACTTTAGCCAATCAACAGTAGGGGGCGTGTCCACTCATTATGGGGGAGGAGAGAGAGTGAGCCAATCAGGAGTAGGGGGCATGTCCACTCGTGATAGGGGAGGAGAGAGTGAGCCAATCAACAGTAGGGGGCGTGTCCACTCATTATGGGTGAGGAGAGGGAGCCAATCAACAGCAGGGGGCGTGTCCACTCATGGGGGAGGAAAGAGAGTGAGCCAATCAGCAGTAGGGGGTGTGTCCACTCATTATGGGGGAGGAGAGAGTGAGCCAATCAACAGTAGGGGGTGTGTCCACTCATGGGGAGGAAAGAGAGTGAGCCAATCAGCAGTAGGGGGCGTGTTCATTTGACTGTAGAAAGACACATGGCTGAGAGACATTACAAAAGAGAAAAGCTCAGAGGAATATCACTGGAAAAAAAGCAAGAGCTTTAGGACACGCGTTAATATTAGAAAAGCTTTCCAGCGCTGGAGAGACAGAAGCGTGAAGATCTGAAAACGGACGCTGAGATCACGTTGTTTCTGCTCCATACGTGAGTAACATTGGTTTGGCTCTGTTTCAAAGAACCAAGATATGCTGTAGTTGTAATGTTAGCTATAGTAACAGGACAGTCCGAGTGTAATTGTTCGTCTGGAGCTGCTGGCGACTAAGAGCGAGATCTTGCTTGTATTTACTGTACGTTTGTCCTTCCTTGTCGTTTGTTTATCATCTTTGCTTAATTTTTCGTAAAGCATTATCTTGCTTCGCTTCAGCTATGATAAAGAGACATCAACTCTTGCATTGTGTGTTCGAGTATTTTGGGGGCGGAGCAATGAAGGGAGGGGTGTGTTTGTATAGGCGGATTTCAAATATCAACAATGTTTCTCAGAAATCTCTTGATGCACCTTTAAATATCCTGCATTGTCAGAAACAAAGAGTATTAAAACTCCAATAGAGACTATATGAGACCGTAGTGACCGTACATCGCCGAAGTGTCTGTCACAGTATTCACTAGAGTTTCTCAGAACTTAATAAAAACAAAAAGTTTGGATGATTATGGTGTGTGAATATTCTCTCTACAGTACGTCTGCTGTGACTCAGGAGCAACAGAAGGCAGAGGCTGACGCTTCATGTCTCAGCACCCTCTCCTCTGGAGGATAATGAAGTTTTAAACTCATCCTCAAGCAAGCAGGAACTAATGAGCAGTACAGAGAAAGCCCCAAACTTTACATTCATATCACACTGTCCAAATCTCGCCTTAACATCTGTAAAGAAATGAGTAGGTGCCTTGGCTAAACTTGTGTAGCTCAAAACAGTAGAGCGTTGGTGCTTGCAACGCCAAGGTCATGGGTTCAATTCCCAGGGAAAGCAAGAACTGATTCGAATTTAAATGTGTACCTTGAAATGCAATGTAATTCGCTTTGGATAAAAGCGTCTGCCAAATGCATAAATGTAAATGTAAAACTCCACCGTTCATTATTTTAATACCATAATTTGTATTATGTTCAATATAATCCACTATTTTCATCACATTTATTTGATCAGTAAAACAGTAATATTGTGAAATATATTTATAATTTAAAATAATAATTTTCTATTTTCTTTTTGAAATGTATTCCTGATAAAAGCTGAATTTTCTCCATCATTACTCCAGTCTTCATTGTCACGTGACCTTTCAGAACTCATTCTAATATGTTGATTTGCTGCCCAATATTTTTTTTAAATGAATATTATCAATGTTGAAAACAGTTGTTCTGCTTCATACTTATAATACTATATAATACTTTGTTCAGGATTCTTTGATATATAGAAAGTTCAAAAGAATAGCATTTATTTGAAATAAGATTTTTGTGTTATTGCAGAATAAATGTATAAATAAATAATAAAAAAACTTACCCCAAAACTTTTAATGTATATTAAAATCACATAAATTCACTCCAGTGGCAGTTCTTCCTTTATATCAGTGTCAGTGTTTCTGAACTCCTGAAACGCCTCCATTGTAGTCTTGAGTTTTCTTCCAGGAACACGACACAATATTCCTCATTCAAATAATTCCCGCCCAAGATATACGCAGAATAAAGGGATGAGGTCTGGTTGAGTTTGTTAGAAGTGTTGAAACTCGCGGATATTGTAAGGGGCGGGACATTTCCCAAACACGCTTAGTGGTTGACCAATCACAACACAGTGGTCCAGTCGACCAATCAGAGCACACTGTGTTTTTCAGAAGGCGGGGCTTCATAGAGACAGGAACTAAACGGCCAACTATGGTCGCAAGTTCCGTGGTTATCAGCATAATTCAAGTCAGTGTTTCCCAAAACCATCGTTTCCCAGAACAACATGGAAAGTTGTGTGGTTGGAACGACAGCTCTCGAGTTGTGGTTAGAAGCAGAGTTTCTCATGTGGACTTAATAAATCCTTATCTTGAGCAAAATAAGCAAGCTGACATTTTATTTAAAAAATACACAAATTAATTTGAATATATACAAATGTCATTTAGTGCGTAAGAATGAGCCTAGGATTGAATCTGGAAATGAAGCAAAATAAGAGTTTATCCTCAGATGCCATGCACTTAATTTATAGCAAAAAAATCTGGCGTTGATTCGATATCAAATGGATTCATTAAAACAAGTTATTACTCCACCACGAGCGTGACATCATTAACCAACATGGTTGAATGACAAATTTGCAGCAATAGGGTTTCGAGAAACGGCTGTGACTAAAACGCACCGCAGAGCAGTTGGGGAGGTGACACAACAATGTCAAATATGTAGAAAATTGTGGGGTTTTTGTTTTGTTTTTTACATTTAAGAATGAAAACTTGTTCTAATAGAGCCCAAAAACAAAATCAAGACTTTAAAAAGAGCATAACAGGTCCTCTTCAAATATATTCATTTACACATTGCTACTTTATCATGGTAACGCCCAATCATCTGACACTTTCACTCAATAAATTATGGCTCACTATAAACATATTTCTGAATTGTGAATGATCCATTTGTACTGAATATTCCTGATGTTGCATTCACACCACTTCAGTGACAGTCTGCGCAACATAAACAAAAATGACTGAGTGCACATATAATTATTATATGGATAGCCTGAATAAATGAAGGACTAAATGACAAAGCTATATTAATGGTGACTCACGCATTGACTATAATGGAAAATCCTGGAGGAAATGCTGGATAGATGCATCAGTCAGTGCTGGCGAGATACAGATAAGACAAGGTATGAGTTTATACCTTAACTGAGTAAATGAACTTAGGAACTACAGATGGGCTGACAGTGATAATGATCGAAATGGCCAGGCACTAGAAAAACAGAGGAAATGTAATTCAAATAAGTCCCATTTTGTCCCCTAGGAAAACAATGGGAAGAGATGAGACTGCCAAAAGCAAGCAATCACAGAGAGAGAGAGAGAGAAACCTACAGCAGCACGTCCCAGGACAGGGAAAGATGGGGCAACATCCCGATCAATAAACTTTAATTGCATTCAGTGGAAGAAATGATCCACGTCACTATGCTCATCACTAATGCCTTCCATCCTTTTCTTATCTTATCTCCATCACATGACCTCTGACCACCAATCAGGACCCACAGCAGCTGGGTAAATGTAACAGGATAATACAAGATAGGCAAGTGGTTTTGCTCCATCACACATTTCATAAACACTCCATGCATCACGAATGCATACGCATGAATATACATATATTGGGGTAAAGAGTCATTTTTAACTATTTTATCAATATTCAATATTATGATTGAATCAATTATAAGAATAACAAGTTTTTCTTCATTGCCATTGTCTTCTCCATCAAGGATACATGTGACGAGAGGGGGGGGGGGGGGGGTGGGGTGCTTCCGAAATCACGTACTGTCTTAAGTAGGAATTTGAATTTGAGCTTATTTTAAAAAGTATGTTCTATATGGTATGAATGTATGAGTGAAATTCGGACGTACTACATCCACCATGTTGTGTTACTGTCATGTGACCTACCAGCGCCAGTTACGTCGCTTCCCTGCCATTCACAAATCCTCTCCCGTGGCCTCATGGGACAGTAAAGTGTCCATCAAATACGCACTTCAGAATCTCACCAGAAATAGTAGGTCATCCGGGGACTTTTCACACACTCTTTTTCGAATACTATGTATTCGGACATACTTCTCTATATGCGATTTCGGACGTAGCGTAGTTGTGTCCGCAATGACGCCTTATGCACTGTGTTCTCATGAACTATGTACTCAATAGTGTAGTGCATGAACTTTAAAAAGTTATTATGGCATTCAGCATCAGAGTCTGAAAGCCCCTCCCACTCTGCTACGTCATTACAGCTGTGACCGTCGAGTGCATGGAGTGTCCAACATTTCACACTTCTTTTTTTTGTTAATTAAGTGCATCATCTGGGTATATAAAGTGTACGTTTTCTATTTGTAATATTCAGTGTGAGCACACATACTCTTACTTCTTATACTACAAAAGGATAGTGCATGTATGCGAATTGGAACATTGCCTTCGATTTTGGCCGAGTTTTAGAAAGCAGCATAACTACTTCTGGACCTGTGGTAGCTTTAAGGTTCACTAGGTTTTGGAACAGAGCAAAAGTGTGACTGTAAAAACGTAAAGATCTAGAAACAAGACACACATGCATAATACCAGCACAATATTCCCCAGGAGAGGCTGAAGGACAGCGATTAAAATCACATACAACCTTCCTCAAAGATCTCCTATCCCACAAAATCTAATGACAACTCTGAAATAATGATGATAAAGTCAAGTGCAGAATATCACTGAGAGAGAGTAAGAGAGGCGAGACAGAGCTAAATAAGGTTACATGGGGAGAATAACACAAGATTATAGTAGAAACTCAAGTCTCTGGAAGAAAGCTTGATAGTGAACACGCAGAGAGAGTAAAAGAGAGTGATGAGCGATCTCTCTTTCTCTCTCCCACTCAGACCCTCACTATTAATACATGTGCATCTCTAATGGAGATAAATGAAGACCAGTAAAACTTAGAGAGACAGTGGGAAGAAGAGATAGATGGATGATGGGGGGATAGAGAAGGATGAAAGATGGATGGAAGGAATTAGTTGTTGAGGGAGTGAAAGAGAGGAACATTGCGGTGGAGGTGGAAAAACACAAGTATCTCCATCTAACATGATGAAAAGAATAAATGTCAAACAGCATGTGGGATATATGTTTGACCTGGGCTGAAGCGGCACAAGGTTACTATATCAAAAGTATTCAAATGTAATTATAGCTAAATTATTTGAAACTACACACACACACACACACACATATATATATATATATATACACACATATATATATATATATATATATATATATATATATATATATATGACCCCATAAGTGTGATTAAACTATGAGAATATGAGAAAAATATTTTATATTTCTTAAATATTTTAAATATGAGGGAATGAAATACCTTGGTTGAGGTATTTATCCGACAAAATAATTTGGCAAACTGCAGCTACAGATTTTATTTTATTATGCAAAAAAAATGCATATAAAAACAAAAAAACATACCTTGCCTACATC
>CM060622.1:47778737-47861237 GCA_030578275.1 Meda fulgida
ACCCCTGAGCTTTATCGTTAGTGGAAAATAATGAGAATCATTTCTCACTATCACGGCTTCCCTTTCTCTCTACACAACACACACATGCTCCCCAGTGGCCAGATGCTTGCAATTTCATGTCTGTCGAATTATTTACATCTCTGGTATCACCGAGTTATATGAATATTCATATAATCAAATCTGCACATCCACTAGTTGACGTGTGTGTGTGTGTGCGTACTTGTTATTCCCTATATGGGGACCAAATGTCCTCACAAGGATAGTAATACCAGTAATTTTTTACCTTGTGGAGACTTTTATTTTTGGTCCTCACAAGGAAAAAAAAAATTGGCTTTTAAATCGTACAAAATTAATTTTTTGGAATTTTTTTAATAATGCAGAACGTTATCTGTGATGGGTAGGTTTAGGGCACAATATATACAGTTTGTACAGTATAAAAATCATTATATACCTTCGTGTGTGTGTCTCTGTGTGTGTGTGTCTGTATCTAGCTGTGTCTCTGTGTGTGTTTGTTTGCTTGTTTGTTTGTTTGTTTGTTTGTGTGTGTGTGTGTGTGTGTGTGTGTGGGTTGGTTTATGTGATTTATGAGGACACAAATTTGTATAATGACGTTTATTACACTGGTATTACAACTTATAGGTGGTTTATGAGGCCATATCAAAAGTCCTCATAATTCAAATAGCTTAAAGGGGCTATATGGAACTTTTTCCCCAAAATAAACGGAACAATAGCCTTTTTATTTTACCATTTATGACTCAAACATCTCCTGTTGAGCATACTGGCACCTTGTTCGCTCACAGTGGGTGCAACTATAAGCCTGAATCCTATTTTTCCTATTTTCTGTTGGGTCGGATTTTCCCGCGCTGTCTGCGGATGTGACGTCAAGCGTGTTCATGTTAAATGTTTCAGATCACTCTGCCACCACCGCTAGTCAGCTAGTAGCCTACACTCGCAAGCAGTGCAATGGATTTTGATATTTTGTGACTGTTCTTACCTCTGTAAACATAATGTTGGCCTCCTTGCAGCAGATGACTTGTGAAGTGTGCACGTACGAGCGCTGCGAGAGCGAGCAGAAAGGAAGAGCAGGTCTGTTTTTTGGCCACAGGTGTCAGTCACGAGTTTAAATGTCAGAAAAACGCATATAGCCTCTTTAAAAAACATAAAAAACAATGTTTTATTAAAAATGTAAAAATGCAGAATGTCTCTTGTGATGGGTAGGTTTAGGGATGGGGCAGTGTAAGGGGATAGAATATACAGTTTGTACAGTATCGCCATTACGCCTATGGAGAGTCCTCATAATGCTGTTGCACCAACATGTGTGTGTGTGTGTGTGTGTGTGTGTGTGTGTGTCTGTGTGTGTCTGTGTGTGTGTCCTGGTACATGTTCTGTAGTCTCAGCTCTAAATGAACCATTCACTAATGGTCTGATGCATATTGCACTGAAAAGTGTTCCCAAAAGGACTGTTCTTATTGGCTGTCTTTATGCAATTTCCGTGAGTCAGGACACACAGTTTCTGATCGATCTGCCGTGATACAGTGTTTCCCATTCATAGTTCCCAAAGCTGCTTCCCAGGTAAAACTAATCACTAGATTGTCCCATTTTTAGTATGTTGATGTGTTTGCTTAGGGGCCATTCACACATAATGCGTTTTCCATTCCACTGCACTCCATTCCACGAAACTCCTTGTTGAATTTTTTTTTTACATTTAAAATAATTCCAGAACCAAGATTCCTGATATGTCTGTGTAAGTTTGTATCATCAAACACACTTCTCCAGAGATGACGCGATTGAAGATAAAAGTCTGAGCTCTCTGATCAGCCTCCGTCAGTGTAAGATGATGTGTCTATGAAAGCCACGCGCTGGGATGCGGCGACGGTTAACTCAAGCGCAAGGCCTTGTCAATATTATAAGTGACCTTTTCATAAATCAGATCCAATTAATTCCTCTTACAACATCGACCCATGTCATGATTGTTTTAATACCATATTCTGTGACTCAACATGGAATATAAGAAGATATTGTCTGCAAACACAATACAGTTACACTTCTGTAGTTGAGTAATGACTCAGAAAGAAAGACAATGTCCCGAGCTGCTTATTAACCCTTTACCTGTCACCCCCCCTTTTGATAATTGACATTAAAATGCACTATACAAACTTAAATTGTTGTAATTCAAGAATGCTTTGGAATATAGACCTAAGTTTGGTCTTGTTTTAAAGAAAACAATCAGCAGATTATTACTGAAGTGAAAGCACTTCAAAAAATTAAAGTATGAAAAAGTTATGGAAGTTATAATTTACAGTAAATCAAATATACTTTATTAATATATATTTTTTTAATATAAAATAAATATTTTACAAAATATTTTTTACAATAAAATTACTATAAAATGAAAGCTATATATCTAACCAAGTTGTGTTCCAAATTTAAAGTTGATATCACAAAAATTGAAGTTCCCATGAGATTTTGTTTAGGCGTAATACCAAAAATAGCCACCGGGTGCCATTGAATTCCATTGAATTTAATTGTATGCATTCTGCCATAACAAATTAATACATTTCTATCCAAATATCACTTCTGTCACTAAATATGGAACCTTGAGACCCAGACCTTTCTGACAATATGTGTTTTGTCAAGATTAGAAAAGGTTTTGATAATAAATTATGAAAGATGATGCCCAAAAGGGGAGGGGCCTAATAAAAAAATACCATTTCTATGGTAACGCAACGTCCAATTTCAAAACGGTTTTCACAGGATGAATTCTGAGTTCGTAAGCTTTCAAATGATACCTAATTTATGATAACTACTAAAATATGTGATATAATAATAATAAAAAATATATATATTATATATAATATATATTATACTTTTTAGAGGACTTCTTACTTTACTTTTTAAAATATAATTTTATCTTTTTTTATTGACAAATACTAGATTATGTTTTATTATGAACTTTTAGCACTAAAAACCAAAGTTTCAATTATTAAAAGTGTGTGCGTGGACTTTTTGTGACAAAGGTCAGAAACTCCTGTAATGACGTTGATTTTTTGAGGCGCACTCTTGTCATAAATTCATATATTACTGTTCATTCGTAATCTGTAAGAAAAAAACAACGCTAAAATATCTATTTAGGAGTCTTGGACCTTTCCAACGATATATAGTTTGTCATGACTAGATTAGGATTTAATAGTAATATAGTGAAGTAGCGTTGTTTTTCAACTGGTGGGGTGGAGATCTGTCATGAAAGAGTTGTGGACATATATTATATGTAACAAATGTAGGCCAATAAGAGCTGTGCATGTAAACCTCACTCCCCTGGCCTCATTTTTTTCCCCAAATAGAGTGAGTGCTCCATGAGTAAAACATATTGTGATAAATGTATAACCATTTTATGGGTTCATACTGAGTTATACGTGTGTTTAGATGCATGTTATTTGATTTGTGCCACTGTTATATGTATTGTAATATTACGTTTAATGTTCACCTCCATTATAGAATGCACGAGGGTGATTGCTGAAACTGATCACCGCTGTTCTATGTCATTCAACAGAATAAAAACCCATAAAGCGCGATTTGGTGTCCATCTTGAGTTAACACACAACACAACGCAGACAACACTGTTACATACTCAATTATTCAAACACAACCTACAACTTCATTTTCTTATGTGATGTGACTAATGTAGCCTCGCACTGTTTCGTTTTTCATTTGATTTGTCTGTATTTAGTCTCATTCGTTTCTTTGCTCCTCTGGATTTGTTGATGTTTCCGGTAACTGACCGTTATCGGGCGTCCGTCTACTGTCTGCCATGTACAGAACCCGGTTTTGTTCATTAAATGGTCTGATCTTTGCTTTTTATGTTTTATTTATTATACTTAAAAGAAATCTGTATTTTTTTTATTGCGTTTTTTTTTCACAATGTATGACTTTTGGAAGTGGAATTTAATTATATGCAGTTTTAATAAAGTTGAATTAATGTAACCTTCTGTCATTTTTACTCTTCAAAGTGTACACTTGCATGTGTTTGCTTATAATTAGGCAAATTTACTGATAGCCCCATTAAAATAAGGATAAACAATATTTCTTTGAAAACATCTGACTAATTAAAAATTACCCTCAAAACCTAAAATGCTAAATGGGGGATATATATCCCTATCTAGCATTAAAGAAAATTGTCACGACGTCGTCTCTCAGTTGCTGAATGTCGTGCAAAACAACGTTGCTACAGCCCTGTCGCGTCTTACAATAAAATGAACGTGCCACAGACGTTGCCACAACGTAAATGTGTTTGCTGGGTAATTTGTATTATCTTAGATCTGTACATTTTTGAGATGGACATTACTTTGTCAAGTCACCACTGAAAACAGATTACTCTAAAGTGTACTCATTTTCTGTAAAGCTGCATTGATACGAGCCTATTGTGAAAAGTGCTAGACAAATAAATGTGAATTGAATTGAATTAATGGATCACCAGGAAGTTTCTCCGGCTACTTTGACGCGTGTCTGGTGTGAGAGTGGCAGAGGTTAGTTTTACGAGTAAAGATACAGTAACGTCTTCAGCTAGTCAGCTTGAGATCCTTTCCATCTAACCTGGTTATATCTCTTAAGCCTATAGTGAATGTTTTATGAGCAGTAGAATCATATTCATCCTCAGTCATTTGTTGGCCTTGCCTTATGTTTGAGCCTTTGTCGAGACTTTGCAGCAGTTGGTCATTAACTGATGTCATTTGAAGTGGTCATTGACAGTGAACATGAATGTGCATAAACATATTGGCTAGCACTGTCAAAACTTGTCAAGTCACACCATCTGTTATGATACAGTCTTGTCTCAGCCATGAATAGTCACACACTGTTTACTAGCTTGCATAACAAACAGCTGCTAATTATATGTGGCTGTTTTTGAAATACTTTCATATGATACTTTTGTATCATGCGCTGTATTGTAATTCTCGGTTCAGTGAGATTCTCCAGACGGACTGAAACCCATTACTCTTGAGCTCATTTGAACAATTCATTAAAAAAAAGAGCTTATGAGCATTAGAGTTAATGTGGTGATGACAAAACCGTTTGACAAATATAATATATATAATATATGACATATTAACTTTTTTTTTAGTTATACTTTTGTATATTTTTCAATGTATGTATTTATTAATCCATAATTGGCTTTAAAAGCAATGAGGGTTACAAACTTCCTCATTCTCGAATCACTTCCAGTTCAGGTCTTTATGTGGTTCCTTAAATATAAAGCTGTTTAACAGGAGTGGCCTTCAGAGGAGCCAGCAAAGATTGATATCTATACATTTTTTTTCTTTTCTCAATAACATTTACATATTTAAATAGAATAATATGGAAAAAATAAAAAGAACTAACTAAGGCCCTGTTTACTCCTGTTAAGGTGCGTTTTGGTCGATCGGATCAAAAGAAGACGACGGATTCATTCCCGTTTACACCTGGTGTTTTAATCCGTCTCTTCTGTCCACATTCAAACACTTCTGTCCTGATTTCTTCGAGGGGAGGGTCTATGGGTGGTAAAAATATGTTGTTTTTTTTGTCAATCTAATGGACAAAATAAGCTTGTCTAATGTACATATGAACGTGCACGGAAACTACGTAAAAACACAGAGAGCAACAGCTCAGTTAATTTTTGCTAAATTTCTTTTCTTTCTTTCTTTTACCTGATATCGTATCTTCCTTTAAATGCACAAAAAATTTTAGCTACAAATTTAATTTTTGAACAAAGTTCACTCCAAACTCGAAGAATATTGCTTCACTTCTGTTACTGACACACACAAAAATAAGCTTGCGAGACAGTTTTTGGTGCTATAGGATGCTGGAAAAGGATATTAGAGAGAGAACGACTCTGGGAAACAGTCGATGGCACTATATCTGTGAACTGCTCTCAGTGGGACCAGGCTCTCTGTCTTCATTGATGTCTGTACCGAGTGTAAATCCCTCTTTAAAAAAAACCTTGGCAAGATGCCTCTCTTTCTCCCTGTCGCTCTGCTTTTGCCTCACTTTCTGGAGCATGAGCAACTAATCTCTATCTGTTTCGCTGTGATATGACAACCGAGCTATTGTCATTGTTAAAGCCATCTGATTGGCTGAGCGGCTGTGTCTCATTCAGCATGTTCCGGCTCTCTTAATTGCTTTAGGGTTTCCACCGCTCTAAAGATTTCCCTCAGTTTCGGCTCTGATCTGCTTTCTGTTTCACTTTCTGTTTCCTCCCCTTGTTCCAACTCTCTACTCCTTCCTTTTATCTACATCCCTCCTTTTCTTATCCTCTTTCTTCTCTCCTTCTCACTCTCTCCAGCTTTTCTCTTCTCACTTCATGAGGCATGATGATGCTAGATCCAAATGTAGGTTTTCCTTTCGTCTCTTAAGTATCCAAGTATCAGTGCAGTATTTCACACTTTACATTGACTTCTGCTATATTAAAAATGTTCACTTAAAGCGATAGTTCACACACAAATGAAAATTCTGTCATTAATTCGGCTACTCATCATCATGTCGTTCCAAACATGTAAGACTTTCGTTTATCTTCGGAACACAAATTTCTGGTTTCTGTCCCTCTGTTGACAGCTACTCAACTGACACTTTGACGCTTCAAAAAGTTCACAAAGGGATCGTAAAACTAATTGAGATATTTAGTCAAAATTTTCCGAAAAAGACTCAATTGCTTTATATGATGAACTAATTGAATTTAGGCTTTTATTCACATATAAACATTCATCAACTCACACATCACTTGTGGTAAACGGAAGCTCAAGCATGTTCGCTTTACATGTGAGAACCAATGAGGTTCATTCTCATGTTACGCATCACGTTTGAGCTTCTGCAAGAACCAATGAGGTTCATTCTCATGTTACGCATCACGTTTGAGCTTCTGCAAGAACCAATGAGGCTCATTCTCATGTTACGCATCACGTTTGAGCTTCTACAAGAACCAATGAGGTTGATTCTCATGTTACGCATCACGTTTGAGCTTCTGCAAGAACCAATGAGGTTCATTCTCATGTTACGCATCACGTTTGAGCTTCTGCAAGAACCAATGAGGTTCATTCTCATGTTACGCATCACGTTTGAGCTTCTGCAAGAACCAATGAGGTTCATTCTCATGTTACGCATCACATTTGAGCTTCTGCAAGAACCAATGAGGTTCATTCTCATGTTATGCATCACGTTTGAGCTTCTGCAAGAACCAATGAGGTTCATTCTCATGTTACGCATCACGTTTGAGCTTCTGCAAGAACCAATGAGGCTCATTCTCATGTTACGCATCGCGTTGGAGCTTCTGCAAGAACCAATGAGGTTAATTCTCGTGTTACGCAGCATGTTTGAGCTTCTGCAAGAACCAATGAGGTGATTCTCGTGTTACGCATCACGTTTGAGCTTCTGCAAGAACCAATGAGGTGATTCTCATGTTACGCATCACGTTTGAGCTTCTGCAAGAACCAATGAGGTTGATTCTCATGTTACGCATCACGTTTGATCTTCTGCAAGAACCAATGAGGTTGATTCTCGTGTTACGCATCACGTTTGAGCTTCTGCAAGAACCAATGAGGTTTATTCTCTTGTTACGCATCACGTTTGATCTTCTGCAGGAACCAATGAGGTTAATTCTCATGTTACGCATCACTTTTGATCTTCTGCAGGAACCAATGAGGTTTATTCTCATGTTACGCATCACGTTTGAGCTTCTGCAAGAACCAATGAGGTTGATTCTCGTGTTACGCATCACGTTTGAGCTTCTGCAAGAACCAATGAGGTTGATTCTCGTGTTACGCATCACGTTTGAGCTTCTGCAAGAACCAATGAGGTTGATTCTCGCACATCAAGCTGGTTCGGTTGAGCTTCTGTTTATGTTCGCTGATCATGTTTTTTTGGGAATAAAAGCCTAAATTCAATCTGTTCATCATATAAAGTGATCGAGTCTCTTCAGAAACTTTGGACAAAACTGCTCAACTATTAGTTTTATGGTCTCTTTATGGACTTTTTGAAGCATTAAAGAGTCAGATGCGTACACTGAGACCTTTTTCAAAATATCTTCTTTTGTGTTTGATAGAAGAAAGTCAAACAGGTTTGGAACGACATGAGGGTGAGTAAATAATGACAGAGTTTTTATTTTTGTTTGATATATCCCTTTAAGACATCTAGTTTGTTTTTCCCCGGTGATTTCAGGTTTTACAATCCATGCGAGGACATTTGGTCTCCATTTTGTCGGCAAAACCTGAGCCACACATGCACACACAGCTGAGCTGGCTGCTTTTTTAGGCAATAACAAGACATGATTTGCTCCTCAGTGGACTGGAAGAGGCAATTACATTATCAGACCTTAGATGGATTTTAAAAATCGCCTGAATAACACTTCTGCTAAGCCTTTAATCCAAATCGTGATAATGGGATGGTCGACTCCCTCAGCATGTACTTTTATGTGACTTGACCTTCCTTTTACAGTGTTGGACTACAAGAAACTTCTGGTCAGCCATGACTGAAAATGCATACACGCACATAGACATGCACAAATTAGCTTGTTCAATTGGCAAAGTTGAACTAGGGTTATCCTTGGATCACCATGTTCTCCATTATCAATCTTTCCTGGCTCCCTCCCCAACATTTCTGTCTCTCTCCATGTAATCTATTTATTTCTACACTCCTCATCATGATCCTTTCATCTCCTGGTTATAAAATGTTTCTATAACAGCAGGCCTTTTTAATCATACAAAAAATAGCGTCTGCCTGTTAATCCTCTGACCAAATTACGCATTTATGTAACACTCTCGAACACTTCAATTAAAAAATAAAGAAATAAATCAAAAATTTAAACGGCTCTTACTGAAACTGGAAACTTGGCAATGGGATGAAAAACGCTCAAAGCTAGCAAGTGAGAGAAAAACAATCTCTTTCTCTCTCCCTTGTCCCTCATTCACATTGCAGTCTCGCAGAAGGACAACTTCCATAAGCGCTTTGATCTACTGGGAAAAAATCAGTCAAAACTAATTCGCAGACCAACTGTGATTCTCTCCATTATAGTGGCACAAATCATGTACACAGATGAGGGGACAAAACCCATGTGAACCTCTGTGCTGTACACACACACACACACACACACACACACACACACACACACACACACACACACACACACACACACACACACACACACACACACACACACACACACACACACACACACACACACACAGACACAGACACACAAATAACGGAGAGAATCACAGTTGGTCTTCGAATATATACACTGTCGTCGTTCAACAATTTGTGGTTGGTAAGATTTCTCAATGTTTATGGTTATTAATGTGGCTGACCTTATTATTGCACATGCATTTCCCCTTCAGAAGCAAAATGTATGGGAGGAGAGTATTTAAATGAATCATGCAAGGTGATTTACGAAGGTTTGCACTAGTCAATTTACTGGTGTTTGCGCCATTATTTATCGCCCAAAAAAAGCATGTCTTAAACCAGACAGTAGTTTGCACTGCTCTATGTAGATTGCATTGGTCATTATGTAAATGATCTACTGTGTCTGTATTCTTTAATATGCCTTCAGTAGATCACGTGCAGGACTTTCCTTTCTATTATGGGATTGCGCTCTCACGCTAATTCGCCCTGTTTAGTAAATCTGGCCCCAGAAGTGGAAAACATTGGAACATAGCCCCTTACCCCTTAAATAGGGCACGATTTAAAGGAACAGCCATTTGTACTGGTGTCCAAAACCATAGTGGACGTTATCAAGTGCACTCATTCAATCCCATAATGCACTGCAATAAGTCCAAGATGCTTGATTTTGTTATTATACTTGTCGAGTTCACTCTATGTTCAACAAACACACCCTTGACACTCTTACTGTGTAAAGATTTTGTGGTTGGGGAGTGTCCTTATTTTTCCCCCTTTATTTTCTTAACTATAACTTAACGTTTCCATCACCGTCTCTCTCCATCTCTTTTTAATCACCCATATCTTCTCTTCTCTGTCTGTCTCAACTGAGCTCTGTTTAGTCCTCACACCATTCTTTTGATTGACAGCTCAACAGATGGGCCCTGTATTATCCCATTAAGTAGATACTGAAACAGCTGGAGTCCTCTCTTTAAAGCTGGAAAACACACACGCAGCTGGACACAGGGAGAGGACGGCGCTATGATCCACTTATGATCCCCCTGCAGTTTGTCATCAGACGTGTCTCTTCTTCCACCCCACGGGTGAGTGCATGCACTGCTCACAGAGCTGGAACACATTGAACAATGACTCTCATCAGTTCATTTACTGGCTGAGCAGAGATTGAGATGTTATATTATGTAGCCGTCCTGCTATCTGCCAGATAATAACTAGCTGTAGGCTGGACAGACTGGCCAAAAAAAAAAAAAAAAAAAATCACTCTTTCTTATGGGCAGAATCAATGATGACTTCTCTTTTAAACGTATTACAGTCCAAACATGCTAATTTGATTACATATGGAGCATGTGCATTGATAGATTCCCTGGCTGGCTTGTGACTGTTGTTCTTTACTGTATGTTGGAAAAATGTAACACACAGGTATAGATATTGGTTATGCCAACATTTTGCATAGTTCTTACTGGTTTGGGGTTTTGATTCAACCACTAAGGAGCCAGGATGGAGAAATCGCTCAACCTGGACAAAAGCGTAATGGACTGATGGTTGCTCATTTGAGTCTTGTAAGGAACACGGCATGAACTATTGCCACTGTGCCCTTGAGCGAAGCACTTAACCCCGGAATGTCCCGCATGAATTGTTCCTGCAATAGTTCCTGTGCTGTAAGAGGCTTATATAAGCATCAAATTAAATCAAATTCCTCAAATTAAAGCCAGGTATTTTTCACATCCTTTATATACTGTACATTTATTTAGATTTATCTAAATTGTTATTTTTTAGAATGAAATCTATAGTGGCCAAACGTGATATCCGGAGGGGACATATTGTTTTAAAAGCATCAAAACCATCATAATGGTGTTTATCTGACAAAATTATTTGGCAAAAAAGGCAAACTACAGCTATATGTTTTATTTTACTATACAAAGAAAAAAGAAATAAAAATGCATAGAAAAACAAAAAGTATACACTGACTACAACATAGTTATTAAAATTTTGTTGGTTCTTTTTTGTTTTTCCATGTGTTCATATGTATTTGTATGACAGCCTGGCCAAAAATTATGTCCGCATAATTTGGTATGTTTCATTGAATTATTACAAATAAAACAATTGACTCCAAGCACAACTGTATGATTACAAAATCTTTATTTATTGAATTTTAATTGCATTTATTTAAAATGTTATTTTAAAAAACGTCTAAATAGTCTTTATATAAAATAATTAAAACTAAATAATTTGGTAAATGCACACAATTACTTGTACATATTTATTTATTTATATATTTAATTTTAATTGTATTTATTTACAATAAATTATTTTTCAATAAAATAATTTCTAAATTGTCTTTAGAAAAAAAATATGAAATATTTAACAGTAATAAAATAAAATTCAGTAAATGTGCAAAAGAATTCTGTTATTGAAGTTCACTTTAACAGCTTCTCCTCCCTCGATTCTCCATGGACCCCTATGGACAACCTTCTTGCTTGAAAACCCTTGTGCTTAATGACTCTACTTACGTACTCTTCAGAAGCAGATACTACTTCTGTAAGTGGAGGAGTGTAGTGTCCTGGTTGGTGTGTATTCCTGATGAAAGGAGGAGGATAAGGCCATTTGCAGGCGTGAAACGGATCTCCAGCAGGGAAGAACTGAGCAGAACTGCGAGTAGAAAAGAGCTGATAGTGAAAGGATGAAAGCACACGGCAGAGAGCAGTCAATTCCTCAATTCAGCTCAGTTCCTCACACACACACACACACACACACACACGGACATTCACACCTCATCAACACAGATGAGGCCGTGTGTGTGTGTGTGTGTGAGGAACTGAGCTGAATTGAGGACTAGCACATCTCTGCGAATCTTTAATGCCGTTTTCTTTGTTCAGCGGATTCTGT
The DNA here is from genome assembly GCA_030578275.1 of Meda fulgida. Classification (NCBI taxonomy): domain Eukaryota; kingdom Metazoa; phylum Chordata; class Actinopteri; order Cypriniformes; family Leuciscidae; genus Meda; species Meda fulgida. The sequence goes on from CM060622.1 coordinate 47,790,756, forward strand.
GTTTTGTAAAGTGAAACAATGAGAGAGAAATAGATGCGTCTGTACTGGCTGAGATAACTTTCATTCATTCAACTTTTCATTCAGTCCTGTGAAACAGAGAAGGGCGTGTTTAGAAACTACTGGTGTGTGTATAATCAAGCCCTCACATGAAATTTTATTAAAATGATTGATGAAGTTGACATGTCTTTCAGCTTTGGTCTGACACATACGGAATCGGAAATCAACTCGAGTCTGAGATCGACTCGATTATGTCATTCGCTGTGCTTCATTGGAGTGGGCGGAGCTAGAGAGCTATTTTGGCACATTTTGCTTGTTTCAACTCTCTGATTGGTGTCTTTTTTCTGTAGAGCATCATGGGTAATGTAGTTTTCTCCAGGAAGTCCACTGTTAAACACAATTATTTTAAAAACAAGCTTAAATAATGTGGGCTAACAGCTTCAGCAGAAGCAAAAACCAAGTATTAACAACCTTGTAGCTTATAAGATTTATAAGTTATCGTTTTTACCTCTGGAACCCGATCGCTCTCGTCTTTTGCAGCGTCTCACACGACACATTTTAAAATGTGACCCTCGAGTTAAAGAAGTTTAAGTCTCTCACTGCAAAAAACGCGTTTGGTGTGATCGGGGCCTAACTCAGCTTTTAAAAAACATCTCTAGACCTTGTCTTTTTTTTTTTTTTCGTTGATCTGCGTCTGTGTGAACTGGCCCTGGTTGTAGTTTTGTCATGCTACTTGTTAAATTTGTAGCTTTTAAGACTCATTCACATGAGAACGATAACTATAATGATAACACCAGTGCACAATATTGTTCTGTTTATTATGTGTTTTTGCCGCTTTAAATGCTCAAGCTCTGAAGCAGGATGGATTCTGATTGGCTGTCTATGTTTTTAATTGTACATCAGCTGGAAAAAAAAATTCTGAAAATGATTCTAAATATATAATTTCTCTGTCCTATAATCATTATAGTTGTGGTGTGAAGTGAACTCTGCTGTTCTTTTATATTCAGAATGATTTTCAGAACCGTATCTTTATCGTTATAGTTGTGGTGTGCACAAGCCTTTAGTTACAGTAGCTACTCCCCAACACTGCTGTTTGTGGGCCTACTGTATAGTTTAGTGTCTTTTTGCCTAACTCATCACTTGTGTTGGGAAAAGTATTGCATTTTAAGGGATTTTCTTTCTCAGAAGCGGCTGCTGAGCCATCGCTCCATCTGATATATCTCACCAGGACTCCGTCCTCCTACAGAACTATCAGAGCAGTTCCCACTGAGTTATACCATTATCTACAATTTTCTGTATTTCCACTGTATATCATTCTATATACCAGAATGATTGTGACTAGAGTGTGTTAGCCAGCCATTTCTTGTGTCAGATTAGATGAACATGCATCTCTTGAACCTTCATTAAGAACTGCAAATATGTAATTTGTGCAAAACTAACACTGTAAAGTGTTACGATGGATGGAAGTTGACAGAAATTAACATTTCATATTGACCTCTTCAGTATCTACTATCATTTAAGTGTGGACATAATATTATACTGTAAGTAACTTTGCAACTGTCAACTAACTCTCATTAGATTAACAGACTGTCTTCTTAATATCTGCTAACACTTTATTTTGATGCTCCACCAACAGATATTTTACTGACTATAAGGAACTTTGAAACTACATGTCAACTTATTCTAACCCTGACCTTACAGTCTACTAATCCTGTAATGAAAGTTAATTGACATGTAGTTGCAAATTTACATAGTTGCATAGTAGTAGTTGTATATAGAATGTCTAAAGTGGATTATTGAAATAAAGTGTAACCAATGTAATTTATTCCTGTGTTGGCAAAGCATCATTACTCCAGTCTTCAGTGTCGTCACATGATCCTAAAAAATCATTCTAATATGCTGATTTAGTGATGAAATTATGAAATATTTCTGATTATTATCACAGTTGAAAACAGTTGTTTTTATTACGATTCTTTGATAAATAGAAAGTTGAAAAGAACAGCATTTATTTGAAATCTGTAACTTTTTTATAATATCTCAATGCGTTGTCTTTACTGTCACGTTTGATCAATTTAATGTATCCCTGCTGAATGAATGGATTTTATTCTTTCAAAAAAATAAAATAAATCAAATGCCTTGTTCACACTCATATGTTCTCGTTTGAAAACGCCTTTTTTTCTCACTGTTTTGGCATTCTGTCCACAATAATATAGCATTTTTTTCCCTGCGAAAACTGATCTTTTTGAATGCTTTCCCAAGTGAATACATTTGAATATCGTTTTTGTGTTGTAGTGTGGACTGTGAAAACCGAGGTATTTGAAAATGATGATGCATATTTAGTCATGTGACGCACATTGAACTGATAGATATGTATGTTTATACCGCTATTGTGCCTGTTATGTGCTTTTCACTTTCACACTGTTGCTAAAGACATGTTACTTTGAACACTCTTCATATCACAGTCCTGCAAAGATGTACAAAACTGCTGTCCTGCGGCAAAATGTTGCGTTTAATTCCCGGTAGATATTGTATGATTTTGGGGCGTCCCAGACGAAATGGCCAATCGTGGCGATTGATCTCTGTGGTCGTGGATCCTAAACGGTGGATCTACGTCATACAGTGAGAGAGGCTCAAAGACGGCTGCTACGACCAGGCCCGCCCACAGAAATGACTGGGCCCCTGAAAGGGTCCAGTGAATGGGCCCTCCCCAAATCTGCTAGGCTATACTCATATCATGCGTGTGCTCTCTTTCTCTCTCTCTCTCTCTCTCTCTCTTACACACATTAACATACATTTAACTGAGAGAGACTTACTCAGTGATGGGGGCTACATAGGTATACACATACACACACACCAAAGTTAACAAACGATCTCACTGTAAACCCGAATAAGTTGGCAAAACTCAAAACATTTAAAGGGGTGGTTGAATATGATTTCATTTTTCTAACTTTAGTTAGTGTGTAATGTTGCTGTTATGGCGCTTTTCCACTGCATGGTACTGTACGGTTCGGTTCGGTACGGCACACTTTGGCGCTTTTCCACTGCATGTGCATTTTAGTCTGATGCCTTTTAGCCTGATGCCTTTTATGTCTGATGCCTTTTATGTCTGATGCCTTTTATGTCTGATGCCTTTTATGTCTGATGCCTTTTATGTCTGATGCCTTTATGTCTGATGCCTTTTATGTCTGATGCCTTTTATGTCTGATGCCTTTTATGTCTGATGCCTTTTATGTCTGATGCCTTTATGTCTGATGCCTTTTATGTCTGATGCCTTTTATGTCTGATGCCTTTATGTCTGATGCCTTTATGTCTGATGCCTTTATGTCTGATGCCTTTATGTCTGATGCCTTTATGTCTGATGCCTTTATGTCTGATGCCTTTATTTCTGATGCCCTTTATGTCTGATGCCTTTTAGTCTGATGCCTTTATGTCTGATGCCTTTATTTCTGATGCCTTTTATGTCTGATGCCTTTTAGTCTGATGCCTTTTATGTCTGATGCCTTTATGTCTGATGCCTTTATTCCTGATGCATTTTATGTCTGATGCCTTTATTTCTGATGCCTTTTAGTCTGATGCCTTTATGTCTGATGCCTTTTAGTCTGATGCCTTTTAGTCTGATGCCTTTATTTCTGATGCCTTTTAGTCTGATGCCTTTATGTCTGATGCCTTTTATGTCTGATGCCTTTTATGTCTGGTGCCTTTTATGTCTGATGCCCTTAATGTCTGATGCCTTTATTTCTGATGCCTTTTATGTCTGATGCCTTTTATGTCTGATGCCTTTTAGTCTGATGCCTTTTAGTCTGATGCCTTTATGTCTGATGCCCTTTATGTCTGATGCCCTTTATGTCTGATGCCTTTATGTCTGATGCCTTTATGTCTGATGCCCTTTATGTCTGATGCCCTTTATGTCTGATGCCCTTTATGTCTGATGGCCTTTATGTCTGATGGCCTTAATGTCTGATGCCTTTATGTCTGATGCCTTTATTTCTGATGCCTTTTATTCTGATGCCTTTATGTCTGATGCCCTTTATGTCTGATGATGCATTTATGTCTGATGGCCTTTATGTCTGATGCCCTTAATGTCTGATGCCTTTATTTCTGATGCCTTTTAGTCTGATGCCTTTATTTCTGATGCCTTTATGTCTGATGCCTTTTATGTCTGATGCCTTTTAGTCTGATGCCTTTTAGTCTGATGCCTTTATTTCTGATGCCATTTATGTCTGATGCCTTTTGTCTGATTCCTTTATGTCTGATGCCTTTATGTCTGATGCCTTTTAGTCTGATGCCTTTTAGTCTGATGCCTTCTTGTCTGATGCCTTTATGTCTGATGCATTTATGTCTGATGCCTTTTAGTCTGATGCTTTTTAGTCTGATGCCTTTATGTCTGATGCCTTTTAGTCTGATGCCTTTTATGTCTGATGCCTTTATGTCTGATGCCTTTATTTCTGATGCATTTTATGTCTGATGCCTTTATTTCTGATGCCTTTTATGTCTGATGCCTTTTTTTTCTGATGCCTTTTAGTCTGATGTCTTTTATGTCTGATGCCTTTATGTCTGATGCCTTTATTTCTGATGCCTTTTATGTCTGATGCCTTTATTTCTGATGCCTTTTATGTCTGATGCCTTTCAGGCTGATGCCTTTTATGTCTGATGCCTTTTAGTCTGATGCCTTTTAGTCTGATGCCTTTATGTCTGATGCCCTTTATGTCTGATGCCCTTTATGTCTGATGCCTTTATGTCTGATGCCTTTTATGCCTGATGCCTTTTATGCCTGATGCCTTTATGTCTGATGCCTTTATGTCTGATGCCTTTTATGTCTTATGCCTTTAAGTCTGATGCCTTTATGTCTGATGCCTTTATGTCTGATGCCTTTTATGTCTGATGCCTTTTAGTCTGATGCCTTTTAGTCTGATGCCTTTATTTCTGATGCCTTTATTTCTGATGCATTTTATGTCTGATGCCTTTATTTCTGATGCCTTTTAGTCTGATGCCTTTATGTCTGATGCCTTTTAGTCTGATGCCTTTTAGTCTGATGCCTTTATTTCTGATGCCTTTTAGTCTGATGCCTTTATGTCTGATGCCTTTTAGTCTGATGCCTTTTATGTCTGATGCCTTTTATGTCTGGTGCCTTTTATGTCTGATGCCCTTAATGTCTGATGCCTTTATTTCTGATGCCTTTTATGTCTGATGCCTTTTATGTCTGATGCCTTTTAGTCTGATGCCTTTTAGTCTGATGCCTTTATGTCTGATGCCCTTTATGTCTGATGCCCTTTATGTCTGATGCCTTTATGTCTGATGCCTTTATGTCTGATGCCCTTTATGTCTGATGCCCTTTATGTCTGATGCCCTTTATGTCTGATGGCCTTTATGTCTGATGGCCTTAATGTCTGATGCCTTTATGTCTGATGCCTTTATTTCTGATGCCTTTTATTCTGATGCCTTTATGTCTGATGCCCTTTATGTCTGATGATGCCTTTATGTCTGATGGCCTTTATGTCTGATGCCCTTAATGTCTGATGCCTTTATTTCTGATGCCTTTTAGTCTGATGCCTTTATTTCTGATGCCTTTATGTCTGATGCCTTTTATGTCTGATGCCTTTTAGTCTGATGCCTTTATTTCTGATGCCTTTTATGTCTGATGCCTTTTAGTCTGATGCCTTTTATGTCTGATGCCTTTATGTCTGATGCCTTTATTTCTGATGCATTTTATGTCTGATGCCTTTATTTCTGATGCCTTTTATGTCTGATGCCTTTTATGTCTGATGCCTTTTAGTCTGATGTCTTTTATGTCTGATGACTTTATGTCTGATGCCTTTATTTCTGATGCCTTTTATGTCTGATGCCTTTATTTCTGATGCCTTTTATGTCTGATGCCTTTCAGGCTGATGGCTTTTATGTCTGATGCCTTTTAGTCTGATGCCTTTTAGTCTGATGCCTTTATGTCTGATGCCCTTTATGTCTGATGCCCTTTATGTCTGATGCCTTTATGTCTGATGCCTTTTATGCCTGATGCCTTTTATGCCTGATGCCTTTATGTCTGATGCCTTTATGTCTGATGCCTTTTATGTCTTATGCCTTTTAGTCTGATGCCTTTATGTCTGATGCCTTTATGTCTGATGCCTTTTATGTCTGATGCCTTTTAGTCTGATGCCTTTTAGTCTGATGCCTTTATTTCTGATGCCTTTATTTCTGATGCCTTTTATGTCTGATACCTTTATTTGTGATGCCTTTTATGTCTGATGCCTTTTATGTCTGATGCCTTTATGTCTGATGCCTTTTATGTCTGATGCCTTTATGTCTGATGCCTTTATGTCTGATGCCTTTATTTCTGATGCCTTTTATGTCTGATGCCTTTTAGTCCGATGCCTTTTATGTCTGATGCCTTTATGTCTGATGCCTTTATTTCTGATGCATTTTATGTCTGATGCCTTTATTTCTGATGCCTTTTATGTCTGATGCCTTTTAGTCTGATGCCTTTTATGTCTGATGCCTTTCATGTTTGATGCCTTTATTTCTGATGCCTTTTATGTCTGATGCCTTTTATGTCTGATGCCTTTTATGTCTGATGCCTTTATGTCTGATGCCTTTATTTCTGATGCCTTTTATGTCTGATGCCTTTATTTCTGATGCTGATGCCTTTATGTCTGATGCCTTTTATGTCTGATGCCTTTATTTCTGATGCTGATGCCTTTATGTCTGATGCCTTTTATGTCTGATGCCTTTTATGTCTGATGCCTTTATTTCTGATGCCTTTTATGTCTGATGCCTTTCAGTCTGATGCCTTTTATGTCTGATGCCTTTTATGTCTGATGCCTTTTATGTCTGATGCCTTTATGTCTGATGCCTTTTATGTCTGATGCCTTTTATGTCTGATGCCTTTTAGTCTGATGCCTTTTAGTCTGATGCCTTTATGTCTGATGCCCTTTATGTCTGATGCCCTTTATGTCTGATGCCTTTATGTCTGATGCCTTTTATGTCTGTTGCCTTTATGTCTGATGCCTTTATTTCTGATGCCTTTATGTCTGATGCCTTTTATATCTGATGCCTTTTAGTCTGATGCCTTTTATGTCTGATGCCTTTATGTCTGATGCCTTTATTTCTGATGCCTTTATTTCTGATGCCTTTTATGTCTGATGCCTTTATTTCTGATGCCTTTTATGTCTGATGCCTTTTAGTCTGATGCCTTTTATGTCTGATGCCTTTTATGTCTGATACCTTTTAGTCTGATGCCTTTTAGTCTGATGCCTTTTAGTCTGATGCCTTTATGTCTGATGCCTTTTTTTCTGATGCCTTTTAGTCTGATGCCTTTTAGTCTGATGGCCTTTATGTCTGATGCCCTTAATGTCTGATGCCTTTATGTCTGATGCCTTTATTTCTGATGCCTTTTAGTCTGATGCCTTTATTTCTGATGCCTTTATTTCTGATGCCTTTTAGTCTGATGCCTTTATTTCTGATGCCTTTTAGTTTGATGCCTTTTAGTCTGATGCCTTTATTTCTAATGCCTTTTAGTCTGATGTCTTTATTTCTGATGCCTTTTAGTCTGATGCCTTTATGTCTGATGCCTTTTAGTCTGATGCCCTTTATGTCTGATGCCCTTTATGTCTGATGCCTTTATGTCTGATCACTTTTATGTCTGATGCCTTTTAAGTCTGATACCTTTTAGTCTGATGCCTTTTAGTCTGATGCCTTTTAGTCTGATGCCTTTATGTCTGATGCCTTTATTTCTGATGCCTTTTAGTCTGATGCCTTTTAGTCTGATGGCCTTTATGTCTGATGCCCTTAATGTCTGATGCCCTTAATGTCTGATGCCTTTATGTCTGATGCCTTTATTTCTGATGCCTTTATTTCTAATGCCTTTTAGTCTGATGTCTTTATTTCTGATGCCTTTTAGTCTGATGCCTTTATGTCTGATGCCTTTTAGTCTGATGCCCTTTATGTCTGATGCCCTTTATGTCTGATGCCTTTATGTCTGATGCCTTTTATGTCTGATACCTTTTAGTCTGATGCCTTTTAGTCTGATGCCTTTTAGTCTGATGCCTTTATGTCTGATGCCTTTATTTCTGATGCCTTTTAGTCTGATGCCTTTTAGTCTGATGGCCTTTATGTCTGATGCCCTTAATGTCTGATGCCTTTATGTCTGATGCCTTTATTTCTGATGCCTTTTAGTCTGATGCCTTTATTTCTGATGCCTTTATTTCTGATGCCTTTTAGTCTGATGCCTTTTAGTCTGATGCCTTTATTTCTGACACCTTTTACTCTGATGCCTTTTAGTCTGATGCCTTTATTTCTAATGCCTTTTAGTCTGATGCCTTTATTTCTGATGCCTTTTAGTCTGATGCCCTTTATGTCTGACGCCTTTATGTCTGATGCCTTTTATGTCTGACGCCTTTATGTCTGATGCCCTTTATGTCTGACGCCTTTATGTCTGATGCCTTTTATGTCTGATACCTTTTAGTCTGATGCCTTTTAGTCTGATGCCTTTTAGTCTGATGCTTTATGTCTGATGCCTTTATTTCTGATGCCTTTTAGTCTGATGCCTTTATTTCTGATGCCTTTATTTCTGATGCCTTTTAGTCTGATGCCTTTTAGTCTGATGCCAGTATTTCTGACACCTTTTACTCTGATGCCTTTTAGTCTGATGCCTTTATTTCTAATGCCTTTTAGTCTGATGCCTTTATGTCTGACGCCTTTTAGTCTGATGCCCTTTATGTCTGATGCCCTTTATGTCTGACGCCTTTTAGTCTGATGCCTTTTAGTCTGATGCCTTTATTTCTAATGCCTTTTAGTCTGATGCCTTTATTTCTGATGCCTTTTAGTCTGATGCCTTTATGTCTGACGCCTTTTAGTCTAATGCCTTTTAGTCTGATGCCTTTATTTCTGATGCCTTTTAGTCTGATGCCTTTATGTCTGATGCCTTTTAGTCTGATGACCTTTATGTTGGATGCCTTCTTGTCAGATGCCTTCTTGTCTGATGCCTTCTTGTCTGATGCCTTCTAGTCTGATGCCCTTTATGTCTGATGCCTTTATGTCTGATGCCTTTATTTCTGATGCCTTTTAGTCTGATGCCTTCATGTCTGATGCCTTTATGTCTGATGCCCTTTATGTCTGATGATGCCTTTATGTCTGATGGCCTTTATGTCTGATGCCCTTAATGTCTGATGCCTTTATTTCTGATGCCTTTTAGTCTGATGCCTTTATTTCTGATGCCTTTATGTCTGATGCCTTTTATGTCTGATGCCTTTTAGTCTGATGCCTTTATTTCTGATGCCTTTTATGTCTGATGCCTTTTAGTCTGATGCCTTTTATGTCTGATGCCTTTATGTCTGATGCCTTTATTTCTGATGCATTTTATGTCTGATGCCTTTATTTCTGATGCCTTTTATGTCTGATGCCTTTTATGTCTGATGCCTTTTAGTCTGATGTCTTTTATGTCTGATGCCTTTATGTCTGATGCCTTTATTTCTGATGCCTTTTATGTCTGATGCCTTTATTTCTGATGCCTTTTATGTCTGATGCCTTTCAGGCTGATGGCTTTTATGTCTGATGCCTTTTAGTCTGATGCCTTTTAGTCTGATGCCTTTATGTCTGATGCCCTTTATGTCTGATGCCCTTTATGTCTGATGCCTTTATGTCTGATGCCTTTTATGCCTGATGCCTTTTATGCCTGATGCCTTTATGTCTGATGCCTTTATGTCTGATGCCTTTTATGTCTTATGCCTTTTAGTCTGATGCCTTTATGTCTGATGCCTTTATGTCTGATGCCTTTTATGTCTGATGCCTTTTAGTCTGATGCCTTTTAGTCTGATGCCTTTATTTCTGATGCCTTTATTTCTGATGCCTTTTATGTCTGATACCTTTATTTGTGATGCCTTTTATGTCTGATGCCTTTTATGTCTGATGCCTTTATGTCTGATGCCTTTTATGTCTGATGCCTTTATGTCTGATGCCTTTATGTCTGATGCCTTTATTTCTGATGCCTTTTATGTCTGATGCCTTTTAGTCTGATGCCTTTTATGTCTGATGCCTTTATGTCTGATGCCTTTATTTCTGATGCATTTTATGTCTGATGCCTTTATTTCTGATGCCTTTTATGTCTGATGCCTTTTAGTCTGATGCCTTTTATGTCTGATGCCTTTCATGTTTGATGCCTTTATTTCTGATGCCTTTTATGTCTGATGCCTTTTATGTCTGATGCCTTTTATGTCTGATGCCTTTATGTCTGATGCCTTTATTTCTGATGCCTTTTATGTCTGATGCCTTTATTTCTGATGCTGATGCCTTTATGTCTGATGCCTTTTATGTCTGATGCCTTTATTTCTGATGCTGATGCCTTTATGTCTGATGCCTTTTATGTCTGATGCCTTTTATGTCTGATGCCTTTATTTCTGATGCCTTTTATGTCTGATGCCTTTCAGTCTGATGCCTTTTATGTCTGATGCCTTTTATGTCTGATGCCTTTTATGTCTGATGCCTTTATGTCTGATGCCTTTTATGTCTGATGCCTTTTATGTCTGATGCCTTTTAGTCTGATGCCTTTTAGTCTGATGCCTTTATGTCTGATGCCCTTTATGTCTGATGCCCTTTATGTCTGATGCCTTTTATGTCTGATGCCTTTTAGTCTGATGCCTTTTAGTCTGATGCCTTTATGTCTGATGCCCTTTATGTCTGATGCCTTTTATGTCTGTTGCCTTTATGTCTGATGCCTTTATTTCTGATGCCTTTATGTCTGATGCCTTTTATATCTGATGCCTTTTAGTCTGATGCCTTTTATGTCTGATGCCTTTTATGTCTGATACCTTTTAGTCTGATGCCTTTTAGTCTGATGCCTTTTAGTCTGATGCCTTTATGTCTGATGCCTTTTTTTCTGATGCCTTTTAGTCTGATGCCTTTTAGTCTGATGGCCTTTATGTCTGATGCCCTTAATGTCTGATGCCTTTATGTCTGATGCCTTTATTTCTGATGCCTTTTAGTCTGATGCCTTTATTTCTGATGCCTTTATTTCTGATGCCTTTTAGTCTGATGCCTTTATTTCTGATGCCTTTTAGTTTGATGCCTTTAAGTCTGATGCCTTTATTTCTAATGCCTTTTAGTCTGATGTCTTTATTTCTGATGCCTTTTAGTCTGATGCCTTTATGTCTGATGCCTTTTAGTCTGATGCCCTTTATGTCTGATGCCCTTTATGTCTGATGCCTTTTTGTCTGATGCCTTTTATGTCTGATGCCTTTTAAGTCTGATACCTTTTAGTCTGATGCCTTTTAGTCTGATGCCTTTTAGTCTGATGCCTTTATGTCTGATGCCTTTATTTCTGATGCCTTTTAGTCTGATGCCTTTTAGTCTGATGGCCTTTATGTCTGATGCCCTTAATGTCTGATGCCCTTAATGTCTGATGCCTTTATGTCTGATGCCTTTATTTCTGATGCCTTTATTTCTAATGCCTTTTAGTCTGATGTCTTTATTTCTGATGCCTTTTAGTCTGATGCCTTTATGTCTGATGCCTTTTAGTCTGATGCCCTTTATGTCTGATGCCCTTTATGTCTGTTGCCTTTATGTCTGATGCCTTTATTTCTGATGCCTTTATGTCTGATGCCTTTTATATCTGATGCCTTTTAGTCTGATGCCTTTTATGTCTGATGCCTTTTATGTCTGATACCTTTTAGTCTGATGCCTTTTAGTCTGATGCCTTTTAGTCTGATGCCTTTATGTCTGATGCCTTTTTTTCTGATGCCTTTTAGTCTGATGCCTTTTAGTCTGATGGCCTTTATGTCTGATGCCCTTTATGTCTGATGCCTTTATGTCTGATGCCTTTTATGTCTGATACCTTTTAGTCTGATGCCTTTTAGTCTGATGCCTTTTAGTCTGATGCCTTTATGTCTGATGCCTTTATTTCTGATGCCTTTTAGTCTGATGCCTTTTAGTCTGATGGCCTTTATGTCTGATGCCCTTAATGTCTGATGCCTTTATGTCTGATGCCTTTATTTCTGATGCCTTTTAGTCTGATGCCTTTATTTCTGATGCCTTTATTTCTGATGCCTTTTAGTCTGATGCCTTTTAGTCTGATGCCTTTATTTCTGACACCTTTTACTCTGATGCCTTTTAGTCTGATGCCTTTATTTCTAATGCCTTTTAGTCTGATGCCTTTATTTCTGATGCCTTTTAGTCTGATGCCCTTTATGTCTGACGCCTTTATGTCTGATGCCTTTTATGTCTGACGCCTTTATGTCTGATGCCCTTTATGTCTGACGCCTTTATGTCTGATGCCTTTTATGTCTGATACCTTTTAGTCTGATGCCTTTTAGTCTGATGCCTTTTAGTCTGATGCTTTATGTCTGATGCCTTTATTTCTGATGCCTTTTAGTCTGATGCCTTTATTTCTGATGCCTTTATTTCTGATGCCTTTTAGTCTGATGCCTTTTAGTCTGATGCCAGTATTTCTGACACCTTTTACTCTGATGCCTTTTAGTCTGATGCCTTTATTTCTAATGCCTTTTAGTCTGATGCCTTTATGTCTGACGCCTTTTAGTCTGATGCCCTTTATGTCTGATGCCCTTTATGTCTGACGCCTTTTAGTCTGATGCCTTTTAGTCTGATGCCTTTATTTCTAATGCCTTTTAGTCTGATGCCTTTATTTCTGATGCCTTTTAGTCTGATGCCTTTATGTCTGACGCCTTTTAGTCTGATGCCTTTTAGTCTGATGCCTTTATTTCTGATGCCTTTTAGTCTGATGCCTTTATGTCTGATGCCTTTTAGTCTGATGACCTTTATGTTGGATGCCTTCTTGTCAGATGCCTTCTTGTCTGATGCCTTCTTGTCTGATGCCTTCTAGTCTGATGCCCTTTATGTCTGATGCCTTATGTCTGATGCCTTTATTTCTGATGCCTTTTAGTCTGATGCCTTCATGTCTGATGCCTTTATGTCTGATGCCCTTTATGTCTGATGATGCCTTTATGTCTGATGGCCTTTATGTCTGATGCCCTTAATGTCTGATGCCTTTATTTCTGATGCCTTTTAGTCTGATGCCTTTATTTCTGATGCCTTTATGTCTGATGCCTTTTATGTCTGATGCCTTTTAGTCTGATGCCTTTATTTCTGATGCCTTTTATGTCTGATGCCTTTTAGTCTGATGCCTTTTATGTCTGATGCCTTTATGTCTGATGCCTTTATTTCTGATGCATTTTATGTCTGATGCCTTTATTTCTGATGCCTTTTATGTCTGATGCCTTTTATGTCTGATGCCTTTTAGTCTGATGTCTTTTATGTCTGATGCCTTTATGTCTGATGCCTTTATTTCTGATGCCTTTTATGTCTGATGCCTTTATTTCTGATGCCTTTTATGTCTGATGCCTTTCAGGCTGATGGCTTTTATGTCTGATGCCTTTTAGTCTGATGCCTTTTAGTCTGATGCCTTTATGTCTGATGCCCTTTATGTCTGATGCCCTTTATGTCTGATGCCTTTATGTCTGATGCCTTTTATGCCTGATGCCTTTTATGCCTGATGCCTTTATGTCTGATGCCTTTATGTCTGATGCCTTTTATGTCTTATGCCTTTTAGTCTGATGCCTTTATGTCTGATGCCTTTATGTCTGATGCCTTTTATGTCTGATGCCTTTATGTCTGATGCCTTTTATGTCTGATGCCTTTTATGTCTGATGCCTTTTAGTCCAATGCCTTTTAGTCTGATGCCTTTATGTCTGATGCCCTTTATGTCTGATGCCCTTTATGTCTGATGCCCCTTTATGTCTGATGCCCTTTATGTCTGATGCCTTTATGTCTGATGCCTTTTATGTCTGTTGCCTTTATGTCTGATGCCTTTATTTCTGATGCCTTTATGTCTGATGCCTTTTATATCTGATGCCTTTTAGTCTGATGCCTTTTATGTCTGATGCCTTTTATGTCTGATACCTTTTAGTCTGATGCCTTTTAGTCTGATGCCTTTTAGTCTGATGCCTTTATGTCTGATGCCTTTTTTTCTGATGCCTTTTAGTCTGATGCCTTTTAGTCTGATGGCCTTTATGTCTGATGCCCTTAATGTCTGATGCCTTTATGTCTGATGCCTTTATTTCTGATGCCTTTTAGTCTGATGCCTTTATTTCTGATGCCTTTATTTCTGATGCCTTTTAGTCTGATGCCTTTATTTCTGATGCCTTTTAGTTTGATGCCTTTTAGTCTGATGCCTTTATTTCTAATGCCTTTTAGTCTGATGTCTTTATTTCTGATGCCTTTTAGTCTGATGCCTTTATGTCTGATGCCTTTTAGTCTGATGCCCTTTATGTCTGATGCCCTTTATGTCTGATGCCTTTATGTCTGATGCCTTTTATGTCTGATGCCTTTTAAGTCTGATACCTTTTAGTCTGATGCCTTTTAGTCTGATGCCTTTTAGTCTGATGCCTTTATGTCTGATGCCTTTATTTCTGATGCCTTTTAGTCTGATGCCTTTTAGTCTGATGGCCTTTATGTCTGATGCCCTTAATGTCTGATGCCCTTAATGTCTGATGCCTTTATGTCTGATGCCTTTATTTCTGATGCCTTTATTTCTAATGCCTTTTAGTCTGATGTCTTTATTTCTGATGCCTTTTAGTCTGATGCCTTTATGTCTGATGCCTTTTAGTCTGATGCCCTTTATGTCTGATGCCCTTTATGTCTGTTGCCTTTATGTCTGATGCCTTTATTTCTGATGCCTTTATATCTGATGCCTTTTATATCTGATGCCTTTTAGTCTGATGCCTTTTATGTCTGATGCCTTTTATGTCTGATACCTTTTAGTCTGATGCCTTTTAGTCTGATGCCTTTTAGTCTGATGCCTTTATGTCTGATGCCTTTTTTTCTGATGCCTTTTAGTCTGATGCCTTTTAGTCTGATGGCCTTTATGTCTGATGCCCTTTATGTCTGATGCCTTTATGTCTGATGCCTTTTATGTCTGATACCTTTTAGTCTGATGCCTTTTAGTCTGATGCCTTTTAGTCTGATGCCTTTATGTCTGATGCCTTTATTTCTGATGCCTTTTAGTCTGATGCCTTTTAGTCTGATGGCCTTTATGTCTGATGCCCTTAATGTCTGATGCCTTTATGTCTGATGCCTTTATTTCTGATGCCTTTTAGTCTGATGCCTTTATTTCTGATGCCTTTATTTCTGATGCCTTTTAGTCTGATGCCTTTTAGTCTGATGCCTTTATTTCTGACACCTTTTACTCTGATGCCTTTTAGTCTGATGCCTTTATTTCTAATGCCTTTTAGTCTGATGCCTTTATTTCTGATGCCTTTTAGTCTGATGCCCTTTATGTCTGACGCCTTTATGTCTGATGCCTTTTATGTCTGACGCCTTTAAGTCTGATGCCCTTTATGTCTGACGCCTTTATGTCTGATGCCTTTTATGTCTGATACCTTTTAGTCTGATGCCTTTTAGTCTGATGCCTTTTAGTCTGATGCTTTATGTCTGATGCCTTTATTTCTGATGCCTTTTAGTCTGATGCCTTTATTTCTGATGCCTTTATTTCTGATGCCTTTTAGTCTGATGCCTTTTAGTCTGATGCCAGTATTTCTGACACCTTTTACTCTGATGCCTTTTAGTCTGATGCCTTTATTTCTAATGCCTTTTAGTCTGATGCCTTTATGTCTGACGCCTTTTAGTCTGATGCCCTTTATGTCTGATGCCCTTTATGTCTGACGCCTTTTAGTCTGATGCCTTTTAGTCTGATGCCTTTATTTCTAATGCCTTTTAGTCTGATGCCTTTATTTCTGATGCCTTTTAGTCTGATGCCTTTATGTCTGACGCCTTTTAGTCTGATGCCTTTTAGTCTGATGCCTTTATTTCTGATGCCTTTTAGTCTGATGCCTTTATGTCTGATGCCTTTTAGTCTGATGACCTTTATGTTGGATGCCTTCTTGTCAGATGCCTTCTTGTCTGATGCCTTCTTGTCTGATGCCTTCTAGTCTGATGCCCTTTATGTCTGATGCCTTTATGTCTGATGCCTTTATTTCTGATGCCTTTTAGTCTGATGCCTTCATGTCTGATGCCTTTATGTCTGATGCCCTTTATGTCTGATGATGCCTTTATGTCTGATGGCCTTTATGTCTGATGCCCTTAATGTCTGATGCCTTTATTTCTGATGCCTTTTAGTCTGATGCCTTTATTTCTGATGCCTTTATGTCTGATGCCTTTTATGTCTGATGCCTTTTAGTCTGATGCCTTTATTTCTGATGCCTTTTATGTCTGATGCCTTTTAGTCTGATGCCTTTTATGTCTGATGCCTTTATGTCTGATGCCTTTATTTCTGATGCATTTTATGTCTGATGCCTTTATTTCTGATGCCTTTTATGTCTGATGCCTTTTATGTCTGATGCCTTTTAGTCTGATGTCTTTTATGTCTGATGCCTTTATGTCTGATGCCTTTATTTCTGATGCCTTTTATGTCTGATGCCTTTATTTCTGATGCCTTTTATGTCTGATGCCTTTCAGGCTGATGGCTTTTATGTCTGATGCCTTTTAGTCTGATGCCTTTTAGTCTGATGCCTTTATGTCTGATGCCCTTTATGTCTGATGCCCTTTATGTCTGATGCCTTTATGTCTGATGCCTTTTATGCCTGATGCCTTTTATGCCTGATGCCTTTATGTCTGATGCCTTTATGTCTGATGCCTTTTATGTCTTATGCCTTTTAGTCTGATGCCTTTATGTCTGATGCCTTTATGTCTGATGCCTTTTATGTCTGATGCCTTTTAGTCTGATGCCTTTTAGTCTGATGCCTTTATTTCTGATGCCTTTATTTCTGATGCCTTTTATGTCTGATACCTTTATTTGTGATGCCTTTTATGTCTGATGCCTTTTATGTCTGATGCCTTTATGTCTGATGCCTTTTATGTCTGATGCCTTTATGTCTGATGCCTTTATGTCTGATGCCTTTATTTCTGATGCCTTTTATGTCTGATGCCTTTTAGTCTGATGCCTTTTATGTCTGATGCCTTTATGTCTGATGCCTTTATTTCTGATGCATTTTATGTCTGATGCCTTTATTTCTGATGCCTTTTATGTCTGATGCCTTTTAGTCTGATGCCTTTTATGTCTGATGCCTTTCATGTTTGATGCCTTTATTTCTGATGCCTTTTATGTCTGATGCCTTTTATGTCTGATGCCTTTTATGTCTGATGCCTTTATGTCTGATGCCTTTATTTCTGATGCCTTTTATGTCTGATGCCTTTATTTCTGATGCTGATGCCTTTATGTCTGATGCCTTTTATGTCTGATGCCTTTTATGTCTGATGCCTTTATTTCTGATGCCTTTTATGTCTGATGCCTTTCAGTCTGATGCCTTTTATGTCTGATGCCTTTTATGTCTGATGCCTTTTATGTCTGATGCCTTTATGTCTGATGCCTTTTATGTCTGATGCCTTTTATGTCTGATGCCTTTTAGTCTGATGCCTTTTAGTCTGATGCCTTTATGTCTGATGCCCTTTATGTCTGATGCCCTTTATGTCTGATGCCTTTATGTCTGATGCCTTTTATGTCTGTTGCCTTTATGTCTGATGCCTTTATTTCTGATGCCTTTATGTCTGATGCCTTTTATATCTGATGCCTTTTAGTCTGATGCCTTTTATGTCTGATGCCTTTTATGTCTGATACCTTTTAGTCTGATGCCTTTTAGTCTGATGCCTTTTAGTCTGATGCCTTTATGTCTGATGCCTTTTTTTCTGATGCCTTTTAGTCTGATGCCTTTTAGTCTGATGGCCTTTATGTCTGATGCCCTTAATGTCTGATGCCTTTATGTCTGATGCCTTTATTTCTGATGCCTTTTAGTCTGATGCCTTTATTTCTGATGCCTTTATTTCTGATGCCTTTTAGTCTGATGCCTTTATTTCTGATGCCTTTTAGTTTGATGCCTTTAGTCTGATGCCTTTATTTCTAATGCCTTTAAGTCTGATGTCTTTATTTCTGATGCCTTTTAGTCTGATGCCTTTATGTCTGATGCCTTTTAGTCTGATGCCCTTTATGTCTGATGCCCTTTATGTCTGATGCCTTTATGTCTGATGCCTTTTATGTCTGATGCCTTTTAAGTCTGATACCTTTTAGTCTGATGCCTTTTAGTCTGATGCCTTTTAGTCTGATGCCTTTATGTCTGATGCCTTTATTTCTGATGCCTTTTAGTCTGATGCCTTTTAGTCTGATGGCCTTTATGTCTGATGCCCTTATGTCTGATGCCCTTAATGTCTGATGCCTTTATGTCTGATGCCTTTATTTCTGATGCCTTTATTTCTAATGCCTTTTAGTCTGATGTCTTTATTTCTGATGCCTTTTAGTCTGATGCCTTTATGTCTGATGCCTTTTAGTCTGATGCCCTTTATGTCTGATGCCCTTTATGTCTGTTGCCTTTATGTCTGATGCCTTTATTTCTGATGCCTTTATGTCTGATGCCTTTTATATCTGATGCCTTTTAGTCTGATGCCTTTTATGTCTGATGCCTTTTATGTCTGATACCTTTTAGTCTGATGCCTTTTAGTCTGATGCCTTTTAGTCTGATGCCTTTATGTCTGATGCCTTTTTTTCTGATGCCTTTTAGTCTGATGCCTTTTAGTCTGATGGCCTTTATGTCTGATGCCCTTAATGTCTGATGCCTTTATGTCTGATGCCTTTATTTCTGATGCCTTTTAGTCTGATGCCTTTATTTCTGATGCCTTTATTTCTGATGCCTTTTAGTCTGATGCCTTTATTTCTGATGCCTTTTAGTCTGATGCCTTTATTTCTAATGCCTTTTAGTCTGATGTCTTTATTTCTGATGCCTTTTAGTCTGATGCCTTTATGTCTGATGCCTTTTAGTCTGATGCCCTTTATGTCTGATGCCCTTTATGTCTGATGCCTTTATGTCTGATGCCTTTTATGTCTGATGCCTTTTAAGTCTGATACCTTTTAGTCTGATGCCTTTTAGTCTGATGCCTTTTAGTCTGATGCCTTTATGTCTGATGCCTTTATTTCTGATGCCTTTTAGTCTGATGCCTTTTAGTCTGATGGCCTTTATGTCTGATGCCCTTAATGTCTGATGCCCTTAATGTCTGATGCCTTTATGTCTGATGCCTTTATTTCTGATGCCTTTATTTCTAATGCCTTTTAGTCTGATGTCTTTATTTCTGATGCCTTTTAGTCTGATGCCTTTATGTCTGATGCCTTTTAGTCTGATGCCCTTTATGTCTGATGCCCTTTATGTCTGATGCCTTTATGTCTGATGCCTTTTATGTCTGATACCTTTTAGTCTGATGCCTTTTAGTCTGATGCCTTTTAGTCTGATGCCTTTATGTCTGATGCCTTTATTTCTGATGCCTTTTAGTCTGATGCCTTTTAGTCTGATGGCCTTTATGTCTGATGCCCTTAATGTCTGATGCCTTTATGTCTGATGCCTTTATTTCTGATGCCTTTTAGTCTGATGCCTTTATTTCTGATGCCTTTATTTCTGATGCCTTTTAGTCTGATGCCTTTTAGTCTGATGCCTTTATTTCTGACACCTTTTACTCTGATGCCTTTTAGTCTGATGCCTTTATTTCTAATGCCTTTTAGTCTGATGCCTTTATTTCTGATGCCTTTTAGTCTGATGCCCTTTATGTCTGACGCCTTTATGTCTGATGCCTTTTATGTCTGACGCCTTTATGTCTGATGCCCTTTATGTCTGACGCCTTTATGTCTGATGCCTTTTATGTCTGATACCTTTTAGTCTGATGCCTTTTAGTCTGATGCCTTTTAGTCTGATGCTTTATGTCTGATGCCTTTATTTCTGATGCCTTTTAGTCTGATGCCTTTATTTCTGATGCCTTTATTTCTGATGCCTTTTAGTCTGATGCCTTTTAGTCTGATGCCAGTATTTCTGACACCTTTTACTCTGATGCCTTTTAGTCTGATGCCTTTATTTCTAATGCCTTTTAGTCTGATGCCTTTATGTCTGACGCCTTTTAGTCTGATGCCCTTTATGTCTGATGCCCTTTATGTCTGACGCCTTTTAGTCTGATGCCTTTTAGTCTGATGCCTTTATTTCTAATGCCTTTTAGTCTGATGCCTTTATTTCTGATGCCTTTTAGTCTGATGCCTTTATGTCTGACGCCTTTTAGTCTGATGCCTTTTAGTCTGATGCCTTTTAGTCTGATGCCTTTATTTCTGATGCCTTTTAGTCTGATGCCTTTATGTCTGATGCCTTTTAGTCTGATGACCTTTATGTTGGATGCCTTCTTGTCAGATGCCTTCTTGTCTGATGCCTTCTTGTCTGATGCCTTCTAGTCTGATGCCCTTTATGTCTGATGCCTTTATGTCTGATGCCTTTATTTCTGATGCCTTTTAGTCTGATGCCTTCATGTCTGATGCCTTTATGTCTGATGCCTTTTAGTCTGATGCCTTTATTTCTAATGCCCTTTAGTCGGATGCCTTCTTGTCTGATGCCTTCTTGTCTGATGCCTTCTTGTCTGATGCCTTCTAGTCTGATGCCCTTTATGTCTGATGCCCTTTATGTCTGATGCCTTTTAGTCTGATGCCTTTTAGTCTGATGCCTTTTAGTCTGTTGCCTTTTAGTCTGATGCCTTTATGTCTGATGCCTTTATGTCTGATGCCTTTATTTCTGATGCCTTTTAGTCTGATGCCTTTATGTCTGATGCCTTTTAGTCTGATGCCTTTTAGTCTGATGCCTTTATTTCTGATGCCTTTTAGTCTTTTGTCTTTATGTCTGATGCCTTTTAGTCTGATGCCTTTATGTCTAATGCCTTTTAGTCTGATGCCTTCATGTCGGATGCCTTTATGTCGGATGCCTTCTTGTCTGATGCCTTCTTGTCTGATGCCTTCTTGTCTGATGCCTTCTAGTCTAATGCCCTTTATGTCTGATGCCTTTTATGTCTGATGCCTTTTTGTCTGATGCCTTCATGTCTGACTCTGTTTCGTCTGATGCCTAATTTTACGAGACCTGACACCTAAAATTGTTTTTCCTGAGACCTGAAGCTTTTCAGTCTGAGGCACGATGCCGTTTTGTCCAATGACTGAAGTCTTTTAGTCTGAGGCTCAGAGTTGATTGCGAATTGAAAGCACTTCAGACGATTCAGTTCATGCTGGAAACTGAACAGATCATTCAAACTGATTCGCGAACCGATTTAGACAGATCTGCACACTTGTTTAATGAAGTCTTTGAACAGAATCGACTCAAAAGAGTGATTCATTTGTGAATTGAGTGTTGCTCTTGCACAGACAAAAAAGATACAGCGTGCTTGGAATAAACTATGCATTTAACAACACATATTACATTCAAATAAAGTAATGAGAGGAACGTCACCCAACATAACGAAGTAACAAAGTTCGGGAGAAGCACGTTCAGATAATTAACACGGGTGGAGAGCACTCAGCAATCATGATTAAAACGTGTATGTATAGACTCAGCAGTCTCACCTCATTTCTCTGACAGTTTAGCAGCGTCCCTCCACCATCACTTATCCACTCTTCTAGTCCTAAACCACTTTACATACAGGGGGGGGGAGTACTCTGGGTTCGGGCCAAATTCCGAGCTCGGAGCCCTCCCCCCGGACAGCACGCCAAATATGGCATTATACTTTATTCCCTTTAATTGTATGTAAGTGTGAACTCGTGAAATGTACTCGAGTTAAAGTAAACGTACCCACATTAAAATGTACTCTTAAAAGTAGGCCTACAATTTTTCCAAAAAAAAAAAAACTCAAGTAAATTTAACGAAGTAATGTTTTTGACTAGCCGATAACATGCAACATGCAATGGTGGCGTATTGATCAATGCGACATGCGCTAAAACTTAATACTATTTACCTCAAGCTCCATTTGCAAGATTGTCCTGGCATTTTCCCAGGCCATGACCACGTCCATATTCTCCTCTTTCAATTACTCTTTTATTCAGCGCACATTAAAGCCACAATTGCCAAAGTGTGATTCATCTTGCTCTGTTTGTTCACCACTAGCTCATGCTGATGACGTTTTATTCTTCTATATTAACTTGCGTCGAAGATTCAAAGATTCGAAGATCATACAGTATACATGCATGTCGTACCCGAGATTATTAGATCCATGTCGTACAGTGTGATTTGTAATGATCTTATTGCCGAAATCGCCCAGTCTGTAAGCCAAACATGTAATGGTGAGTAAATGTGCGACCTGGCCGCATCAGTGAATGCTGAGATATTTTGCTCACCATTAAAATGATCCTGCCAGGAGAACTGAACTTATTGTGTCTGTATCAGTGAATTTAGCATTTTCCGACGTGAGAAACTTTTAGAAAATACTTGAAAATCTAGACGGAGAGCGTTTTGAAACGAAAACGCCGACCCTTACTGACCAGAAACTTTTGTTCAGTAGTGCATATTCAGCGGGAAGCTTCCTTCCTTTCTTTCTCACCCTTTCTCTCACCTTGTCCCTCTGTTTTCTCCACCTTCCTAATGTGTGTCATCCATTTACAATAAACAGCAGACTTCAATAGCTCAGCACTTTCTCCCTCCCTCTCATTCTCCCTCCCTCTCTCCATCTTTCCACACTCCCATAGATGTTTAACATGGATTAAGCATTATGCTGATTGCCTCCACCCAGCACTGTCTTCCTCTGTTTTCCCTTTACTTGCTCTTTCCCTGCTTCCCTTCCGTGCCCCCCCCCTCCCTGAGCAAGAGAATGAGAGAGGAGAGACTTTTCATTGTTTTATTTTTTACAATGTGCATTGGTTGAAATATACAGATCTTTCAAGTAGTAGTATCCATAGATATCCCTAATTCTATTTTATGTACAATGTACAGTATATTAGGTGAAATTATATTTTTTTGCTAGTAGATGTAGTAGTAGTAGTAGATGCTTCTAGCTCACATGCATTTTTGTATGTGTGCATGGACACTGAAAAGTGCATTATTGACAGAATCTGTAACATGAGCATTTTATGTGAACAAATATAGCTTAAAAATGTATGCAGTGATAGAGTATTGCGAGTAAAAGGCAACATTTTCACACTGGTGGTCCAAATCTGATTATTTGTGTATTCGATTGGAATCTGACCTGATATTTTCCATAAGGGATTTCCGTAAGGGATTTCCATTATTGGAAAAAGACCCGAAGGTGTATAGGCACGTATTGTCATATTGTTGACCATGCCAACAGAACTCTAGTCGATTCGTGAAACTGTTCTCGAATAACAAATTCAATGAAGAGCACGCCGAAATGACCAAACTTGGTGTGTGTTATGACAACCATGATCTGAGGACACCTGCACAGTTTCGACTCAGTGCCACCTAATGGTCAGGAGATATAAAACATTTTTGTGTATAACTTATTAACAAAAAATCACTGGTCACTAATGATACCCAATTTTATCATATCGGCCATTTTGGGGCCATGTTTTTGATGCACAAAATTATAAAAATTGTACGTGTCATTGGCACCATGACCTGAGGTACTCTAAAACCTTAGACACAGCGCCACATTGTGGTCAAAATTATAAGGAAATTAAAAACAGCTTTAATAGCTTTTCATACATTTTGCCTAGACCGTTTGTCCAATTTTCACCAAACTCGAGTCAGATCTTCTTTAGAACATAAGTTATGTTTGTGTGTTAGTGCGTTATAATGCTTTCTGCATTTTACAGTACTGTATATATGAAGTGAAGTCCATATAACAGCAGGGGTTTAGTACTGTGTTTTAACAGACTGATTCAAATGGGAGCGGTCTGTCCTCTCTGCCAGTGCAGCCTATATCCTTCACTGGATGTGCACTATTAAAATAAAAGCATTCACATTTGCCAAAAAGGAAATACATTTCTTCAAAGACATCAGCTGTAACTTTTTTAGTGTACAGACAGATCGACATGCATGCAAACACATTTATTTTTCAATAACAGAAACTTCTATTGTTTTTGTACTGAGCTAATTATATATTATATAGAATTATATATACATACATATAAATATATGTACATATCTTTAATAATTTTATACATATTGTTTTTCGTTTTTTTTTCTCTCTCTCTTTTATTAAATCTGTCAATTTGAAATGATATTATGGAGAGATATAAAAAAATATATTTTTTATTTTTTTGTTTTGTTAACCTGCCACTTTTAAAGGATATTTTAGAAATATAAAACATTTTATTTATTTTATTAAGCTTGTCAAATTTAAAGGATATCTATTTATTTAAGCCTGTATTTTTAAAGTGTGTTATATGTTCAATATCTCCTGTCAAGAATAACACATTTTTAGAGTGCAGACCTTTGCATTTTTGATTTGATATATAGGTCTCACTCTCCGCAGTAGCTGGGAGAGCGGCAGTGAGCGAGCGCATTGATTAAAGTATGCTATAGAAACATAAAAGAATAAAGATATTATTTAGCTCTTGTTTTATCCTATTTCATTTATAAACCTGTCACTTTTAAAGGATATTTATTTATTTATTTAAGCCTGTATTTTTTTAAGTATATTATTGAAACATAAAAGAATAAAGATATTTTATTTATTTGTTTGTTTGTTTGTTTATTTTTTAAGCCTGTCAATTTTAAAGGATATTTATTTATTTAAGCCTGTATTTTTAATGTATATTATTGAAACATAAAATAATAAAGATATTATTTAGCTCTCATTTTATTTTATTTTATTTTATTAAGCCTTTCACTTTTAAATTATATTATGGAAAGGTAATGGATTAAAAATAATATTTAGCTTTTTTTATTTTTACTTTATTTTATTATTTTTTTTTTTTTGTTTGTTTATTAAGCCTTTCACTTTTAAAGGATATAATAGAAAGATTAAAGCTGACGAATTTTAGACAATGCTATTTATCCAAAGTAGAAACAAACACACACTGACACACTTCAGGTTCTCTCGGTTGAGTGTAATGGCCTCTGACAGACTGACAAACCTGGTTACATCATGTTAGTGGTTTTTGAAAATAAAGAAATCGCTACATGTAACTGGTTGACGTCTTGGCCATCTCTTAGTTCTCTGTGTATCTTTGTCGTTTCGCATGTTCTCGACTTCTCTCTGTCCAGCATCACCACTGGATGTCATAGTCATAACTCTGCTGATTAAAATGGCTTTGACTCGGTGCCTAGAAAGAAAATCCTCCACCGCATCAATAAGTGCGCTGGCGGCGGAGCAACACGCAAATAGAGGCGTCACAGGCCATGACTAATTCAAACTTGCTGTGGGTTATAAAACCTTATTATAACACAGATTTGAATTAGTCTTCTGGTGAAGGATCAGAGCCCCATTCAACCTGTGTGCGTTCTGCTGCTGCTAAACGTTTCCCCGCTGAACTGAGGCACAGAAGGAGAAATATTCAAATCAGTATTCACAGCGTGTGTTTCAAAGGGGTTTTAGAGCGTTCCTGTCCTTTAAAAAGCGGCAAAAAAGCTGCTGATGCAAGTCATCTATCTATCCATCTATCCATCTATCCGTCTATCCGTCTATCCGTCTATCCGTCTATCTATCTATCTATCTATCTATCTATCTATCTATCTATCTATCTATCTATCTATCTATCTGTCTATCTGTCTATATGTCTATCTATCTATCTATCTATCTATCTATCTATCTATCTATCTATCTATCTATCTATCTATCTATCTATCTGTCTATCTGTCTATCTGTCTATCTGTCTATCTGTCTATCCATCTATCCATCTATCCGTCTATCTATCTATCTATCTGTATATCTGTCTATATGTCTATCTATCTATCTATCTGTATATCTGTCTATATGTCTATCTATCTATCTATCTATCTATCTATCTGTCTATCTGTCTATCTGTCTATCTGTCTATCCATCTATCCATCTATCCATCTGTCTGTCTGTCTGTCTGTCTGTCTGTCTGTCTGTCTGTCTGTCTATCTGTCTGTCTGTCTGTCTGTCTGTCTGTCTGTCTGTCTGTCTGTCTGTCTGTCTGTCTGTCTGTCTATCTATCTATCTATCTATCTATCTATCTATCTATCTATCTATCTATCTATCTATCTGTCCGTCCGTCTTTATATCAAATTACCCATCCATCCATCCATTCAATTGTCCATCCTTACATCTTTATATAAAATTATCCATTATATTTGTCCGTCCGTCTGTCCGTCCAACATTCCATTTATCGTTCGTCTATCATTTATCGTTTGTCTATCATTTATCGTTTGTCTATCATTCCATTTATCGTTCGTCTATCATTTATCGTTTGTCTATCATTCCATTTATCGTTCGTCTATCATTTATCGTTTGTCTATCATTCCATTTATCGTTCGTCTATCATTTATCGTTTGTCTATCATTCCATTTATCGTTCGTCTATAATTTATCGTTTGTTTATAATCCCATTTATCGTTTGTCTATCATTCCATTTATCGTTTGTTTATAATTCCATTTATCGTTTGTATATCATTCCATTTATCGTTTGTTTATAATTCCATTTATCGTTTGTCTATCATTCCATTTATCGTACGTCTATCATTTATCGTTCGTCTATCATTCCATTTATCGTTCGTCTATCATTTATCATTTGTCTATCATTACATTTATCATTCGTCTATCATTCTATTTATCGTTTGTATTTCACTCCATTTATCCGTCCGTCTATCATTCCATTTTTGTTCGTCTATCATTCCATTCATCGTTCGTTTTCATTCCATTTATTGTTCGTCTATCATTCCATTTATTGTTCGTCTATCATTTATCGTTTTTTTCCATCATTCCATTTATCGTTTGTCTATCATTACAGTTATCGTTCGTCTATCATTCCATTTTTGTTCGTCTATCATTCCATTTTTGTTCGTCTATCATTCCATTTATCGTTTGTCTATCATTCCATTGATCGTTCGTCTGTCATTCCATTTATCGTTTGTCCATCATTCCATTCATCGTTTGTCTATCATTCCATTTATCGTTCGTCTTTCATTCCATTTTTGTTTGTCCATCATTCTATTTATCGTTCGTCTATCATTTTTTTGTTTGTCTATCATTCCATTTATCTTTCGTCTATCATTCCATTTATTGTTCGTCTATCATTCCATTTATCGTTCGTCTATCATTTTTTTTGTTTGTCCATCAATCTATTTATTGTTCGTCTATCTTTTTTTTTGTGTTTGTCCATCATTCCATTTATCATTCGTCTATCATTCCATTTATCGTTCATCTGTCATTCATTTATCGTTCGTCTATCATTCCATTTATTGTTTGTATATCATTCCATTTATCGCTCGTCTATCATTTATCATTTGTCCATCATTCCATTTATCATTTGTCTATCATTCCATTTATCGTTTGTCTATCATTTCATTTATCATTTGTATATCATTCCATTTATCGTTTGTATATCATTTCATTTATCATTTGTATATCATTCCATTTATCGTTTGTATATCATTTCATTTATCATTTGTATATCATTCCATTTATCGTTTGTATATCATTTCATTTATCATTTGTATATCATTCCATTTATCGTTTGTATATCATTTCATTTATCGTTTGTATATCATTCCATTTATCGTTTGTATATCATTTCATTTATCATTTGTATATCATTCCATTTATCGTTTGTATATCATTTCATTTATCATTTGTATATCATTCCATTTATCGTTTGTATATCATTTCATTTATCATTTGTATATCATTCCATTTATCGTTTGTATATCATTTCATTTATCGTTTGTACATCATTTCATTTATCGTTGTCTATCATTCCATTTATCGTTTGTATATCATTTCATTTATCATTTGTATATCATTCCATTTATCGTTTGTATATCATTCCATTTATCGTTTGTACATCATTTCATTTATCATTTGTCTATCATTCCATTTATCGTTTGTATATCATTTCATTTATCATTTGTATATCATTCCATTTATCGTTTGTATATCATTTCATTTATCGTTTGTACATCATTTCATTTATCGTTGTCTATCATTCCATTTATCGTTTGTATATCATTTCATTTATCATTTGTATATCATTCCATTTATCGTTTGTATATCATTCCATTTATCGTTTGTATATCATTTCATTTATCATTTGTATATCATTCCATTTATCGTTTGTATATCATTTCATTTATCATTTGTGTATCATTCCATTTGTTGTTTGTATATCATTCCATTTATTGTTCGTCTTCCATTTATCATTTGTCTATCATTCCATTTTTTTTCTAGGAGTCATTACTTTTCTATCTGTAAGGCCAATATAATTTATTTATTTTTGGGGCAAATTATGCTTTTCAAGTTAAAAAATATATATTTTTTGTGAACTTTGCATTTGACATTCTTAACAATTATCAAATCTAAATTGCAATCCTGTGTCCCGTTTGATTCCTCGATTCAAATTCAGGAACTGAATTTGGAATGTTGAAGGCATTCTAAATTCAATTATAGGCATGGATATTAAAAGACTCAAATTGCCTCATATATTTAGTTGTAATGAATGGGTTTGTAGGTTTGTAGCATTTATGTTAGTTCACAACACTATAGCCAGTGTTGTATTATGTTCAGTGTTTTTATTGTGTTCATATCTGTTAAATGACGTGTGTTTGTGGTACAGTGTAAATAAGGACTCTCTCTCTCTCTCTCTCTCTCTCTCTCTCTCTCTCTCTCTCTCTCTCTCTCTCATCTGTCGCTTTAAGGAAGCATGAGGCAGGTTTAATTTTTAAACGCTCCAGACCACAACAACACCCAGTGCGGAGAGAGAGAGAGAGAGAGAGAGAGAGAGAGAGAGAGAGAGAGAGAGAAAAGAAGAGGAGGAGGGATAGAGGAATGAGAGGGGTGGGTGTGAGGACATGAAGAGAAGGAGGGATTTTGAGTGATCGGAAAAGAAGGAGGGTTCTGAGTGACAGAGAGGGAGGGCAGAAAGGCTTTACAATGAGATGGAAAGAGAGAATGAGGAGTAAAGCAAAGCATGTTGCCAGTGTTGGCTCCGTAACTCACTGTGCGCGGGGACGGGAGGGAGAGCAAAAAAAAGAGAGGCGGAGAGTCACACATTCACACACTCTCTCAATCACTCTCTCTCTCACACTCACACACACACACACACACACACACACACACACACACACACACACACACACATAAACTCACACAGATTCAGAGGTGCCTTGCTGAGGAGACTCTATTACGCTCGCCTGTAGGGGTGAGAATACTTTCAGCAGGGAAAACTGGGATAAAACAGAAGACCGTGCTAGGACACCAGGAGACCTTCTTCAAACGGGACCTTTACAGCATGTGAAGCTGGACAAACAGATATGTGCAGCATCTATCCTTAACATCCCTCCATTCCATCCCTCCATCCCTCCCTCTCTCCCAGTGGTGTGAAGGACACGCAGCTACGGGTTCCTGGTTGCCTTACGGGAGTCTAGGGGAGGCTTGGTGCTCCCTCCGCTCTCCTGCGCTCGCACTCGTTCATGAATGTCACCTCTGCCGGAAGAAGCCGCTGGAATTTACAAACACTCTCTCGGGATCTTGGGAAGAGAGAGCAAAGGGGAATGTCAGAAGGGAGAGAACTTCCGATTCCTTTCATTCTCATCGATCTGATCTGCCACAGACACGAGGTCTAGGGTTGACGACACCAGTTTTTGACTTTTACTCAGCGTGTCTGTCGTTGTTTTCTTCTGTTTTTCCAGTCGTAGAGTCATGGATGCGATACTTCGAAATCAGGTAATGGAGTTTCACTAAGATTGTCTCAGGATATCTTTCCTTTTCTCCGTGGGATCTGAATTTATTTTTGTGGATCCTTCTGTTTTACGGGGATCTCGCTGATATGTGGAACCATACGGATAAAACGATTGCACAGTTGATGGCTTTTTTTCTGAACTCTCAGAATGATTTCTGATCCAGGTGATTTCTAATCATCAATCCCAAACAAACTGCTGAAGGGAAGTGAGAGGCAAGGGATTCTGGGAGCTCGGATCTGAAGGGAATGGTGCTGTTGTGATGTGTCGCTTTTTTCCCAGAGTTCCAGTACGACTCCATGGATCATCCGCTGCCACCTTTTTCAGTTCGTATGCCGTGCAACGAGACCTGAAATACAACAAACAGTCCCGAGCACCACAGCTGCCGTTCACCGTTTTGCGTTCCAGGGGACTATTTTGAGAGTCAAAGAAACAAAGTTTATAGTGAACTTCACAAGTGTTTCGCTTCTTTTTGTTCCCGCATCCTGCAAGCTGTGACGCATTCTGACCTGGGTTATAGAGGGAGACTGAACACCTGCCGTCTCCTGCTCCTGTACGTGGCCCTGGGTGAATCGGACAGGTGGGCGGCCCACTGTGAGCGGGGGCACAGCAAAATGGCTGCCCCTCGCAAGCTCGCTGATCCGACAGCGCAGGGAAGTCAAGGACCCCCAGGCCAACCGGCAGGTCTCCAACAACGCAAGCCTTGTCCCAAGAGCAACAAGTCGCTCTGCCAGAAACAGATCCTCATCCTCTTCTCCAAAGTCCGGCTTTGCAGCAGCCGAGGAAGAAAGCTGGAAAACGACCCGGTGAGTTTCTCCAAAACACCCTAAAACAATCTTCAAATCGGCCAAGTTCTGCTCTAGTTTATCCACTTCAAATAGTGAGGGTGGCATTAGCAAAGCATGACATAAGAAGTAATGATGTGCTGACTAATTTAATATTGGTTTTGAAGGACATCTGAGATCATGGTAGTTCACAAATGAGGCTGTTTGGGCGACAATAGTGTCAGTTAAAAGAATAGTTCACTTAAAAATGAAAATTCTGTCATTTACTCACCCTCAAGTTGTTTCAAACCTGTATGCATTTCTTTCTTCTGCTGAAAACAAAAGATATTTTGAAGAATGTCGGTAACAAACAGTTGATGTGCCCAATGACTTCCATTGTATTTTTTTTCCTACTATTCATATTCATACAGGTTTGAAACAACTTGAGGGTAAGTAAATGATGATATAATTTGCATTTTCTTTCGTTGACTGTTCAGAAAGTAAGGATTGATCAGAACTAAACCAATTTAGTGTACTAAACTTTGCTGTTTGTATGGCATTTACCCAGTTTAATAAATCATTTACACACCATCATGTCATTGTTTGGCTTTCTTTTGTCTGTGGAACACTTTCACTGTGTGCCAAAACCAGTTGTTCAAAATATCTAACAGAAGAAGTAAGTCATACAGGTTTGGAACGAAGTGAGGGTGAGTACATGTTTCATGTTTGGCTGAACTGTCACTTTAAGAATGGGCATTTCCACTGTGTGTCACAGTGTGTTTGATTGAATGTTATCCTTGAGACTTTGAAGGTTGACTCGTCTAGTCTCTACTGAAGACTATACATCTCTATCATTTGTTGATATAGTGAGTCTGGGATCCAGCTTTGTAATCGTTCTGATCATTTCGCTGCATGTCTCTGTCTGCTTTTGACAACACCTGCTTATTTATGACCATCGACCATCCCGATAACACGCCGCGATCTTTTCCACGCACATAAAAACGTCACGGCCTCATTTACGATGAGCGGTTCCAGTCTTTCCCTCCCCTCTGTCTCTGTCTCCCACCCCCGCTAGAGACCATGTGTTTGTGTGTGTCTTTGTGTGGGGGTCATGTGTTTACATAATTAACCCCCGATGAGACATTTACCCTCTCTGAGTAAATCACTTCACTGAAGAGGCTTGTGGCTTTTATTATAAGATATCATGAGAGAACAGATGTGGAACAGAATCACATCAGACAGTTTTTGTATGTTTCTTAATCTTTCCTGAGGGGTCATGATGGCAGTTTGCAAAGATCTTTTTCCCCTTTTGAGTACTCAAATAAGCTTTATGAAAAGACTTTTTTATTCATAAAACAAAAGCACAATTTAGATTTACACTAGGGAAACACGCACTTTAGAGTTTGAACAAGACAATTGCTAATTTGACTTTTACATACTTTCATTTAGCAGATGTTTTTTCCAGAGTTACTAACCCAAGTTTTTTTTTTGTCTTAAGAGCCCACAATATTAAGTATAAGCTAAATTTGTATAAAATCTGGAGAAGAAGTGAAATACAAAAATTATGAGATTTTTTTTTTCATTTATTTATTTTTTAATATGGTATATAGGCATGATTTTGTTTATGGCTGAATTAATGTGATTTCGCAGCATGTATTTGGACTCTGTGTCATTTTAGTATCATTCACATACTATTATAGTTTTTATTAATGTTTTCACTTAGATTTTATATTTACATTAGATTTGTATATTACACAATTACATTTTTTTAAATTGTCTTTATAATTTCTAATTTTTAATTCAGTTTTAGTTTTTATTTTGATAAGTTAAAGGTACTCTATGTAGCTTTTTTTGTACAAAATGAAACAAAATTTAAATAATGAGTCAATTTATCGTCACGTGTTTTTGTCCTGATTCACTAAGGTACACCTGTGTTGGTACTCAAGTGTTTATATTTTAGACATGTCGGGATGGTTTTTGCGGGAAAATGCATACATATCGCGCATGTGTCTCGTTACATCATTCTGTAGATATAGAGAAGTTTTCGGAGATGGCGAGAAATGAAGGATTAGAAATATTATTGTAAAAGCGACGCAGAGATGATGGTGTTTTTATTACTCATCAGTTGAGTAAAGTATTTTATTGAACATATAAATAGCCATATGTAGATCTCTAACAGAGTTAATTATAAAGCATTATCTATTGTGAAGGCTCATTTCATTATGGTTGTTGTACCGCTGTGCTGGAATTTATTTTCAAGGAAGTACCGTGTGTATAGTGAAACATAGTGAATGTTTTATGAGCAGTAGAATCATATTCATCCGCACAGTCACACAGAGACGAAGCACAACCAAAACAATGGTCTTCCGCAAAACAATCCATGCAGTTTTGTTTTTTAACTGCTAGATTTTATTAGTAACAAAACGTTTTTTTTTTATGTTTTTATTTTAGTTTTAGTTATAATAATAACAACGTTAATTTAACCTCATGACCCCTCTGGCTTTCTGGTTAAAAGATGGGGAGGAATTTCATCAAAGTAAATGGGTAATTTATAAAAAATAAAAAA
Source organism: Meda fulgida (assembly GCA_030578275.1). Classification (NCBI taxonomy): domain Eukaryota; kingdom Metazoa; phylum Chordata; class Actinopteri; order Cypriniformes; family Leuciscidae; genus Meda; species Meda fulgida. Next base: position 47,823,721 of record CM060622.1, read on the forward strand.
AACACTTTATTTTTAATGCAAAGTACTGTAGCTTGCATGGCCTGGGAACATTAAATGCAATTTTAAAATAGAACAGTGAGCTTCCCATGGCACATTTCAAACAGAGCTAGTAATGGTTTGAAGAACTACTCAGGAATATTTGCCTTTGTGCTTACATTGCTTATGTAGAAGTACAGGTGAGACCTGGCTAGTATTTCTCGCTAGGCTTAATTTTGGACTAGATTATGGATTAGACCCATTGCCAACCTGGGGTACATGTACCTTGGGAGATACTAAAACAGGTTCCAGGAAATACATATATATATATATATATATCTATATATATATAGTTTTCTGTTCTTAGAAAGTAATGAATATGTATTAAGCCATTCATTTTTAAAATCATAAGATTATTTTAATTATATATTATTTATATATATATATATATATATATATATATATATATATATATATATATATATATATATATATATATTGTATACAATAAAAAATAAAATAAAAATATACTGGTGGCATTTTGTCTATACATAAAATAAGAGAAGTTGGAACACAGTGATTCCTGGACCCATACAGTACAGTATATTCATTCAGTCATTCACAAATCCTCTCTCTTGTGGGTCCCATCCTTCCTTAGGGCCGTGCGTGCGTGCGTGCATGTGTGTGAGTGTGTGCGTGTGCGTGCCTGCGTGCATGTGTGTGAGTGCGTGTGTGTGAGTGTGTGTGCGTGCATGCATGCATGCGTGCGTGTGTGTGTGTGTGTGTGTGCGTGTGTGTGTGCCAGGGTGGGACATTTATGACACGTGTATCTCAAGTAAATCACAGTAATTGTCATGGAAACCATACTCCCGTGATGCGGCATCTGCTGCCGCGAAGTGCCTCATGCCAAGCAGTAATCACATCTATGAGAAATGGTGGCGGTTGGTATTTGGTGCAGTAAAGGAAGAAATGTTTTCTGTCAGTCTGGGGTGGTATGTATAGTTCGGGCGGCTGCAGTAAAGCTCACATCTTGTGCTTCTGTTATGATAACGGTGACTGGATGATTTCGCCTGCCTTTGATGGAGAGGATCAGAGAGAGAGCACTTATATAGTGTAGGCTCCTCTAAAGCACAGTTTCACCTGTCAGCACAAAACTAGTGCGTACTTCATGAGTGCTGTCTACTTCTGAAGTTCCCTTTCCTCGTCTGATTCTCAATAAGAGCATCTTACACAAACTGTCTTTTTTCTGTCTTATTCTATCTGTCATGCCTTGGGTTGACCACTAAATAAAGTTTCACTTGTTTAAGTAATTAGCTGTTGAAATACAATCTTGTGGCTTGGAGGAATGTTTGTTGTTTTCAGTACAAGAGGTTAAATTGATGGGACATTTTTACATGTATATCAGTGTAGGGAAACTTGGGTCAGGTTTTGGGGATATGTATTCAAAATTAGTAATTGTTCAATTAATAATTATTCATACGGGTGGACCCAGATAATCATACATGTTAAATCTCCCAAAAAGGGCTGATATTTTTCCTGCATCTGTATTCATATGTGTACATAGAAAATTAATCACAAGGGATTATGATTAATGGCATATGTAGACTATATTTTACAGATAGGTTATTATCAGCTCAATTGAATATTAATACTTAATCACAACGGATTATAATTAAATATTTAATTTATCAATTATGTCTATCATAGATCTATCGTCAGGATAATCTTAAAGGGGACTAACTTAGAATCGAACCATCTGTTTGTCCAGCAAACCTGATCATTCGATCTAATCAAACCTCACCAAAATTATCCTACTTTTAGACTTTCAAGAGAAGTTATCCCTCTGGCCACAAGGGACAACCTTCCTGGTCTATAAAGATACGGTTTAAGTATCAATAAATGTTGTAAAGCACGTAGCTTTGGATCTGTATACATTAAAGGGACTTGAATGAGCAAAGACAGAAATCAATAAATGAATATAATGTATTTAATAAAGGAAAACTACGTATACAGCTCCTAACGTTTCAATAAATGTATTTACAAACACAATAATGGCAACGGCACAATGAAAGAGAAAGCATCAATAAAGAGAGAGAGAGAATGAGAGAGAGAGAGAATCTGGAAGGATCAGTGGCAAATTACAGACCTTAAAACCATTGGGGGAAACACATCTTAATGCTCTTAAAGCCCGGTACGAATACGTGCCCTGGCTCGTTGTGTGGCTGCTTCGAAGGCATGTGGATGTGTTCCGTGGAAGAGTCACGTGGCCTGCGGATGGGTCCGGAGCGCGCACTTTCGAACGAAGGCTTAAAGGTCTCGGACGTAAAATTACCAAAGAAACTATTCAGGCTAAGTTCTCTTACTCCTCTGAGGAAATGAACAAAGTAGAAAGGAAAAATAAAACTTAAACAAACAAAAGAAAAAGATCCCCGGAGGGGATCACGATCGAAGGTGTTACATGGTGGTGCGAGTAAGAGGAGAGAGAGAGAGAGAGAGAGAGAGAGAGGAGAGAGAGAGAGAGAGAGAGAGAGAGAGAGAGAGAGGAGAGAGAGAGAGAGAGAGAGAGAGAGAGAGAGAGAGAGAGACGAGAGAGAGAGAGAGAGAGGAGAGAGAGAGGGAGAGAGAGAGAGAGAGAGAGAGAGAGAGGGGGGGGGGGGCCATCCGTAAGATCACAGTTTTGCAAAATTCACCTGGACAAAAAAGAGATCACAAGAAAATTAACATCACCCCTAAACGGGGGTAAACAAATCTTAATGCCTATGAAAGCTTAGTAAGCGAAATACTTGCATAAAGCTCTTTTTGTGTGGCTGATATGAGGGCGGCGTGTGTGTCTCAATCCTGGGAGCGTCACGTGTTCACTCGTTCTTCCAGAGCGAGCCAAGCGCGGCGATTTTGAATGTCCGTTTGAGGTGAAAGTTGCCGGTTGATGATTCAGGCTAAGTTCATTTCACTCGTCGGTGTAAATGAACAAAGGAGAATTCGAAAATGGAAACTAAAAGACTTAAAGAAACAAAAGAAAAGATCCCCTTAGGGGGAATCGCAGATCCGTTACATGATGCTAGGAGGAAGAGTGAGGGTCAGAGAGAAGAGGTAAGAGCGTGAGAGATTGGAGGTTCAGTTCTCTTAAAGGAACTGAAATCCACGCCTCACTGGAGCGAACTGGCCAATGACATGCACCAAAGCTTTTGGCGGCAGAATAGCTCGATTTATGACAGTGTCAGAATTGGTCCTTCCTATCCCAAAAAGCTGGTGCACATAGAATCATACACTTTACTGTAATCTTCTGTATCTGACCAAATCAATTGGACCGCGATAATTAAAACGGTACCAAACAAAACATGTACACATAATAGGAATACAAAGATACATCTTTCTGCATAATTACACATACTTATGTTTCATTTAATACTACGATAAAATCACAGATATCCCACTATGACGTGGGTAAGCAGGTCCACTTAAAAACATCTCAACAATATCTCGGTAAAGTCTTTATATGAGGAGTTTAATGAAAGATTTGTGTGTGTGTGTGTGTGTGTGTGTGTGTGTGTGTGTGTGTGTGTGTGTGTGTGTGTGTGTGTGTGTGTGTGTGTGTTGGAAAGTCTTCACCCTGAGTTCTCCCTTGCTGGAAGGGGGGTAGTTGGGTGATAAACATCTCTGTGAAGCTGGTGTCTTGTTGTCTGTTAAACCTCTGGGTGCCATAAAACTTGTCTATGTCCAAAATCATCTATGGTAGACTGGCTGGAGCCTAGTCTAATTTACCTCCATGAGTCCAAAGTTTAAAAGCTTTTTCAAATGTTTTGGACTGCATGAGTCAATCTGACACGGTCCAGATACCTTACATCAGTTACTGTGAAACATTTCTTTGGCCAATTTTTTATTGTCATATACTCTAGTAGAGTGAATGGAATAATAAAAATGGTACCTTTAAGAAAACCTTTAAGTTACTGTAGTAAGCATAGAAATAGAGTAAGTGGGACATTGCATACAGTATATATTCTCATCGGCCACTTTATTAGGTACACCTGTTCAACTGCTCATTAATGCAAATATCTAGTCAGCGAATTAAATGGCAGAAACTCAATGCCTTTAGATAGATAGATAGATAGATAGATAGATAGATAGATAGATAGATAGATACATCTCTGAACACAGAAGAGCATCTCTGAAGAACACAGAAGAGCATCTCTGAACACAGAAGAGCATCTCTGAACACAGAAGAGTATCTCTGAACATACAAAGGCATCTCTGAACACACAAGAGCATCTCTGAACACAGAAGAGCATCTCTGAAGACCACAGAAGAGCATCTCTGAACACAGAAGAGCATCTCTGAACACAGAAGAGCATCTCTGAACACAGAAGAGCATCTCTGAAGACCACAGAAGAGCATCTCTGAACACAGAAGAGCATCTCTGAAGACCACAGAAGAGCATCTCTGAACACAGAAGAGCATCTCTGAACACACAAGAGCATCTCTGAACACAGAAGAGCATCTCTGAACACACAAGAGCACCTCTGAACACAGAAGAGCATCTCTGAACACAGAAGAGCATCTCTGAACACAGAAGAAGAGCATCTCTGAACACAGAAGAAGAGCATCTCTGAACACAGAAGAGCATCTCTGAACACAGAAGAGCATCTCTGAACACAGAAGAGCATCTCTGAACATACAAAGGCATCTCTGAACACACAAGAGCATCTCTGAACACAGAAGAGCATCTCTGAACATACAAGAGCATCTCTGAACACAGAAGATCATCTCTGAACACAGAAGAGCATCTCTGAACATACAAGAGCATCTCTGAACACACAAGAGCATCTCTGAACACAGAAGAGCATCTCTGAACACACAAGAGCATCTCTGAACACACAAGAGCATCTCTGAACACACAAGAGCATCTCTGAACACAGAAGAGCATCTCTGAACACACAAGAGCATCTCTGAACACAGAAGAGCATCTCTGAACAAACAAGAGCATCTCTGAACACAGAAGAGCATCTCTGAACACAGAAGAGGATCTCTGAACACAGAAGAGCATCTCTGAACATACAAGAGCATCTCTGAACACAGAAGAGCATCTCTGAACACAGAAGATCATCTCTGAACACAGAAGAAGAGCATCTCTGAACACAGAAGAGCATCTCTGAACACAGAAGAAGAGCATCTCTGAACACAGAAGAGCATCTCTGAACACAGAAGAAGAGCATCTCTGAACACAGAAGAGCATCTCTGAACACAGAAGAGCATCTCTGAACACAGAAGAAGAGCATCTCTGAACACACAAGAGCATCTCTGAACACACATGAGCATCTCTGAACACTGAAGAGCATCTCTGAACACAGAAGAGCATCTCTGAACACAGAAGAGCATCTCTGAAGAACACAGAAGAGCATCTCTGAACACTGAAGAGCATCTCTGAACACAGAAGAGCATCTCTGAACACTGAAGAGCATCTCTGAATAACACAGAAGAGCATCTCTGAACACACAAGAGCATCTCTGAACACTGAAGAGCATCTCTGAACACAGAAGAGCATCTCTGAACACTGAAGAGCATCTCTGAAGAACACAGAAGAGCATCTCTGAAGAACACACAAGAGCATCTCTGAACACTGAAGAGCATCTCTGAACACAGAAGAGCATCTCTGAACACTGAAGAGCATCTCTGAACACAGAAGAGCATCTCTGAACACTGAAGAGCATCTCTGAAGAACACAGAAGAGCATCTCTGAAGAACACAGAAGAGCATCTCTGAAGAACACACAAGACTGCTGACTACATCAGCAGACAATGTCCATCTCTTTATGACCACAGTGTGTCATCTCCTGACGGCCACTTCCAGCAGGATGATGCGCACCATGTATAAAGCTCAAATCATCTCAAACAGTTTTTTTTGAACATGACAATGAGTTCACTAAACTCAAAGGGCTCCACAGTCACCAGATCTCAGTCCGATAGAGCAGCTTTGTGATGTGGAGGAATGGGATATTCACATCATGGAGGAGCAGCTGATGAATCTGCAGCAACTGTGTGATGCTGTCGGATCAATATGAACTGGAATCTCTGAGGAATGTTTCCAGCACCTTGTTGAAGCTATGCCATGAAGAATTGAGGCAGTTCTCATTAGCTTAGTGTTTACTGTGTTCTGAAGAAAGTGGTGTGTCGGGTGAGATTAACAGATAATGAATGACCACCGATCACCAATCACAAAAACCCACTCGGTATTTAACAAGGTCACCCCCCCCCCCCCCCCACCGCACCCCCCATTCCAACACTGCAGCAGAACACACACACACACACACACACACACACACACACACACACACACACACACACACACACACACACACACACACACACACTCACTCACTCACTCACTCACTCACAGCTTGAGCTGTGAGTTCATTTGTCACTTTTAAATAGTGAATGGGATTTTAATCAGGAAACTGTAATGATGCAAAGTGTCCTAATCAGAGACTCATCACACACACACACACACACACACACACACACACACACACACACACACACACACACACACACACACACACACACACACACACACACACACACACACACACACACACACACACACACACACACACACACACACACACACACACACACACACACATTCTTCACCCACAGGACAAGCTAAGCATGATGCTTTTGTAAAATTATCCTATTGCTCAAGCGTGTGAATGTGTGTGTGTGTGTGTGTGTGTGGACAGGAGGACAACTAGCAATTGATAAGGGATATTTGTATGCATTGCGGTGTTTGCAGATCGTTGGAGCACTTCATTGTTACTGGGTGATTCATTCGTCCACACAGTCTGGCTCTTATTAACACCCTCTGATTCATCAATAACACTCTCCTGTCCCGCTCTCCTCTTTTCATTCATCTCTTTTCCAACACACAATTCCTAATCTCACCCAGGATTGTTGCCACACTCTCCCTCTTTCTCATTATCTTAGTGTGTAGCATCTCTTCCTATTGTGTGCCTGTCCTCTTGTTCATGCTCTCCTGTGTTTTCTCTCCGCTTTCTTTCAAGTGTAAAGTTGTAATGATGTCAGCTGGGTAGGGCCGTTTGTCTTGTGTTGACAGTGGCACAGACAGTCATTGTGGGTGTATAATGGGGACGTTGCCTGCACTGTTTCTGTGCTATTGTCCTGGTGTTATGGGGCAACCGTAGACTAACTGCCTTCAAGCTCATTACACTGTGTGTGTGTGTGTGTGTGATGGGTGGGTTTAGGGGTAGGGTTAGTGTGAGTGAGTGAGTGTGTGTGTGTGTGTGTGTGTGTGTGTGTGTGTGTGTGTGTGTGTGTGTGTGTGTGTGTGTGTGTGTGTGTGTGTGTGTGTGTGTGTGATGGGTAGGTTTAGGGGTAGGGTTAGTGTGAATGAGTGAGTGAGTGAGTGTGTGTGTGTGTGTGTGTGTGTGTGTGTGTGTGTGTGTGTGTGTGTGTGTGTGTGTGTGTGTGTGTGTGTGTGTGTGTGTGTGTGTGTGTGTGTGATGGGTAGGTTTAGGGGTAGGGTTAGTGTTTGTTTGTTTGTTTGTGAGTGTGTGTGTGTGTGTGTGTGTGTGTGTGTGTGTGTGTGTGTGTGTGTGTGTGTGTGTGCGTGTGCGTGTGCGTGTGCGTGTGCGTGTGCGTGTGTGATGTGTAGGTTTAGGGGTAAGGTTAGTGTGTGTGTGTGTGTGTGTGTGTGTGCGTGTGCGTGTGTGTGTGTGTGTGTGTGTGTGTGTGTATGTGTGTGTTTATACAGTATATATAATTATTTTTCTTTGGCTGTTAGTAAATCAGGTGACATGTATTCAGCTGTTGTCTTTCTCTTTTCTTTACTGCATTGTGTGCTCACAGATTAACAGATTTACTGTAATGAAGTGTTTTGTTGATCTGTGTTTGGCTAAAGGGGCACTTAGTCATCATATTTTTACCCGTTTTCTATGAACTTCCTGTATTTCTGAACAGCTTCCATTGTAGTTCCAATTTTTATTTTACATGTGCATCTGTTTTCATATGCTATCGCTTGCTTCTGCTTCTTCTTCACGTCTTTTGATATGGAGATTTTGTGCTTTTTCAGAAGATGCCTAATAGCGCCCCCTACTGTTTAACATAGAAAACACGGAAAGCCGGAAAATTACGTCAATGGCCGGAAAAGAGTTAAATAATTCCCTCCCAAGGTATATGCAGAATAAAGGGATGAGGCCTGGTGGATTTAGTTAGTAGTGTGTTGAAACTCGCAGTTATGGTAAGGGGCGTAGCATTTCACAAACACGCTCAAATCACTTGACCAATCACAACACACTGGTCAAGCTGACCAATCAGAGCACACTGCGCTTTTTAAAAGGAGGGGCTTCATAGAGACAGGAACTGAACAGAGCGTTACTGACAGACTGGGAAGAGACGAGCTGCAACAATGGAGAATATGTGGAAAATCATGTTTTCTGAACATTTAACCTATTCTAGTAGACCCCAAAAACAAAATCAAGGGCATGATTGGTCCCAACAGGTACAGCCCAATTTTAACATGTAACATAATTAAATGTAAGAATAGAGCATAATTATCTAAATGGTACACATAAAGGAAGTTTACAAATGCAAACAGTCAAAACACAATTATTCAAAGGCTGAAATGCACCATATATGCCACATTTGTCGACGAACTTAAGCAAAAATAAGCTCCTACAGTAGATTTATTGTAAAGTCTTACCATATTAATAAACCAGTGAATTTACAGTCACAAATCTAAAATCTCCCGTGAGGGTTGTGATAAAAGAATGATATGATGACAGACCTTCATAAAAGGACTCTAATATGACATAACGTATAGCCTATAGTGTGAGTTTATGGGATCTAGTGGTGTTTTATTGAATAGTGCTGTTAAATCTGTTATTGGAGCATGTATAAATGTTAATGCTGGCCTGAAACTCTACAACATCCATCATAAGCTCTGCTGTGTGATAGATAGTGTTTCCTCCTCCTCTTTATTTCTTTCTGTCTCTGTTTTTTCCATCCCAGGATAGCGGTAGGTCAGTGCCTAGCGCTGTTTTATATTGATTGAGTGCTAGATGTTTTTATCAGGTGAATGTAAATTAAACTAGAACTAGAGTCTGGGTGACCTCCGTGCTTCTCATGAAAACATGTTTGTTGTGGTTATTAAAATGTGTGTTTTGGTTATTTATTGGTTATTAAATCATGTCCCATGAAAGATTCTCTGAAATGTAAACACTAAAGACATTAAAGCTTTAGGAAGTTTTTACCAGTTTCATGTTGACATGCTTAATTTGATATTACCCATAATCTTAATAAGTTTCTGTCTATAATAATGTCCTGGTGAGTCATAGTTTAAAAGGGATAATTCTGTCATAATTTGCTCACTGCAAATTTTTTCCAAATTTGTGAGACTGACTTTCTTTTGTGAAACACAAAATAAGATATTTTGAAAAAAAAATCTTTAATGACATTCGATAGGGTTTAAAAAGCATGGACAAAATATTTATCATCATATTATCATATTTTGTTTTCTGAAAAAGAAAGAAAGTAATGCAGTCATAATTTACATTTTTGGATGAAATATCCCTTTTAGATAATAATAAAATGATTTTTGGATACATCAATTAAAAAACAACAAATGAAATATTAGTCAGCATGGCAGCTCTGCACCATATGGTGGGTATAATTTCTTAATATTTCACATTTTTTGGAATAGAGGATTCAAAAATGAATGTCAGTAATAAGTATGACAAGTCAACCAAAATATTTCAGTTCAATCAGCAAAGGCATTTATCAGCAAATTGATAAATATATGTTTTCGCAAATTTATGCTTGACCACCATGTCGCCAATGTACCTGGTGTCACAGTTATGTCTGTCAGGTGCTCTAGGATTTGGCAAAATGTGGCACTTAGTCCAAGTGTGGTTAGTTTAGCAGTTACCAGCGTCTACAGGTTAATTCCAGATGAATGACATTCTAATGCAAATGTTTCCATTTTTCATGTGGGGGAAGGTCAAGATTATTGTGTTTCTTATAGTTGTTAGAAGAGTGGGTTAGATGTAAGCCTTGAGATCTCTGGCTGGCTAAACCAGTATTGTGCTGGAGATAACCACATCAACTATTCAGCCAATCAGAGATGTGTGTTCCTGTAGCTCTGAGACAGCCTCTTCTGTGCAAGAAGCTTGATGCATATTCCAGTGGGTTCTTTTAAGACTCAAACAGCCCCTCTGGCAATATTATGTCGTTGGTTTTTTCATGCTTTGATGTGCAAAGATTAACAACACAGGCTCTGTTTACACCTGGTATTAGGATGCGTTTTGGTCGATCATATCACAAGGAGTTATACGGGGTCAAATCTACAAATACAGGGGTAAACTGGGTCTAAGATGTTTTGATTTTCCACTGGCCACTTTCAGACACTTTCAAAGGGATTCGACACATTCGACTGGATTGCTTTCGTAGTGTAAACGCTCATGTGATCTAATGTGTTCAAACAGCCACAAAAGACCGTCTTCTCTCCGTCTCCTGAAATAATGCGTGACATCATGAGAAGCGGCGAGACAAAGACGGATTTAAACTTTGTCGGCTGAAGACCCAGGTTTGGTTTGAAGATGAATAATGTACCAAGCACAATGTTCTCTCTCCATTTCTAACACACACTCGCAACGTTTGGCTGGTCTTGTGACTGTCAGAGAAGAAACTAAAGCTGATGCTCTCTGTGTGTTTTTCAGTCGTGTTCACATGTAAATTAGACAAGCTTATTTTGTCCACAAGATTGAAAGATCTACAAAAGCCCATACATTTACCCTCATAGACCCTCCCCTCGAAGAAATCAGGACAGAAGTGAATGAAAGTGGACAAAAGAGACGGATTAAAACACCAGATGTAAACAGGTGTGTGTCTCCCTCGTCTACATGTGATCCGATCGTCCGAAACGCATCTTAATACCAGGTGTAAACAGAGCCTCAGATGGGTGATCTGATTTCTTGTGTTGGGAGCATGAAAGGGATTCGTTTGACGCCCGGATGTAGATCCAATAGGAAGCAGGATCCAATATTCTCTCTTTTGTTGTAGGGACAGAGACACACTGCTGTTGTTACGTACGTGTGTTTTAGTTCGTCGACTCTTAATGTGACCTCTGCGCTTTCCTGCCAAACTCGCAGAGGGACTGTAACAGAGGTCACGCACGTAACAGAAACACACTGAGAGCGTCTTCTTTTTATGGTAGTGTAACCCAACACAAGATGACCAACTTAACAAGAGAACAGGCATCAACAATTTAAGCCTCTACAAACACACTGAGAGCACCTGCCTTTTAAGGAGGAGTGTATTAACCCAACATAAGAGAGACCAACCGAAACCATTCAGATTTGAATTGAGTGCCTTTTAAATTTCAAATCAGATTTCAAATTCTGTCGTCTTAGATGCCCCTCATGTCCCTAAGACATCATGTGTTTTTTTTTCTTCTTTTTTGTCCTCCTGTGGAACACAAAGGGTTTCTGGGGAAAAAGTCAAAGCTGCTCTTTTCTGTAAAAAAGGAAATTGATGTGCATATGTCAAGTCTGCTTGATTTACTAAAAAAATATATTTCGACAGGATTTGTACCCGCATGTTAAATGAAAACTGCATGGCTTGACTAACACTTTCTCACACATTTAATGAAGTAATTGTAGGTGGTTGTACAGTATATTGACTTGCCTTCACACAAATAGATTCAAGCGCACAGGAAACATGAGCCCTCATTCCCCTTTAACACACACACAGACACACTTGATGCATTTAGAGCACGGCGTCCTGAAACAGAAATGTCATTGTGTTCCAGAGAGGTGTTGGGTTGTTGGGATTTGAGTCTCAGGTTAAATCCCTCTGTGGATCAAATATACAAGCGTAGACAGAAAGACACGCACATGCATACACTCACAGCACCTCATACAAGGGAACTCGCATGTCGTACATTCCTCTAGAAGTTCACACCTGCTGGGCCGATTAATCCCAGTGTCTCCTGTGTGTGTGTGTGTGTGTGTGTGTGTGTGTGTGTGTGTGTGTGTGTACTTCTGCTCACATTTCATTTTTACAAGGTAGGTTTGATAACAAGTGTGTTGGAGAAGGCGAAAGACTTCTCTTGAACTTACATTATATAACACACACACGCACATACACACACGCAAACACGCACGCACACACACATACACACACACACACACACACACACTCATAGCTAGCATATATGTGTATTTGCGAGTTGTACTTTGCCAAGGTCGTTGCTCTTCACTGTGACCCCTGTTTGCTCTTTTGAATGTGTGAATGAATGTACTATATTTTAGCTGGACAATGTTTTTTTTATTTAATATTTTGTATTTTTAGTAGATTTTATGGTACCAAATTAATAAATCTTGAATGCTTTAGAGCACAGACTGAAGTTTGATCTCTTTTCAAAGACGACGCTTGGTAAATTATTTCTGAAAGGAAAAAGGTTTTAAAAAATGAACTTAAAAAAAGTTGCAGAATTTTACATTTATTGTTCTAAAAAATGCACAAAAATACTATTTCCAATTTTTATATGAAATAAAGATTTTCAAAAATAATTTTAGTCTAAAACCATGGGAAAATCAAAGCTTTAAATCTAAACAAGTTGTGCTCCAAATGTGAGCTTGATGTCTCAACAAATGAGCATTCAGTAAGATTTTGTTTTCACTAGAAATTAATTCTTCTCTCATTCATTTCCGGAGGAGAAATGGACTAATAAATAGACTGACAGTAGAACACAAACGTGATTCAAAACACACCAGTACATTGGGCCCTATTTTTACATGCTTTTCTTGGAGTATAGTATACTATTAGATCGCTCAAAGCATCACTTACAAATTCACATCATTCAAGAAAGTTAATGTTGGACTTCAAATCGTCTTTAAAATCGTCAGCAAAATGCCTTTCACAACCCCCTCCTTCTTCAACTCCACCTTTTCTCACTTATAGTTGTGTGCTGGGGGAGCGCATGCTCTATTTAGGGACAGAAAGATGTACTTGTCGACCCTTTACCTTCTACAGATTTACCCAAAGGGTAAACTAATGTTTAGATCAACCCCGAATTGAGTTTTCAGACATCATTTGGAGCTCCTGAATTAATTAAGACTAGCCTTAATGAACTGGAACTACATCTACCCTGCCTCTAAGGCTAAACTGAGCTCGCTTATTATGTGTGTGCATGTGCCTGGGGTTTTCTTCAAAGTATGAAAAGCATGAAAAGTCTTTTGAAATAAAAGAACTAGAAACGTTGTTGTTTGTTGGTGTATAACCAAACAACTCTAGATTGCTGCCAAATGTCGTGCTGTTTCTGGAAGTGGGGGCACTTATTTTTAACAAGGTCCCTGATCAAATCAGCCCAACCGCGAAAGATTCTGTGGATGGATGGATGGATGGATGGATGGATGGATGGATGGATGGATAGAAAGATAGATAGATACAGGTGAATCTCTAAAAATTTGAATATCGTGCAAAAATGTGTGTATTTCAGTAATTCAAATTAGGTGAAACTAACCTAATTTATTATATATTTAGTATATATAACTTTATACATATGCATGATTATACTTTTCAGAGGGCTGACGTTTCTGTATTTAAAATCCTTTTTTAAAAAAATTGATTTCATGTAATATTCTAATTTTCTGAGATTTTGAATTTGGGGTTTTCATAAACTGTAAGCCATGATCATCAAAATTATAACTTTTGCACGATATTCAAATTTTTCGAGTTTCACCAGTAGATAGATAGATAGATAGATAGATAGATAGATAGATAGATAGATAGATAGATAGATAGATAGATAGATAGATAGATAGATAGATAGATAGATAGATAGATAGATAGATAATATCAGTCTTTATCCATAAAATCTGTTTATCACACACTATCTACAGTTATGCCAAATGATGCTTGTTTCCTTGCGATCAATACACACATCTTTATTTCTATCTCTGCATGAATGGGCAGATCTTATTTTTGCCATTCTTTACTCGTCCCTCATTTTTTCCAGGAAATATATTGATAAATGTTTTCCTGCAGAAAGACTGGAAACCCTACGGGCCATCTGTCAGTGTGAATATGTTCAGCTGTTTTATGTGCATGAAGGGAAACTGTTTGCGTGTGAGAGCTTAAAGTGAGTTTAAATAGCATATTCATTTATATCACAACCGTTCTAAAAACATGTTTATGTTCAAATTTAAATGTGTTGTGTTATACTGCACAGTATGCATCCATGCAAACCACAAACATACTGTACACACAAACATATATGCACACAACAACCAGCATGTACTTGCAACCGCACTCACCGCTTTGCACACACATCCATCACCCAGGAGACACACAAACACACACACACACATGCATTCTCATGAACACACACGTGTCTTGAGACCGTCTACACGGCAGGAATAAGTACCAAACTGATGTACACAAATGCTCTTTGTAACTCCAGTGTACTTTTGACAGAACATGTTTTAAAGATTGACAGCACTCAAATACAGTACAGTCATAATGCTCTTTCAAATCTCATTTATTCTAGTTGACGTTGACATTTTTATGTATTACTTAGGACATGAGCAAGAACTTATTTATTAGAGCATATAATACTAAAAAACACCAATGTATCTCGTAACAAAACAACTAAATAATTTGCACAACTACTTGACTAGACATTGTAAATAACCCCAGCTGATGTTCAATTATTTGAATGCCAGTAAGATAGCACCTTCACAATAGGAATAAGTGACTGTTTATATGCATTTAGCATCGTTTTCCCTGGACGAATGTCAGACCTCATTGAAGATTTAAAGGTGAACTAAGTAACTGTTTTACCTTAACCGAACAGCTTTGGAGTCATTGTAATGTTTATATTACTGATTTCGTGTTGAATGGTGGTCGTCTCGCACCCCCCTGGTGCCTGTGAGCCGCAAAACCACCCTTGACACTTTGGGCCGGCTCAGTGTTAGGAAGTATCGTGTGATATCAGGTCTCGCGAGGTAACGAATTGCTTTACGGCACTGCACGCATACACGCCCCCATCCATCCAGTATCCGGCCAGCTATAAGAAAAAGGTGACGCGAGATATTGAATTCTTCAAGTTTTCGTAATGGCTGATGTAAAAAAGAAGAAGAAAGCTCGGAAGTCTTTGTCAGTGGACCAAAGATAGAGGAAACGGGAGACTGACCGAGCGAGATGTCAGACTAGAGTTAATATTGGACAGGCTTTTTGAACCCTGCAATATCAAATAATGAACCACTGTTATTATTACATTTCAAACCAAACGTTATGAGTGAATAAATTATTGCCTTACCATAGTACACGTATTTTTGAAAAACAAACTTGGCTACGTGTTTGACTTTATTTGGTCAATCGTTATGATGGACAACTCGGATCACCGGCAAAATTATAAAAGAATGTAACGTAAAATTTATTTTGATAATGCATAATCTAAGTAGCTATAGCTGTAGGCTAAACTAAAAATAAATAAATAGCGGAAATATTGCTTATAGTATTGTTTTCCGCCATAATGTTACTGATTACGTTTGGCAACACTATAAAAATATACACTATCTCCACTATACAAATATACACTATCTCAACATTTGTTCTGAGAATCATACATACCTCAGTGGACATGGCTCCGTTTGTTCGCCGGCTTCTCTGAAAACAAATGCACATGGCCTGAGCGAGATGGGAGGGGGGAGACAACGAGTTTACGACAGTTTTCTCATTTACTGTATATATACTCCGAAACTGTAGGGGGAGCTCGAGAGAGAAACCTGCGAGAAAACAGAAAAGAAAATGCCAGCCTTACTGAGCGCTGCTTTAAGTGACATCACTTTCCTGCCTCAGTGATTTGAACAGAAGCTGCGTCCTAATTCGCCTACTTATACTACGCCCTAAAAGTATGTACTCTTTTTGTGAAGAAAAAGTACATACTTTTGAGTGTGAAGCAAAAGAGCAGGCAAGCTTTGGGACATACTACTTCGTCATCATTAACGGACAGATCTGTCGCGTGCATCCTGTCACCGTACACTGTCCTGCCAATCATCTTGTCACAGTTAAAATCCTCCATTCAATCTAATTTAATTTCCTACCGTTTCGGAGAGAACTGTAGAAGCACGTGCACGTTCATCTGCCAGTCGCGGGTCTTTCATGAGGAGACTCTCCTCGTGTGTTTGCAATTTGAATGTAATGATGCATTTAAAAGTTAATGGCTAAACGTATCTTTACAAAAGTTCACAATGCTGCTGCAGATGCAATATAATGTAGACGACATTGAATAAATACATTTTCGTCAGGTTAGATACTGGTAATTAATCACTCAAACCCCTTTATCAAAACCTCTCTACATAAACGCCGGACTCGCGCGTCCTCCATGTCTGTAGTTTTTTAACACTTTTCACTCGTGTTTGTAGTTCTAATCGAATCCTCGTCCAGCGCGCGATGGGTTGTGGGCAATATCAGCCGTTAGAGTGCGCATCGATCTGCACTTCGGATTCTGACCGGAAATAGTAGATCATCCGGGTATCTTTGAAACACTCAATTCAACATACTACGATTTGGGACGTACTAATTCTATTTTCGAATACTATTTAGGACGGATAGAATGCGAATTGGGACGCAGCAAGACTCTGATTGAATGTTCTTCATAGTTTTGATGTTTAGTGGTTTTGTTGGAGAGGTAATAACTGCTAATCACTGTTTCTGTTTCTCTTTAATAAAGACTTCAGCAGCCTCGTTCTATACACTTAAAGAACTGTAAGTGTGTGTGGATAGTTGGGTTTTCTGTCTATCTATCGAGTGTTCTATCATTTAATGTGCTGGAGGAGACTTTACAGAGTGCTGGACTCTTGCATTGTCCATACATGATCTTGACCAAAAACTGGTGTGCCTCTGGACTGTAAAACATTATGCAGGAGGGTGTTAAATACAACCTGTGCAAATCAGTTCTTTTTTACTTAAGTATATTAGTTAGCAAGTAAAATATATAAAAATGGGTATTTTCTAACTACACTACCTATTCATTAACAGTAATATCTGCTACATTAAAAAAATGAGTAAAACATACCCCAATATATTAGTTCAGTCGTCACAAATTGCGCATGCACCAACTTCAACATGGATGAAAATAACAATAACATTTATTTCCATCAAAATGTGCATCAAGTTCTGATCAAGATCTTATTGATCCATCAATTAGGGGAAGAACTGTTAAACATATAAAATGCTAGAAACATAATAATCACTGCAATAATGATCCAGTCATTGACTCCTCATGAACTCTGTGTTATTCTTCTCCTCTGTCGCTGCCTGTATTGTTCCCATCTCAACGTCTCGAGATGTTCTCTGGCAGATTGCAGCTCCATTAACTTGAATCTCTCTGTCTACTTCTCTCCATCCTCTTCCAGAGTCCATCCATCCATGCTCACTCGTCATTAATCTGTTTTCCCCATCTTTATTTTTTGTTGGATGGAGAAGTGTGAATGTGTGCGTGGACTCCCCCGAGTTCTGTTTGTGCTGACTCAACACACATTCACTTATAATTCAGACTCCTGTCACAGACTGATTCGCAGGGCTTGGGATTTCGTCTAATTGCATTGTGGGGCCCCCTGCGACGCTCCTGCGGATGAGCGGGGCCGCTCTGTGCTTTTAGGGACTCCCTCGTCAGCAGAAAAACTGATAGGCTGGACGGCAGAGAGGGAGGGGGAGGCGTGGTGCGTTCGGGACGGGACCCAAGTGTCTCTGTGGGGGAACAAAGTGTAATTAAAAGACTCTTAATGGATTTATTAAAGAATGAAACATCCAGGAGCGTGTGTGTGTGTGTGTGTGTGTGTGTGTGTGTGTGTGTGTGTGTGTGTGTGTGTGTGTGTGTGTGTGTGTGTGTGCATTCAGCATATGCTAACACCACTTCAATTTCATATGCTTTCTGCGTGGATGAATAAGCAAGAGTACATTATTTAACAGTTCTACAGCTTCCTTAACTTTTGCCTTACGCTAACAGTTAAAATCCAATTAACACACAGCACGCCTCACTATTCTGGAAAGTGATTTGTGAGGCTTCGTGCAAGTTTCAAAATCTTAAGTCACCCTTTTTCACATCTGTTTGGTTTTATCTCACAGTGTTTCTTGGAGAGGTTATGGTAAGCAATATTGTTTCAGAGGTTTATGTCTTTTTTCAGTGCCATCAAATTCAGACTGAAGGATTATGTTCTTAGAGAAACACTGTCATTAAAACTGCACCTTTGTCCATTGTAATTTTTAATGTTCTCTAAGATCCACTTATGTGATCAAGATTTTGACACTAAAAGCGTCCTGATTTAGAAGTAATAAGTTGCATCCTGTTTTTGAGCCTTTCTTTCAAACACTCAGTTTTGATGGCAGTGTCGCATTCAAGACTTGGAAGTAAACGCCCACTGCATGATTGGGTAACAGCAACATATTTAAATAGTTTTCAACGTCCCTGCCATGTGGAATTGTTTTGAAAACTTCCGATGTTGAAGAATATCTTGTTACATACTGTAGTTGAAACATTTGTTTTACATATGTGTTATAAGTTTTGTTTGTGGCGAATAAAGTAGGATCACAAGGAAGGCAATACAAAGACAGTTTTTCCACAACTTGGCACTTCAAAACATCTGTAATTCTCCGAGGCGTCTCTATGGTTTTGTTGCTCAAGTAATCCTGTGTTGCGTGTGTCTCGTATTTACAGGACATGTGCGAATCGGTGGGCGGGGCTAAAGAGGAAATGATGTAGAAGTGGGCGTCGATCTTCTACAGAGGCGGTCATTCGTCACACTGTGACATCATAACGTGACAAATTCTGAAACGAGTCGTTTTCTGAGCTTGGTTTCAATAAAAGCTGTTTTTGGACTAATGAGGAAGTTTTGAAATTTAGTATAATATAGTATAATGACGTCTTATATGTAATTTCAATGTCAATTTCTCAATTCATGACGCTTTAAATGTGACTGAACGGCATTGGCGTACTCCTTTATGTTCAGTACATTGAGTCTAGTTGTCCTCTTTACCAAAATGTATTTAGATTAACAAATTCATATTCATACACTTGTTGGTATTTAGACCATGTTAGGCACTTAATACATTTTTCGGACCGATAGAAAGGCTGAATAGCTTGCAGTTTGTCAGCTTTGAATGGGAAGCCTAACTGAGCCTTGGCATGTCCTCTAAATTCACCATTAGCTCTTTCCAAGGTCACTGGCTGTGTGGTAAACACAGCGTCTGAAATAAAAATGACTTTTTTACTGCAGGTCGCCCTGCTATTGTTCCTAATGCGTTCTTAAGCTTTGATTTGCCATATAGATGTTAAATGGCAGTCAAGGGAGAAGGCAGGAGATGTATTTGAGCGTGCTTATGGAGGGGTTAGCATAGCGTGTCGCTGCCCTGTAGAGGGCAATGATTTGGCGTTGGCAACCGAGTGGAAAAATGAAAGAATGAAGAAGAAGGAGAGATGGGATGTCCCCTTGCAATTTATTTTACAAGTATTTTCCTCTAAATGAGCTTAGAGATGCTGTTTCAATATCATTGAAAATCTTTCTCCCTCTATTTTTTCTTTGAAAAGCACTTTTTCTTTATTTATTACCTACACTAACTAAATCCTCTGGGATGAAGTCAGGCAATTAGTTGTGTTTTGTCCAGAATTCCAAGACTGTAATAAGTTCATTGATAACCCTCATTATCAGTACATACCGTCAGGAGCCAGGCTTTAAGAAGCTGCCAGGCTTAGAGAAGGGGGTTTCCAGATCACCTGAAGGACACACTTAAGGAAAGCCCTTCCCGGTGAAGCCTGGAGAGATTTGTCCGTGGAATACCTGGCAACCCAGATCCCGCATTACCGCAGTGAATCAATGCAAACGTGGCAGCGATGAATGAATCACCTGAGGAAAGTGTGAATGAGAGCGAGGGAGATAGAGGTGTGGCGGTCACAGGGGGAAGCCTCTGTGTGTGTGTGTGTGTGTGTGTGTGTGTGTGTGTGTGTGTGTGTGTGTGTGTGTGTGTGTGTGTGTGTGTGTGTGTGTGTGTGTGTGTGTGTGTGTGTGCGTGCGTGCGTGCGTGCGTGCGTGCGTGCGTGCGTGTGTGTGTGCCTGCAGTCTCTGCAGGGTGTGTTCTCATCATGTCTAAATGAGTACAAGAAGTTTACATAAATTAAATGCTGACGCATCACAATGTTAAACATGCATCATCTCTTCATGTGATAACAGATTCGTCATGAGAGATTCAATTAAGCAATGATCCTCTTACACTCACATTTCACACACATTTCACGTGTATGTGTCACCAATAACACTGCAGCTTGTCCTAAAGATCAATAGCGTTCAGAGATAGATTTGTCAGTTTTGTTGATTTCCTTCTATTGCGTCAGCATGTTCATAGCTCTCTTCTTTATAAGCTATAATTGCTCATTTAGTCTGCATTTTGTTTGTATGAAATCTTGTCATATCAATGACTTGATCAGTGACCTCAGCCCATCACATTACATCACAATTATGTTTCTGATGCTAAAGTTTGTTGGTTGCAATAAATGATGAACAAATTAGTGAAAATAGGGATAAGGTGTGATGTTTTCAGGCTGCTAATGGGACCAAAGAGAAGAATAATGATTAGATTAGGGACTCGTGAGATTAGCCTGAGGGTGTGTGGTGTAAAAGATGGATGACAGACTGATACAGTTAGAAAAGAAGAGGTCAAGATGAGGAAAAGAGGGAAAGAGGGCAAGGAGAACGAAAGGGAAGGAGACGGTACCCAGCTAGCAATAGCCATCATTTCACCGTCTAGATTAACTATAAACTATGGAAGTAAAATAATGACAAATGTCTTTGAAACAAAAAATCTTGTTGAATTGCACTACTTGAAAAAATATGCATTGCATTAACCCTGCTTGCATGTTAATACATTGTATTTTTAGGGCTTGCATTTTTATGGGCTGTAAATTTAATATGGTTGTATATTGTGAATATTTCAAATACAAAACATTTCACACAAGTTTTCATTTTTAAAAATGCAAAAATCCATATTCACCTTTCAGATTTCACTTCCAAACTATTCATTCTGTAAAAATACAACCTATAAAATTCGACGGGCAATTTTCGGTCCATTTTATTTCGCTTTACAAATTTGCTTCCCCAAATTCAGTGGTTCAAATTAGACAGAAAATTCAAATTTGACATCCGGGAACGGCAGGAATATCAGTAGATTGCCGATTGATAGCCTACTCTCCATCGCTGTTAGTCGACCTCACCAGCACAAAAACGGATTTACCGAAATGGAGCAAGGAGTAATATATTTGTGATGCTTATCAGGACCAGTTTATACATGGAAAAGCTGCTAAAGACACAAAACGACTCGGTTACTGACGTAACCTCGGTTCCCTGAGAGGAGGGAACGAGTATTGCGTAAGTAGCTTACGCTATGGGAAAACTCCTTTTCTCGAGAAATATTGAAGTCTTTATGTAAAACGCATTGCAGCTGCACAGCATACAGCAGTGAGCGAGGCAGCTCGGTCATTGGCTGTGCTGCGGCAACTGCACGAACCTATGACGGGGCGACTCTGAACACGCTTCCAATGAGCGTGCTTCGCGCCCGCGCGCGTCAGAGCCCGCCAAGATGGGCGTGGCCAAGGGTATATATTGGGCGCCCCGTCGTCTGAGTTCTTTAGGTTCAATCGACTGAAGCGAACTGACCAAGCACAAGCACGGCAGCTTACGCAATACTCGTTCCCTCCTCTCAGGGAACCGAGGTTACGTTAGTAACCGAGTCGTTCCCTTTCGAGAGGTCTCTCCTATTGCGTAAGTAGCTTACGCTATGGGAACACCATGTAAAACGCTGTGCGTGCTGACTTCGCTCTATTATAGCCAGAGGCAGATGCCTGAGCCTTCAAGCAAAGTAATTATCCAACGAGCCGGCCGAAGGCGGGCTTTATAAGGGATAATGTAGAACGGCCCAATGGGCGTTCAGTGGAAAAACACACAAGCACATTCTATGTACTGATATGCATAAAAAACCCCTCTAAGTCAGTCAGAGACGGACCCTATAAGGGAGGAGATAATGCTCAGCATATACACACTCCAGCCTATACATAGTTAGACCGACAGTATGTTGGAAATCAATGAGGGGACCTGTAGGTTATAAAACCTGATAAATGTTGACGGTGAGGCCCAGCCTGCTGCCGCACAAATATCTTGAATGGGTATCCCACTTGACCACGCCCACGAGGAGGCCATGCCTCTCGTAGAGTGAGCTCTGATGCCCAAGGGGCACTGAAGGCCCTTGGCTTCATAAGCCAGCGCTATAGCATCAACTATCCAGCGCGATATTCTCTGCTTTGAAACAGCGAAACCTTTGGTGCGGCCGCCAAAGCATACAAATAATTGCTCTGTCTGTCTGAACAGGGCAGAACGTTCCAAATATACTCTGAGCGCCCTGACTGGGCAGAGTAAATTGGCGTCGCTTTCGTCTGCTGGAGACGATAGCGCGGCCAGGGCTATCACCTGTGCTCTGAAGGGTGTAGAGAGCACCTTAGGAATATACCCGTGTCTTGGCCTAAGGACAACTCTGCTGTCGTTAGGTCCAAATTCCAGGCAGGCAGCGCTTGATGACAGCGCGTGCAGGTCGCCCACTCTCTTGACTGAGGCGAGAGCCAGCAAGAGAGCAGTTTTGAGCGAGAGCTGTTTAAGGTGCACAGTTCGTAGAGGTTCGAACGGGGCACTCTTGAGTGCGTCCAGGACCGTGGCCAGGTCCCAAATCGGCACTGAGGGGGGGCGTGGGGGATTTATCCTCCTGGCGCCTCTCAGGAAACGAACAACTAGGTCGTTTTTCACTCGTGTGCGTCCTTCCACAGGATCGTGTGACGCCGCTATGGCAGCCACATATACTTTGAGCGTGGAGGGAGTGCGGCCTGCCTCCAACAGCTCTTGTAAGAAAACGAGCACGCTCGGTACTTCGCATGTCTCAGGATTCAAGTTCCTGGTTTTACACCAGTCAACGAACCCCTTCCATTTCTGGGCATATAAGCGCCTTGTAGAGGGCGCTCGTGCCTCAGTGATGGTTCTCAACACTCCACTGGGGAGGTTCCCGGGAACCCGTTGAGGGGCCATGCATGGAGGGCCCACAGATCGGGGCGGGGATGGAGGATCATCCCGTTGGCCTGCCTGAGGAGATCTAGCCTCAGCGGAATCGGCCATGGGGCAGATTGCATCATCTGCATCAGTTCTGGAAACCACGTCTGGTTCTTCCAGAGTGGGGCTACCAGGAGCACTGCACATTTCTCCTCCCTGACCCGACTGATGACCTGAGGTAGCATCGCGATCGGGGGAAAGGCATACAATGGGCGGCTCGGCCAGACTTGGGTGAGCGCGTCTGTGCTCTTTGAAAAGAAGAGAGGGCAGTGTGCATTTTCCTTGGAGGCAAAGAGGTCGACCTCTGCTCTGCCAAAGGTTTGCCACAACCACTGAATCGTCAGGGGGTGGAGAGACCATTCTCCTGGGAGAACTTTGTCTCTGGACAGCATGTCCGCTCCCTGGTTCAGGACACCTGGCACGTGAGCTGCTCTCAGCGAGCGCAGGTTGCACTGGGACCATAGGATGAGTTCCCTGGCCATCGAGTGCAGGGAGCTCGACCTGAGTCCACCTTGGCGATTTATGTATGAGACTACCGTCATGTTGTCCGTTCGGACCAGGACGTGCTCGTCTCTCAGGTACGGAAGCAGGGCTCTGAGCGCCAAGGCGACCGCTTTCAATTCCAGACAGTTTATATGTAGGCGCTTCTCCGGGTTTGACCACAAGCCGGAGACAGGCCTGCCCTCGTAAAGGGCCCCCCAACCTATTTTGGAGGCATCTGTCGTGATCATTTTTCTCCTTGTGTTCACGCCCAAACTCACGCCGGACTGATACCAGTCGACAGCTTTCCAGGGCGTCAGGGCTTTTATGCAGCCGTGATTCGCTCTGATTAGAAAATGGCCCGAGCGCCACGCGTGAGTGGGGACACGGCTTTTTAGCCAGCGTTGGAGAGGACGCATGTGCAACAATCCTAGCTGGAGTACAGCTGATGCCGAGGCCATGAGACCGAGCATCCTTTGAAATCGCTTGACGGGGCGCGCGCGCCCGCTCTGAACGATGTTGCTAGGCGCCGAATAGTGAGCGCGCGCTCTGATGAGAGGCGCGCCGTCATCTGCACTGAGTCTAGCACTATTCCCAGAAAAGAAATATTCTGGCTGGGAGATAGCATGCTCCTTGCAAAATTGATTCTTAGGCCCAGGCATTTTAGATGGCTGGTAATCCAAGACCTGTGTGTCATTAACTGACTCTCTGATTGTCCTAGGACTAGCCAATCGTCGAGATAATTCAGTATTCGCACTCCCCGCTGTCTCAGGGGGGAGAGTGCTGCATCCATACATTTCGTAAATGTACGGGGTGCCAGTGATAGGCCGAATGGTAGTACTGTGTACTGGTATGACTGTCCCTCGAAAGCGAATCTCAGAAATGGCCTGTGATGAGGCGCTATCGGAATGTGAAAGTAAGCGTCTTTCAGATCCACTGATAGAAACCAATCCCCCGGGCGAACTTGCGCGAGGATGTTTTTGGTTGTTAACATTCTGAACGAGCGAATCATTAAAGCTTTGTTCAGATGTCTGAGATCTAGGATGGGGCGGAGACCACCATCCTTCTTCGGGACGAGAAAATAGCGGCTGTAAAAACCCGCCTCGCTCATAGAGGGAGGAACAGTTTCTACAGCGCCCTTCTCTATCAGTTTGAGCACCTCGGTGCGTAGAACATGTGAAACATCTTTTCTCACTTTCGTCTCGACCACCGCTGAGAAGCGGGGTGGTCTGCGAGCGAATTGAAGCGAGTAACCGTGGGGGATATTTTCCCAAGCTTTCGCTCGCACAGATATGGGCTGAATGCTGGCTGGGGGCGTGTCGCAGTGACGTATGGCTCCCGCCGGCGAATCGCTCCGTGCTAATACTGAGCTTACAGCTCTCAGAGGCGCGGGCGCGCGCTGAGCAGCTTTGTTGAGTGCCGAGTGCAGGGGTGCGTGTGAGATTACAGGCACGCTCGCCACATCTGTAATGCTCACGGCGTGGGCTGGAGAAATGTTTAAGACTGTATGGACAGTGCTTATGGGCGGGGGTGCATAAACTGTAGTAGGCACGCGCGCCACTTTCATAAAACTTCCCGCTCGTGGCGTGAGGTTTTTGGCCATGTAAACAGTGTTTGTGAGTAGGGGTGCGTGCATGACAGCGGGCACACGCGCTACCCTGATAGAATTTCCCGCTTTTACTGGGGAAGTGTTTATAACTGTGGGAACAGTGCTTATGTGTAGTGGTGCATACATGACAGTGGGCACACGATCTACATTTATGGGGCGTCCAGCCTGAGCTGGGGAAGCATTTGGCACTGCTTTGACAGTTTTGATATGTGGGAATGCGCACTTCAGTGTGGACACGTGACCCCTTGATGACACAGGCAGAAAATGACTCTTTATGTGATTTCTGTGTGTCGCCGTTAAAACGGCGTTTGTTTGCAGGTGAGCGAGCTGTGCGGCTGGCCCATTGGCTGCGGTACAGACATTTCCAGCCGCCTGTAAGGGGACTGGGTAATGCTTTAAACGTTTTGGAGAGAGTGGTCCGGCTTTTGCGAGACACGCGCTCTCTCTTTTCCTCCCTATAGCTAGGAAGACTTACGAGGCTCCGGGTTCAGCACAATCTTGGGCCGAGGTCCCCGTCGCTCGGGCGGTTGCTTCCTGTTGGCGGAGCGCGAGCGGTGTCGGAATTCAGTTTCAGGTCTGGGCTGAGAGACGGGAGGTGCCGTCTTGACTCGCTGCTGCTGAGGCGGCTTTTGGCGGCTCTGCGACGAGCTGGAGCGCTTGGGCAGGAAGTGACGCATAGCCTGCGAATCCTTCCGGGCTTCGGTGAAGCGCTCAGCGAACTCTCTTACCGCCGGTCCGAACAGGCCGCTTTGGGAGATAGGCGCATCGAGGAACGGCGCCTTATCTGCATCTTTCATCTCTGTTAGCGTCAGCCACAGATGGCGCTCAAGGACAGTTAGGTTAGCCATAGCACGGCCGATGGATTGGGCGGTGGCTTTTGTGGCTCGCAGAGCTATGTCGGTGGCGCTGCGCAGGTCCTTAAACGCCTCAGGATCAGGTCCAGACTCGTCCATGGTGCGGAGAAGTTTGGCTTGATAAACCTGGAGGACAGCCATTGAGTGAAGCGCTGACGCAGCTTGGCCGGCGGCGGCGTATGCGCGACCGGCGAGAGCTGAGGTAGATCGGCAGGGCTTCGAGGGATGAGAAGCTTTGGCTTTCCATCCAGCGGTGGAGGGTGGGCACAGGTGGTTGGCCACAGCCTCCTCGAGGGGCGGAGTTCCCTCGTAGCCTCTTTCTTTCGCGCCGTCCACAGATGAGAGCGATGAAGAGAAAGAAGGCTTCATGCGAGCGGAGTGAGGGGCTTTCCACGACTTTGTGAGTTCGTCGTGAACTTCCGGGAAGAAAGGGGAGGGCCTTTGTCGAGGGGCCTGCCGGCGCCCCTGCAGGAACCACTCGTCTAGTCGGCTGCGGGCGGGTTCTTCCGGGGAAGACCAGTCGAGCCCGAGGTCTTCCACGGCCTTGGACAGGATGCGGACGATCTCCGAGTCCATGCTGGAGCCCACACTCGTGCCCGCTAACATCGATGGCGCGGGGTCGAAGGACGAGCCCGGCCAGTCGTCGGATGCAGCATCAAAGGAAAGGCTGTCATCCTTTCCGTCCTCATCCCCTGACGCGCCAAACGAGACGAGACCCAACGCTCCGCTGGGGGGGTGTTGGTCTGCCTGCGTGAACTGAACTGGCGGCGGGGAGTCCTCGGGTGGCGGTGAGGCACGCGGGGATTGGCCCGGCGTGACGTCACTATAATCCGCGTGCTCTGGCGGCCTCTGTGAGCGGCGCTTCTTCTTGCGCGGCTCAACTAGAGGGAACGGTGGCACGGTGGTAGTAGGCTCTTTCGCGGCGAAAGCGGCGAGGCGAGCGCGCAGCTCGGTGAGGCCCAGGGAGTCACACTCGGGGCATCCGCCTCGAGTAAGGGCAGCCTCTGCATGGTCCGGACCCAGGCAGCGAGAGCAGATAATGTGACGATCCCCGTCAGGAAGAAGGCCTCGACACGAGGCGCAGGAAGGCATTTGAAACAACGCCTTAATTTGCTCTTTCAGAAAGTGTTGCGTGGAGCGAACACTTGATATAGCTCTATAAAAGGATATGAGGTGATGCGCGCCGGATGGCTTAGCAGAAGGCGTTCGAAGGCGGCTGAAGGCGCCGGCGTCCTCGTAGCAGTCCTGCTGTAGGCTTGTCGACGGCGGCGAAAAGACTCCAAAAATCCGGAGGATTCAGCGAAGAGAATGGTCTTTGCTGAAGGAGATTAAATCTAAAGAACTCAGACGACGGGGCGCCCAATATATACCCTTGGCCACGCCCATCTTGGCGGGCTCTGACGCGCGCGGGCGCGAAGCACGCTCATTGGAAGCGTGTTCAGAGTCGCCCCGTCATAGGTTCGTGCAGTTGCCGCAGCACAGCCAATGACCGAGCTGCCTCGCTCACTGCTGTATGCTGTGCAGCTGCAATGCGTTTTACATAAAGACTTCAATATTTCTCGAGAAAAGGAGTTTTCCCATAGCGTAAGCTACTTACGCAATAGGAGAGACCTCTCGAAAGGGAACTGGGGATTCCCTCAATACTCCATGGATCCCCCTGCGGTCAGGACACTAATACAGTGATATAAAAGACCAAAGTCGCACCTTATTGGGGATGTAGGCTATACTAGATAAGGAACAGGCAAGCGGACTCAGAAAATGAACGTAACGTGCAAAAACTGGAATAAAGTTGGCTGAATAGACCCAGTATAGTCCGCCTATGCATGCGTAACCACTTCAAGCCAAAACAACCTTGACTTTTGGTTACATGTCGGTTTTGCCTAAATAACTTGCGAGATCAATGTAATATTCCATCATGTCAGCAAAGTAAACAGTGATTACAAGGTGATTGGTTTCATTTCTTCACTCATTTAATTTCTTTGTTATCTTGACTTGACTAGGCTACTCTATTCTTGGGCTATGGTTTAGACATGGCTCTCAAGTGTCACGCATTTCGGTCTTTTGTCACGCACTCCCGCCACACATTGTATTTCTCACGCGGAAAAACTATTTATAATTGAATATGCCGCAACGGCCAAAATGTATCTGTCCGCGCCGCTCTCACTGAACCAGAAGGAATGAAGCGCGTGACGCGTCATGTCGAGCCTACCACTTTTCAGCCAATCAAAAAAAAAAAGAAAAGTGCTACACAATAGCCAATCAGAAAATAGCACTATTGTATCTGGGATTTAGCACCACAACCAATGAAAAAAAGCATATCCTGGAATTGTTTATTCTGCTACATAGACGTCTATTAAATTTTCACTGACAGCCCAACTTTTGGGGCATATTTCGTCTGGGCTGTGTTTGGACAGCTATTAGACTTTTTTAAGTGCAAAATTGCTTCTTGGTTCAGGTTGTATGTAAAAATGCTGATTTACTTCATTAGCTGTATTTTCCCATCCCTGTCATAGTATTTCCTGTCTGTTCTTGAGATTTGTGAATAATGATTTAGTCTAAGTGATTAGGTTCTTTAGCAGTGATGGTTGTCCAGTTCAGGTGAACTAACACTTTGTGTCATCTGTCACCATGGGGATGCCGGTTGCTAGGGATGATGTCGTCACATTCCGACATCTCCGGCTGCTTTCCCAGCATGTCGTGAGCAAGTCCTAATTTAAAGCGTCAGAATGAATTCATACACACAATCATTAGAGCAGAACATTATGCACATCTAAACTCTAAAAGATAAAACATAATTATGCAGATAAGCAGTGTTGGGGTAACAAGTAGCGCAAGTTACTTAATCAGATTACTTTTTCCAAGTAACTAGTAAAGTAACTCATTACTTTTGAATTGACATATATTACACACATTTATATCTGAGTTGCTTTTTCAAATGAGGAATGCAAGTTACTTTGTTTTCCCATGTATTGACTGACAGCTCAGTAAGTGCAGAGGCGTTGTGTGTGAACATGATGCTTATTGACTGTGTGCAAGTGAGATCAGTCAATGCATGCTCACATTAAGTGTTCCTCAAAATGAATAAAAACAGTGAATGCAAACTCAGAATATTATGCAAACGTGCAATAAAAACGTAAAATAACACAAATGTACTTTATGCATTTAATCTCACTTTATTAATCAATGCCTGCTGACCTTCGATGATCCAATTCAGCCATATTAATAAGCTAAAATGACTTTAGATAAACATTACATTTGTGTTTTTATTGCTGAAGTAAGAAGAAGTCCGAAATCGCATACTCTCTTCAGGTACTTGTTTTAAATAAGTAATTACTTTGCGACCGCTAAAAAAGTATGCTCTATATATGAATGTAATCTGGACGCCATGTTGTCATGATCATGTGACCTACCAGCCTCGTACTGTAACGTACTGTACAGACGTGAATTTAATCATTTATACTCCAGCCCAGGTGAGAAAAAGTAACGCAAATGTAAATTAACTCAATGCTTTTCATAAAAAGTAAATAAGTAATGCAATTAGTTACTTTTTTAGGGAGTAGCGCAATATTGTAACTTTCCCCAACACTGCACAGAAGTGTCCACTTATGGAAAATAATCTTTGTTTAACTTAAATTGTAGGAGGGGGGAAATGATATGTGCTCTCTTTTACCACACCAAAATAAAAATAGTTGTGGAAATCATTTTCTATCAGAAATTACTAGTAAATTTCACAGTTAATTACAGAGAAAGGCAAGTAATCTGCATAGCAACAACCACTCAGAACAGGCAGTGCCACACACATTCAGAAAATGTCAAATCTGGTCTTAAAACTGATTTTGTAAGTGTTTATCCCTGGATTAGAGTCAAAACATGTTAGTCATCCTGAAATAGTATTGCTGTATGTGAAGGAAGCACTGGGTAAATGAAAGTGAAGGGAGGAACAAATGCGCAGGCCGGTTGTTTTCTTGCTTTTATGACTTCTGACATCACCGCGAGCGAGACGGAGAGATGAAGAAGAACACCTGATTAGCATTGTGTTCATGTCCCACTGCGTGACTCTGACTGGCTGGGGGGGAGAGAGAGCAAAGGAGCATGGGAGAGAAGGACAGAGCGAGAGAAAGAGCCAGATCAGCACTTTCCAGAGGCCAGGGCACAGGAAAGAAGAGAGACTGGTGGACCCGGGAGGAGAAACAAAGCAGACACACACACACACACACACACTCTCACACGCTAGGCTAATTGCTTCCCTCTCTTTTCATCTCTCTCTCTATTTGCCGACTCTTTGGCCGGGGTTAAAACAGCAGGATGGCAGTGTCAGGAACAACTGTTGTTCTCTAGGTAAACTCTGTCTTAGTCTCTGTGTCTCAGCAGTTAACAATGGAACAATGTTTCCTGACAGAACAGAGTAAGGATCCTCTCAACACATCATGCTCCTATTTTTTTTAAGGGTAAAATAGATGTATACGTACTGTCTATATGTCTATATATATATGTGTGTGTCTATATATTTATATACTACAGGGCTGTTGAATGCTTGAATCTGATTGGTTGACGAACATTCTAAGGTGTGCAATTATTTTCAATTAGTCTTTATTTACACACATATATATATATATATATATATATATATATATATATATATATATATATATATATATATATATATATATATATATATATATATAAAGCTATCAGCCAATGCTGGGTTAAATTGTTGACGTTGGATATTTAATTGTTAATAATTTATCTAGTTTGCTGTTTTTTTTAAAAATCTGCTTTTAAATCTGTTTTTTTTAAAAAATCTGCAAAAATCCACTGTAGTGCCATTGAAGGACACCGATAATGTAATAACAATAATATCCATAAATATAATTTTCATTATTCTAAAAATGTGGTAACTGAATTTTTCATTTGTACAGTAGTATTTAAAATATTTTAGTTTATTTTTTATTTATTTAGAAAAAAATAGAATAGGATTTTAGTGTTGGCTATTATACAGTATTATATAATTTTGGCCATATATACTGTTCAAAAGTTTAGGGTCAATCTTTTTTTAGAGAAATTAATACTTTTATTCTGCAAGGACACATTAAATTGGTCGAAAGTAACATTTATAATGTCATATACATTTATAAAAGACATTTAAATGTTGCAAAAGATTTTCGATTTCAAATAAATGCTGTTCTGAAAAAAAATGAATCAGAGTTTCCACAACAATATGAAGCATCTCAAAAGTTTTCAGCATTGATAATAATCAGAAATGTTTCTTGAGCAAAAAATCATCATATTAGAATAATTTCTGAAGGATCATGTGATACTTAAGACTGGAGTAATGATGCTGAAAATTCAGCTTTTGACCACATGTAAATTACACCTTAAAATGTTTTTATTATAAACTGTAATAATATTTCACAATATTACTGTTTAACTGTATTTTTTTATCAAATAACTGCATCCTTGGTGAGCTTAGAAAACAAAAATCTTACCGACAATAAACTTTTGTGTATAAAGATTTTAGACAAACAATTTCTTACGAACAAAAAAATTGCAAATTAAATACAAAATATTTGTATAATTTTATTTGGAAGTTGCATTCAAACTTTTAAAGGGTTTTAAAGGGCTTTATACTTTTTCAAACATTAGAGGAAAAAGTGGAGAGTGACGCACACACACACACACACACACACACACACACACACACACACACACACACACATACATATACATACACACAAACACACACACATACACACACACACACACACACACCAGACTGTCTCAGACATGAGGTGTGTGTGTGTGCAGCAGTAATGGTCATTAACTAATGCATGCTGGGAGTGTGTAAGGCAAAGAGAGCTTTGGGTCAGGAGGCACTGACACAAACACACACACACCAGACCAGCCCTCTATCATCACATCATCTGTCTCTGTCACGCTGCGTGCCAGCATGACCACACACACACACACACTCAAGCAGTGGGGTTCGGCTGTGTAAACCTTCTGCAGAATTTAAAGTAATGTTCGAAACTCAAGAGGTGCGAGGACCGATGGAGATATCGGATGCTGTGTCCTGAGGTGAATGCTCAGTGATCCCGTTTCTGTTTCCTCGGGATGAACTGAAAGAGAGAATGGATTGGTTTAGTTTAGACCCCTTCGCACTGACAGTTATTTTATCACTGGAGTTCACCAAGTCAGTCGCTAGTTTGTTTTCCTGGAGTTGGATGGATGAGTGGCGTGTGTAATGTTGAGAATTTGATGGCAAAGAATGTGAGAATAAGGAATCAGGAATACGTTTTCTTTCCGCTAAAAAATGCAGTGGATGCACTTGTATATAAATACAGTGGTGCATAATGCATGAATGTAACAGAATATCAACAATGTCTGACATGATTTTCCACACATTTTTGTTTCTCTATTTCTCTCTATGTTGGCAGCTGCCTGTTCCTCTTCCACAGAGGTTTTCTCTCTTTCTTTCTTTCTTTCTTTCTTTCTTTCTTTCTTTCTTTCTTTCTTTCTTTCTTTCTTTCTTTCTTTGATTCAGGGACATCTTATCTTTTCCTCTCATCCCTTTCTTTTTATTCACTCTTTGTTTTCTGGTGGCAGCTGCTTTTCTTCTCCGTCTCACCCCTTCCCTGCACTCTCTCATCCCATCGGCAGGCCTCAGACGTGCCCAGCTCGTTTACACACAAATCATTAAGCTTTACAAAGGAAGAAAGGGCCCATAGTCTGACTTTAATTAATACCAAACTGTCTGTTGACAACTTCCTGTCTGTTGTGACCTCTGTGTGTGTGTGTGTAGAACGACGGACGGACAGATGGATGGATGGATAGATAGAGAGATAGACAGATGGATGGACGGATGGGACAATTGAAAATTGAGGGGAGTGATTGAGTCCAGCTGAATATTGTCATTACAGCGTTGGCACTAGCACTAGCATTAGCATTAGCACTAGCCCCTTCATTACTCACACTCTCATTAGGCTGCAGGGAGCGTCCACTGTCATTTTATGCACTTTAACCTAATACGTCCACTGAATATGAAGCATGCACTGGTACCAGCTCTGCTTCCAGTTCTGTTAGCTCGGCACAGGCAATACTGAGCTGGACAAGTATGCAAAACAAGAAGTAGTCAGCAGGTTTCTAAAGTGAAGAATCATAATTATGTTGTTATAAGATGATCTGATATATATATGTTTTTAGTTTTGTTGAGTGGACTGAATTTGAACTGTATTTGTTGTACATTTAAATGACGTCTGACTATTTCACAGTACAGAATTATTCACCCTTTAGTTCTGCATTTTCACATTGTAGTTTACAAAGTTGTGTTTCTACCAGCATGGAAATTTGCAGTTACACTAGCATTAAAGATTTTGGGATCGGGTAAGATATTTAAAATGTTTTTGAAATTACTCTTAGATGCTCACCAATGCTGTGTTTATTTGATAAAAAATACAGAAGAAACAGCAATTTTGTAAAACATTATTACAATTTAAAATAACTGTTTTAATATATTGTAAATTGTAATTTATTCCTGTGATCAAAGCTGAATTTTCAGCATCATTACTCCAGTCTTCAGAGTCACGTGATCCTTCAGAAATCATTCTATTAGAA
The DNA here is from genome assembly GCA_030578275.1 of Meda fulgida. Lineage (NCBI taxonomy): Eukaryota > Metazoa > Chordata > Actinopteri > Cypriniformes > Leuciscidae > Meda > Meda fulgida. Next base: position 47,857,406 of record CM060622.1, read on the forward strand.
CATGGTATAAAAATCATTTGATATTACTATTTTTCACCACTAATAACCTTTACTAATATTGTAAGTGGAAAAAAAAAGATTAACAAAAATATGATCCCTTTAAAGTTTTCACATGCTGGATAACTAATGCATCCTCAGTTTTGTTTGTATCTCGATTGCTCTCTCTCTCTCCCCTCCTCTCTCTCTCTCCGAATGAGATATGGCAGCGCAGGAGCCCGACTTTTGTTCGGATCCGTTGCGCCTGAAAGCTTTATCGATGCTTTGCGTGAAGTATGAGAGTCTTCCTCTTTTATTTAGCGTGTGAATGTCTTCCCGTAAAATAATCGTGCCATAACTTCTGCCCGCTCTCTTGTTCTCCCTCCCTAACACTCGTTCTCTTTCCTCCACGACTCCATCTCCAGCTGATTGGTTGATGTATGGTGTTATTCAGAGAGATGCAAAACGACATAACTCACCCTGACGGAGCTTATAGGAGAGATAGTGAGGCGTAGAGAGCCAGAGGAGATCTCCAACTAGTTGATGTCCCCGGTGGGCCAATGTGTCGTGTGACTTTTGTTGAAGGCTGGGCTCTTGGCAGACTGGCATCCCTGAGCGCGCACACACACACACACACACACACACACACATCAATATCACCCATCAGGAGTGCCCTTCACACCCACCGTCCCTGGAGATGGGTTTTATGGTTGTGCAGTGGAGACAGAAGACAGAAAGGGCTTGTGTATCACCGCTTCTCTGTGTGTGGCTTTCACAGCGTGTCACGCTAAAGAGGCTGACAAAGACAGATCTGCGGGGAGTTTCCCACACACTCCCTGAATCAAAGGAGATGAAGGAAATGTGCCTTATCGAGGCAGAATATGCGGGTTTAATCTGTGAATATCGTTATTTGACGCCTCTTTGCTTTTGTGTGCAGCCTATAATGCAAAAAGCAGTGATTTGTGTGTTGGCAGCCAGACTCTGTGCCATAGCTGAATGTTAAAACTGTAGTTTGGCCCCTCAGGGCCTCACCTTCAGAACTGATCAATGGACACTAGCAAACAGAGGGGAAAACTGAGATCAGACTATTTCTGCAGTGTTTTACATGGGGAGTGCTGAGAGGAATTGGGAGTCGCACAAAGTGAACGTTTGTGGAAAAAGAAGAGTGATAAAAAAGAGATCACAGTACACTAATGTTCAGAAGTTTAGGGTCGGCAAGATTGTTTTATGGTTTCGAAAGAAGCATCTATTATGCTCACCAAGGCTGCATTTATTTAAATCAAAAATACAGTAAAAACTAAATCTTTTTTTTTTTTGATATTCAACTTTAATCATTCTACTAACTTTGCAACTACTTGTCAACTCATTAGAGTATTAGTCATCCTCATTAGAGTATTAGAAGACTGTCTGCTTAATATCTGCTAACACTTTATTTTGATGCTCCTCAGCAGACATTATACTGATTAAGGAACTTTACAACTACATGTCTTATTCTACTAACCCTAACCTACAGTAAACTAATACTCTAATGAGAGATAGTTGACATGTAGGTGCAATGTTACTTGTAGTTAGTAGAATGTCTAAAGTGGACCATCAAAACAAAAAGTATAACCAAGCATTATAATATAGTATAATATAATATACTGAGCCCCGCCTCCACTCACTCACACAGAGATCACACGTTGATCTGACTGGTTATGTGGCGAGGGGCGTCAGGTACTGGAAGGAACTGTATGAAGCACCAATAATTATACTAACGGTCGACTACTCCACCCGGTTTATACCGGGAACTACCAGCCCCAGAACAGCGGGCGCACAGGTTAGTTACCGAAAATGGGTGAGCAGAGAGACATAGGCCAGGCAGTACCAAAGATGAGGCAGCTTTATTCAAATACAAAAGTTAAAAACCATCAATACATTAACATCTCGAGGGCGAAATATTCCCATGTCAAAAAGAAACGAAAAACAGAAGAAACACTTTACAAAACTTCAATATATATATATAAAAAATAATAATAATAATAATAATAAAAAACACAAAAGGAAACTTAAGGGAGGGAGATGGCCTGCTGTGACCCTCAGTTCACACACCACGCTTAATACCATCACACACACACACACACACACACACACACACACTGGTGAGGTCAATTCAAAGAAGCAGGGCACTCAAGGTGAACACTTAAAACAGCAGCTAAACCCCTCCTCTGTACACTTTCCCCGCCACTCCAATTGCAATGGAGAAAAGGACAAACAATAAACACTGATTAGCTGGTACTAACCAGCCCCAAATAAAGGTCAACAGTTCACAAACATGGAGAAGAATACACAAAAACAATATTCAAAGAAATCTCACCTTGTAACTCAAAATAAGTTTAAACCAACAAAAATAAAATGACATTACATTCAATACAAGCAAAAATAAACAACAAAAAGAGAAATATCAATTACAATTCGCAGCAAAAAAAAAAAGGGAACAAACAGGGCCACGATCGCCCGCACACTCGAAGGGCAAGCCAGCCAGAAAACAGCCTTTGGCTCTCACTCTTCGGCGAGCAATCGTCCAGGCTCGCTGTTATAAAAACACACACAAAGTTCACTCCACAAAAGACAATGACAAACAGCCTGTTCTCACGTAAATGCGTCTCTATAGCACGCATTGCATCTCGTCCCGTAATACAGAGATGAAACCCTTGATTGTGTCACTCAACAGGGAGATGTTCACGGTCACCGTGATTTTGCCAAGTAAGACATTTTCCTGGATCAACATTCCTGTCCCAAAATGTATTCCTTGCCCAATCCCTACCCTTAAACCTAACCCTACCCATAACTTTTCCCTAAAATCAGACGGTAATGATAGGTGAATAACACTGATGTTTAAGTACCTCACCCTGGTTCTAAGCCTAAACCTGACATAAACTGTAAACTTGTCCCTCAAATCTGTTTGGTTGATTGGAAAGTTGATCCAGGATCAACAAAGATGTTGATCCAGGAACATGTGGTACTTCGTGAAATCACGTTCACCGATGTTCACAACGCAGTACTATGCACGTGCAGTTGTTTGTTCGTTGACGAGCTCAAAGCCAGGGGCAGCACAACTCATGGCACTCCAGATACAATCCCATTCATAAATGGCACTTCCGTAAAGGGGCGGTACGGGTGACAACGCATCCCAAGTGACAAAAACCTCCCCATTTTATACCATGACACCAGACTGCTGATAGGTGCAATGTTTTCACACGACACTGGCCAGTGACCAACACGGATACACTTCACCCGGCTACAGTTACAAGGTAGTTTGTGACGTCAGAAACACCAGCGATTTCAAACCGTTCACATATGAATTTGCACATGGTTTGTCTTAAATCATATTTAAAACACCACATAGACATATAAACAACATTACAATGTCTTAAAAACGTGCTACTATTTATAATTCTTCACTTTTGTTTAATCTTTTTCTGTCTTTAACCTTCACAAGGTTTCTCTGCTCTAAGCTCTGCAGAACTGCCACAACACTTTACCTGTCATCTGTGCTTTTAATGGGGTTGCTTAATATTTAATGAGCAGTCTGTGTTTACTCATAAAATTCACCTAAAAAAAAACGTGTGGGTTATTATTGTAGAAGCTTTGTTGAAAGTTGTAGAGAACACACAAAACTTCCACACATATTTAATATGACTTTACTTTGCTTTCACTTTATTCACTTTAGATTTGACACAGTGCACATAAAACAACATTTCTGTGAATGTGCCAGTTCAGTTACTAGTAATTCAGCAACTAGTTCCCACATGGGTATTACAAAGAAAACACAGAGAATAATAATACTATTAATAATCATAATTTATTTGATTTA
>CM060622.1:47863737-47878737 GCA_030578275.1 Meda fulgida
TCCATCCATCCATCCGTCCGTCCGTCCATCCATCCATCCATCCATCCATCCATCCATCCAAACTTTAAATCTTTTTAAAGCTTCAAATAATTGAAATGTTACTTCCTTACATTCAAATCCAAATTGTAATTTGGCTAAATTAATTTCAAATTCAGGAACACTAACAACATTCCATTGCAATCTTGCGACGCTGAGAACAGTTCGAGACACTGATCTCGTCCCTTTAGAAACTCTAGAAGAGGCACATGTGAGATGACTCGGCTCTTTTTCTTTCTCACAGAAAATGTGTGAAGTGGGAGATTGGAAAGATCTCAGTTTGCTCTTTGTTTAACTTCACTGGAGCAGAAGAGTATACTTTCAGATATTAAAGAGATCTAATCTGTTACTATTCCAGTCCTGATGTACAGTATGGGCTCTTCTAAAACACGCAGCAGTCTCCTCATAATTTACATCTTCCCCTCGTGAGACACATATCTGAGCACAGCCAAACAGACGCCCCGTAATGTCTTTTTAATATGAGAACGTAATAACCAAAAGAAAACAGTTCAATCCCACAAGGTTTTCCCACTTTTTACTGCAGATGTCTTGAAAACCTTCCAGAGACAAAACTGTTATGTCAGTCGATAAAAGGATTTTCGTAAGTGTTTCTATCCACGCATAAATCTTGCATAGAAGTCATTTACCAGTGCCTTGTCGGCTGATTCGGTGTGTGTCAGATATTGTGTAAGTGTGTGTTCGCTGTAGTGGGTTTGACAGAGGGGAACCATCTGGGAACATCTGTGTGGATGGTGATGGAGACAAAGTTAAATAAGTTTTTATAGAGCTACTTAAAAGGTGAAAGAAAGAGAAAGCAAGCAAGCGGCAGAGCTGTGTGATTGCTGTCTAGCCTTTATGGTTATTATATATGGATTGTGCACTGAGGTGAGAGAAAGGTGAAATTGCTATGCTAACTGAAGCACAGTTTGCTTTGTTTCCTCATATTATGGCTGAGCTGTTCAGGTGAAAGGTGTGCGAGTCAGGATTTGCCTGCATTCTAGCAGTTTCTAGACCTTATAAAGAGAGGCTTCATCCCTAACTTTCAAACTCATACTTGAAGGTAGTTCACCCGAGAAAATTATGTTATAGTATGACCGTCTCATATGGAACAAAAAAATAAAAAAATTTTGATGAATGTTTCAAAATGTTTTGGTCAACTGTGTAAAAGTTAATGTGTACACCTGTCGCATTGCCAGGTCTATTTGAACCATGTGGAACGTAAGCTTATAAAACAGTCATAACTTAATACTTTGAAACTAAAACCACACTGTACCTGATTAGTAACTTCAAAGTGAATGTGAAAAATGTTTGAATGTTATGTTTTCATCATACAATTACTTCATTCAATAACAGCAAAAACAGTGTGATGCAAGAAAACATATTTTCATCAATATTTATGAGAAATTTTATTTGAATATATCATTATATGAAATTTATAATATACAAGATGATAATTTACAGTATGAACTCCACTGACTTCAAGTAAATTCCTTTGAACATATAACTCATGACTGCTCAAAACAGATTCAATATATGAAAACTACACATTCGTTTTCCAACAAAACATCAAAACAACATCAGTATTACTCTGAAATGTTTATTTTACTTGCATAAACTTTTACTTTCAGATGAAAAAGGCCTGGATCTCTTTTTCATACTGCAAAGGTTCACAAATAGGTGGAAGCAGAATGAAATCTCTTTCCTATTTGGTCTATTAACTTTTAATAATGAAATATGAATAATTAATCATAACATAGAATTAATTAATTATAAATATTTAGATCAGCTGCAAGAATTAACTCGGTGTAGCAGAATTAATAACTAACGTTTTTGTCCTGCGAACACTAAATGCTAATTGTTTATTAATTCTAAGAAATGAAGAATTAACTAGACTAAACATTTAGACTAAAAACTAGACTGATCTAACATACACACACATACAGTTTAGTGGAAAGACAGCTGAAGCAGAATACAGGAAAGCTTATAGCATTGTTTGAAATTTAATGTATCAACTTGTTTGATATTTGCCTGTCTCGCCTATTTAAATAAAACCGCCCTGATGCAATTTACCGAGGCTGTAGTTGATCTTTGCTGATGTTGTCTTGATGAGAGAGAACCAGTTGGAGTAAGATGATGTGTACGCTCATTCCCCGATTTTGGTGTGGGTTTTCACATTTGCTGTGTTACAGGGTCAAGAAAGAGCAGAGGACATTGACAGGCTGAGCTGACAGATCTCGACTACACACATGCAGCTCTCTCGCTCTCTCTCTCCCTCTCTCTCTCTCTCCCTCTCTCTCTCTCTGTCTGTCTCTTTGACTGAGGTCAGGTGTTAGAGGTTTGCCCTCTCATTAGCACTGAGGGGGTCTCTCTAAAGCTTCTCTTTATGCACCACACTGCGGTGTATGCTAATCACACCCAAAAACGGCCAAATCAGCATGGAGAGAGAATAAATATTTAACATGCTCTGATTCATATCTGAAAGCCCTCTGTTGTAATGATATACAATTCCATTATTAAATAGGCAAACAATTGAATTTTATGCTCTGATCCATGCTCGAAAATGTCCATATTAGGTTTCATGGTAACCTATATTTTTAGGAATATATAGCCTTCCCATCAGGCACCTCTCTCACTCGCCTCAGAACCAGACCTGACCTGGACACCTTCGTAACTCAGTTTGCACGCACAAGCTCTTGCAAACATGCCTTGTAATTTTCATCCAAACTAATGAAAACAACTGCAGTCTAATTTATCAAAGTTTATTGCAAGGTGAGCAGCAAAGAATAGGTTGAACAAGGTTAGTAAACTCTGTGATAGATTTATCCTTTCTCTCTTCGGGACTGTGGTAAACTAATGGTTGGAGTTCATGTTCTCCAATTCATCTACTTCACGGTAAAGCCTAGAACATTCTTTCTTTAATGGGGCTCTATGTAGACTTCAGAAAGCCTTGTCATTAGTGACACCGCTGGCCGTTAAGTGAACTACAGCCAGAAACTTGTTACTCGTGCTCGGACTCATCCACACGTAACGTACAAGAGACTTAATGTGATTCAAGTCTCAATCACGGCAAAGCTCTTTTTTTTCGTTCTTTTTTGTTCTTTGCTTAGAAGTAAAAAGAAGTTGTAAATATCTTTGCTGTGATATACTGTTAACAAACATGCCGACGCCGCTCACGCTGCTGAGAGAGACGTTTAGATGAATATATAAATATGTGCTGCACACTTTCCTCTCAATTACAAAATAAATCCGCAATTCATCATGTCGACAGATGAGGTCATTAAAATGACAGTGTTATGATAGTTTGATTATTATATATTTGAGACTATAGACTGTGTAGATCTGGCTATGTGAGAAGATAGTTTGGATCAATCCCTTTTCTTTACATGACACATTGACATTACAGTACAGAATGGCTCTTTCAGCATTATCCTGAACATTATAAGCATTCGCTTCCATTGAACAGAAGAGACGATCTCTGGAGCGTAAACCTCTCATCCTTCAGATTTTCCCAGCAAAAAAAAAAAAGTTCCCGAGCCGAGTCCTTCACAAAAAACAAATATATATAAGCCTTTCAGACAAACCAGGAAGTCTGGGAAGGTCTTCTTTTTATAGGTTTCGTCACACGTTGGCAATACAAATGTGATTGCTACATGAAAATTCTTACAAAAAGCCTCTTTAAATTCTCCAAGCAAACTTTGGAGTTTTCCACAGATTAGTTCCAGGTCCCCAGATGGCACAGTGCTTGTCCCGGCAGTTCCCAGAAAAGCCATAAGAACAGCTGGTTTGGCAGTGATCGGTGTCCCATCATTGGAGGGAAGGGTGGACGGGCAGTCCTCCTCATTTTAATCTTCTCTTCCACCACAAGTTGATTATGTAATTTCTTAATGAGCAAAACTGGAGAGGAACGACTAGACTCTTGTTCTGTGTGTGTGTGTGTGTGTGTGTGTGTGTGTGTGTGTGTGTGTGTGTGTGTGTGTGTGTGGTGTGTGTGTGTGTGTGTGTGTGTGTGTGTGTGTGTGTGTGTGTGTGTGTGTGTGTGTGTGTGTGTGTGTGTGTGTGTGTGTGAACATCTTGAGCTGATCATGCATTTCACCCCTGCTCAAGTACTTACACTTGAAAAGATAGGAGAGAGAGAGAGAGAGAGAGAGAGAGAGAGAGAGAGAGAGAGAGAGAGAGAGAGAGAGAGAGAGAGAGAGAGAGAGAGAGAGAGAGAGAGAGAGAGAGAGAGAGAGAGAGAGAGAGGTCAGGTGGAGTTGGTTTCTTTCCAACTAAATCTTTCCTTATTACAGCATTTTTCTACATTTCTGCCTTACTTTGTCCTTTACTGAATGTCTTCAAGTAAGGATTTTTTTTTTATCTTCACAGAGGACACACACTGCAATGTTTTGAGAGGCATAATAGAATTTAAATACAGGAATGATTCCTCTACATCATTGTTCTTCGTGTGGTTGGAATCGTTTCAAGCTCAGAGTGAAAAAATAAAAAGGGTAATTGTGACTATATCTAACATGTGCAAAAGTACTGTGACTTTATTTTTTGCAAATGTGATTTTATATTTCAAATGTTTCTTTATATCTCACATTGTGACTTTATATACAGTTGCAACTTGATTTCTCATAATTGCTACTTTTTTCGTGTAATTGTGACTTTTCATCTCAGTACTGTGACTCAGCTAGCATCCACAATTCTCCAACTTTGAGCCTTACAGTTTGTTTGGCCTCTCAAAACATCCTCCTTAGTGTGTGTGCGGCCACACAATATAGACACATGTCCTCCTTCAGGTATATTGTTGCCATCTCCATTTGATTTGCACTGCTCAATTATTGTTTACCAAACCAACTGAGGGTTTAAATACACAAGATAATGAGCAACTAAACAAGAAACAGGTGGGACTTATATATATTAGCTTATGAGTAACTATGGAAACAAACTAGAAATGGGAACAAAAGAAAATGGGCTAAACACAGGAACACTATGTAAATCCGAACGCTTAAAATAATGAATTGGTTTGTGAAGGGTCAACTTAACCCCCTGGGGTCAACATCACGACCACCTCTCTTTTTTTCTTTATCAGTGCGAAAGAGACTCAAAATACTCCATTGATTTTGGTCATACAGTGTTATAAATTATTTGAAACTGTTAGCTACTTTTATTTGTGTACACTCACAATAAAAACAATATGTTATGCTTTTCGAAGCCCCTTCTGAGACGCGTCAGAAATGAACTGTAACTTAGCAAACACTGGCCACACAGACATGAGAGATATGTGATATGAGAGATTAAACAGATCAGTAAAATCAAATTAACTCTTCTAATGAGTATGCAGAACTTTCTTTTTCTTTTGAGTTCACAAAAAACTAATGCATTTTAAGCTGAATTGTTGAATTGTTTTGAGTTTTATGAACTTGTTTCTTTTAATTTAGACAAACTTATATTTAACTGAAACTGGGCTGGGATTTCCATTTCCCAGCATGCTTTGCCATGAAACCCGAAAGGGACAGTAAATGCTCAAATTCAGTGTTATATAATGTAATATAGTGCAAGGAAGTAAATAAGGGTGCGTTTACAAATGAACTAATAAAAACTGTAAAGTTTTTCCTTTGCGTTTATTGCATACAGACGACAGTATTATCAAAAATCAAAGCCGCAAAAAACAACTAAAAACGCTGTATTAGCCATGCCAGGCCAGTACTAGTTGGAGATGTCACTTTTTAAAGAAACACTAAGGGCCTATTTTAACGATCTGAAACGCAAGTATCAAAGGCGAACGCAAGTAACTTTGTGGGCGGATCTCGGGCGCTGATGCTGTTATACCGGCGGGATAAATGACTCTTGCGCCCGACGCAAATCTAAAATGTGTTGGTCTGAAGTACCGATAGCTACATTACTCATAGGTGTGGTTTGGGCGTAACGTGCAATAAACCAATCAGAGCGACATCTCACATTCCCTTTAAGAGCAGGCGCTTATATATCGGCGGATTTGCCAGACGCGCGCCAGGAGCGTTCACAGCCGCGCGCGAGGAGACCGACGTTCTCGTCAGGGCCGTAAAACACTTGTATTGTATGGGGACGGAGAAACCCACCCAAAATTAGCTTCGGTTAAACAGGCGTATCATAATTTGGGTAAATGTGTAAGCTATTATTATGCTTATTTTTTCCACATCTTAATGGACACCACAATGATTTCCCTCGCGTAGAATGTTTCCTTGTGATTAGGCCTATGTATGGTTTGCAAAAAAAGGCAACTGCTGCGTCTGTGTAGAAGCAAAGTGTGTGCGTGTTGTGCACATGCTACATTACATGGCCAAGCATGCGCCCTTAAAATAGCATCTGAATAACGTGCCATTGACTTTAGATTGGGTTTTTTCCTGGTCAGTGGCGGAATTGTTTTCTGTAACTGCAAAATAGCACCAGGGAACGTTTGCGCCGGATGACACCTCCTCTTTTCACTGAACCGCCCCGGGAGCGCAAATTCATTCCCTAATTTACCGACTGTGGACGTGCGTCTGCGGAGGGAAGAGTCCGCTGTGCGTCGGGTGCAAAACAGGAATGATACATGCGTCGGTGTACAAAGTCAATTGCGTTGGGTGCAAGATAGGGCCCATAATGCGTTTAGACTGAACACGTATGCATGCGCATGATGTTACCATTTTCACAAATTTACGTTTTTGTAGATAACATGGAGACAATAATGGTATCGTTTTCATTATAGAAAACATTATAAACTGTATTTAACATATTATAATAAAAATAATACTAATATGTAATCGTTAGCACCAAAATCAGCATTTTGTAAAGATCACAAGAATAAACAAACCTTTAAAATATATTAAAAATAGAAAAGAGTGTGTTAAATTGTAGTCATATTTCACAGCATTACTGTTTTATGCTTTTAATCAAATAAACGCAGCTTTGGTGAGTATAATACACCCAGGTTACTATACAGGTATTTTATTTTATTTTTTGCTAATATATTGATATTAATACTACAGTATTCAGCTCTCAGAATAGGAGTGACAATTGTATTTATCTGCAGTGTGTTTATGGCCAGAGGGAGATAAAGAGAGAGAATATAAAAGAGCAAGATTCTGGCATCTTAGCTTGGCACACAGAAAAGGTTAACCAAAGAGAACAAGACAGCGGCGAGAAAGAAAAGATGGTGTGAGGCCAGCGTCTAGACAGAAAGAAAGTTTAACTACAACTGAAAGAAAGGTTAAACAAAAGGGGAAAGAACTATGGAATTAGTTTACTTTTATCCCGTAAAATGTCCATCTGGTGACAGACATTTTATTTTGAAGCATCTGGCGATTATGGTCAACTAGAGATGAAACATTTACAGCAAATATCATTTCCTCAGCATTGCCCCCTTAAGAACACTTAAACACTCACAAAGTTGTACTAATGTCATGCCAACATTTAATGACTTCCCCTCAACCCTGCCAGAAGGATGGCAGAGAGAAAGAGAAGCGAGAAACTGAAGGTGTAACAGACAGCGAGACGTCAGAGCTGTCGACAGTGTGGTAACACAATGTGCTGAGGCATATTGAAAGAAGAAAGGAAGGATTCTCTATACTAGAGAGAGAGAGAGAGAGAGAGAGAGGATGAGAGACAGGCAAGTTTTGCGCCCTGACCCATATCCCATAATGCCGAGCACAGACGGACTTTGACAGAGACGGACCTAAAATTGTCATTCATTTCTTTGTGTCTCTTAAAGCAATAAAACGAGCCTGACTGTCAGTCTGCTTCGGGGTGCAACACCACATGTAAACACACACTCATACACACATCACTTGATGATCAGACGCTTCTTCTAGCGGTATCGAATTTCATCATGATGGCGAACAAATGTTGTTTAATGTCTCAGTGTGTTTGATTGTCTTTATGATTGTTAATTGAAGGCTTGGTAAAGTTAGGCTGCTGTCGTCATTACATTAAATGCTGATGTTCAGACCAGAATGACAGTTTTGTGGCTTTTAGTCGTATTATAGCTTTGAAGTCGCAGCACAGTCTATTTCTATAAGTTTACAAAATTCTGCTCACTTTTAGCAGATTTACACATTTTCCATTATTATTTATTATAATTTATATTATATAGGCCTATATATACTATATATATATATATATATATATATATATATATATATATATATATATATATATATATATTTCACAATAGCTTTCCCAAGACTTAGGAAAATGTGCTCATCCTACTCTATTTGTTTCTTAGTGTTGTTATCTCAGATTGAATATGTTTATTCTTTATTATTATTCTTTCTTTCTTTCTTTCTTTTGGTAAAAATATAACTATTCCACTGTCTTGACTTCTTTGTTGGCTCCAACGACACCTATTGAAGCTCCTTGTTTTTTTTCTTCTCTACTCTAAGCAATCCACTGACACCTATTGATGCAGAAGTTTTATTTTATTTTATTTATTTATTTGTTTGTTTGTTTGTTTGTTTTTCTCGGAGCAATCCACTAACTTGTCTGCTTTGCTGGCACCCACGGCACCTATTAAAGTAAAAGTTTTATTTTATTTTATTTTACTGTATTTTATTGTATTTTATTTTTATTTTTCACTGAGCAGTCCACTGTCTTGTCTGCTTTTCTGGCACCCATGAACAACTGACCTATTGAAGCAGAAGTATATATATATATATATTTCTTTTTTGTTTTTTTTGTATATATAACTTAGCAATATTGCATTTCCACTGTCTTGTCTTCTTTGCTGGCACCCACGACACCCATTGAAAGCTCCACTAAAGCTGTGGACTACTTGTTCTGCTCGTACATTGCTGCGTTATTTGTCACAGCTAGAAAAGACATTAACACTGGAACTGAGTGTGAAAGAAAGTCCCTCTTCACTTCATTTCTCTTCATTTCTACTTCTGCAGTCATTAATCTGCTCTCCAGTATTTTGTATTCCACAGATGCTTGTCTTAAAGTCTGTAAGGTTTCGGGTTCAGATGAGGTCTGCATTGTCTCGACATTAGGAGGGGCTCCTGGAATCTGCATCGCTCCCGTGGAGACACATCGCCTCGGGGCATTTGTCAATACTGCTAAAGTCAACATGTCGCTCAAGACGATTCTCACCATCGGTCCCGTCGGTCAACACACCAAAATAGACACACTCTCATCCGCAGCGTAAAAGGCTCACGCAACCGTCCCGGTGACATGCGCGCGCCTCGGGCTAACATCCCAGTTTAGGAAACACTGGAAATCCTTTTGGCTACGGCTGGCAGAGTGAGGGTTGAACAAAGGACGAGGTGGAAGGAGATTTCTCTGTTTCTCTTTAAAACCTCAGCGAATCGGAAAGCTCATTTCACTGGGGGTCTGTAATGTCAGGAGGTTTCTGCTGAAACTCTCAGTTTTGGAGGGGTGTGTGTGTTACCTCAGGTGCACTGAAGACAAATTCTCATCCTTCACAATGTGCTGAAAAAAGAGATATTGAAAATCGTTCATTTATTGCAGTGAAATTTCAAAGTGTCCACGCTGATGATTAAAATCTCTCTCTCTCTCTCTCTCTCTCTCTCTCTCTCTCTCTCTCTCTCTCTCTCTCTCTCTCTCTCTCTCTCTCTCTCTCTCTCTCTCTCTCTCTCTGAATTGCAGTGCTTTTCAACTTGATTCCTGTGGGTCTGAGGATAGTCGCCATCCAGAGCACTAAGTCAGGACTCTACATAGGCATGAACAGCGAGGGCCACCTCTACACATCAGTAAGCACATTTCATATTCATACAAACCAATCTCATCTTATCGTGTTAAAGATGCCAGCGGCAAGCAGTGGAGGCCAGATGTCTGAGACCACGAATGAAAAAGCTTTTACTTTTATAAATCAATACAGTTGTAAATTATCAGCATAATAATTTCAGTGAAAAGTTGAATTGAAAAATGTACATGAATTAGCATTTGGTTCGTCGCCCTTTTGTTTGAATGACAGGAGCATTGAATGTACAGCAGCATTGAGCTTTCACACATGTTTTATTTATTATAAATATTATGTCTTGTTTATAAATGAATCCTCAGTAAAATCAAGCGAACGAGCTGACACGAATAAAGCAAATCAATAAAGTTAATCCACGCTTTCTTAATGTTAGGATCACAAGGAAGGCAATGCAAAGCCACTTCTGTAATCCTCCGAGGCGTCTCTATGGTTTTGTTTAAGAAATACTGTGTTTGTCTGTCTCGTATTTACTACTACAGGACGTGCGAATTTTTATAGTACAATGACCTCTGTGTCAAAAGATCAAGGAAAATTCGACTTCTCAATTCATGACCTTTAAACATTTCTTATTGCTTTTATTTCATAGTGTCCCTTTGTATAAAAGTTTTCAAAATCCTACAACTTAAGATGTTGAATGTCAGATTTTTAATGAGGTCTCAGACACTCAAAGAAACTTGACACATATTTGATGCTCTTTGATTATGTATCAGGTGCTACTAATGACGTTAAGTGCTGTGCGTTTGTGCTCAGTCTGTGAGTGTGAGTGTGAATACTGTTGGCCTCGGTTCTCTGTGACACACTCCATTAGTCTGGCCTATTCCTCTCCAGCAGATAAACTCTGGTGAGCAAGACGAGAGATGCATTGCTTTGCGGGGTAAAGCAGGTCTTCTTTCTTCTTCATCCACTCACTCTCGTTTGGAGAAGAAAAGAGTATTGCTTGCTCTCATCTTTGAAGTAGATCATAACACTCTTTAAAGTGTGGTGATGAGTCTAAGAGATGTACTGTAATGTACTGTGGCTCCATAAAGTGCACTAAGGGCTTTATGTAAGAATTTTTTTATTGCCAATGTGTGAACAGCTTGTAACGAAACATAAAAATGAGTTCTTCCTAGACTTCCTATGAACGCCTATAGACTCGTTTGTATGAGAAGGAAGTTTTTGCCAAAGAAATTTTACGTTTACGCTCCCGAGAACCTCTATTCTGTTCAATGACACATGAAGCGAATGCTTATAATGTTCAGGATAATGCTGAAAGAGCCATTCTGTGCTGTAATGTCAATGTGTCATGCAAAGAAAAGGGATTGATCCAAACTATCTTCTCACATAGCCAGATCTACACAGTCTATAGTCTCAAATATATAATAATCAAACTATCATAACACTGTCATTTTAATGACCTCATCTGTCGACATGATGAATTGCAGAGTTTGTGTGAGCATTTCCACATCTCTATGATCAGAAGCTTTCTGAACTGCTGTTTTCTCTCCGCTGTCACTTTTGTTGTGTGTTTATTTTGTAAGTGAGAGGAAAGTGTGCAGCACATATTTATATATTCATCTAAACGTCTCTCTCAGCAGCGTGAGCGGCGTCGGCATGTTTGTTAACAGTATATCACAGCAAAGATATTTACAACTTCTTTTTACTTCTTAAGCAAAGAACAAAAAAAGAACTGCAGTGTATCGTATTTTGGGTCATTGAGTCACGTTCAGTCTCTTGTCTGGTGTCGCTAAAAATAACCTAAACAATGAGTGAGATGAAACGATTAAATCAATTATCATATAAATTACAGCTGTCCCTCAGTTGTGAACTCAATAAGTGAAATCATTTCTTATACTTCCCTCTCACGTATCCTTCTCTCACACACTGGAGCACAAATGCACTTTCTATCTCTTTTCTCTTCTCTTGCAAGGAGAGCATCTGTAGAGAATGTGTCTCCTCATGGGAAGAAACACGACCCATTTTCCACAGAGGGAAATGACCGTACCTGAAAAAAGAGAGAAAATCCCTATCCTAGAAAACCTCATGCAAGGCGACCTCTTTTTCTTTTCTCCTATCTCTGTCTTAGTCTGAAGCATTCAACCCGCTCTACCTGTGCCCTAACTTTTATCTTTTTTCAAGCATGATATTTTAGACCAAAGAGACGAGTGTGAAGTCATGCAGCGAAGCCTGCCACAAAAAGCAATGCAAACATGAAAACAGGAGACAGCTTTCTCCTGAGCTTCAAGAGTCTAAAACTATAGAACCAAAACATAAGCTATGTTTTCATCCACCTATTTCTATGCGCATTTTGGGATATCGCATCAAAAACTGCTGGATGGAAATGCCAAGATGTGCATAAATTCTAAAAATGCGCATAAAAACGTGCTCTCGTTTGAATCGGATCCATTTTAAAGAAAACATGCGCATAAACTACGATGGAAACACATTCACTGAATAAATTCCTCGATGCACAACAAAAAAATCATGTGACTTTGCGTGATGGGACGGCATATAACCAGTAAGGGGATGGGACTATAACCAGCGGAACAATCTCATTGCACAACATCTGAAATGCTGTTTTGGTTGTGAAATGCTTGTCAAATCTCGTCAAAGCGCTTCGGTATATAATTCCCTCCCAGAACTCTCTTACACGACAGCGTTCCCAAACAGCAGCATCCGCCTCCGAAAGCGAGAGAACGCATTGATTGTATTTCGTCTGCACGCTCTGAATAATTTATTATAGACGGTGGCTTTTCCTAGTTTTCTTAGAGATATTTAGCGGCAGTTTATCAGGAAGTGACGATTTTGTTCTCTTTGACTTAAAATGAGAAATATTATGTCCATCCAATCCTGAGATTGCGTAGAGAAAGAGAGTTACACCTCGTTATCAAGGAGCTGCGGGATTATCCCGGATGTCAGTGGCTCAGTTTGATGCTTTGCTAGCGATACTGGAGCCACATATTGAAAACAAGACCACCAATTTCCGTGAACCAATTCTGAATTTTGACATTCGCTTATACGGTGGCTCTAAATAATCAAAAACCCTCTCAAAATGCTTGCTACGGATGCAAAAATGCAGAAAAATTGTATGTGTGAAAACTTCAGATGAGAATTTCAGACTCGGTGTGCAAGGACCTTTAAGCAAGTGGTTTGTTGCTGTTGTCATCAGGTTGTGCACTTTATTGGTCTTTGATTTGACGGTTGTTGTTGGAGAAATCACGCTACAGAACTGTGCGTCAAATCTTCTGACACTGCTAAAAGTTCGTCGGAGGTCAAATTGGATCGCAGTGGTCATTGATCAGCTGTCGTGACCATGTCAAACTAGCGATCAAAGACTTCAGATTTTGGCCTAGGATTAGTAGCCTGGCTAACGTCAGAATGGGGAATGTTCATTTTGTCGTGTTCATTTTCACATGTTCATTTTCTCGTATTTGAGGCGTGGTTTACGAATGCCCAGAGCCGTTTATTTGGTGCTATGAATGTCTACCAAATGCGCCTTTACGTAGCTCATAGCCAATCGTTTCAATTATACCAGATGATGTATGTAGAGCGACAGAAATTAGACGAGGAAGAAGACGATGGGTCAGATTTATTTAAAATAAACTTGCGTTCTAAACTACTTAGAGCAATATCTAAGGCTGCATCGAAAGGTAACTTCGCGTCTGCTGCCATGTTGGATCCATAGATATAAACAAACTGCTTCGGTGTGTCGCAGACGTCGCCATCGTCTTGCTGTTCCCTCCCCGTTCTGTGATTGGTCCCCTCGCTGAGGCGAAAATCTGGTCCATGGAGCGTGAATAAAACAAGGCAGCATGGGGAAACCCAGGCTATAGGATTAGAGGAATCTTTTAGGATTCACAAAATTTGTCTCAGCCGGCAAAATCGTGGCCAAAATCATTGTTTAAAATCGGAGCAAGTTTCTGTGTGTTTGTGTGTGTGTTGCATAACAGGATTGGTTCACGTGCTGTCACAAACGCACGTCTGTGGATCAGATGGCCCTGAATACATGGCCTCTCTCTGTCACACATATCTGCCCTATACTCTGAGCTTATCAATAATTCATGTTTTCCAGTGGCTGACAAACTCGGACGCGGCTCTCCACTGGGACTAAATCACTCACACACACCTACAGCCTCTCTCTCTCTCTCTCTCTCTCTCTCTCTCTCTCTCTCTCTCTCTCTCTCTCTCTCTCTCTCTCTCTCTCTCTCTCTCTCTCTCTTTCTTTTTCATGCTCGTTCAACTTCTACTACCTCAGCCATTCTCTCTTATTGCATTCCTGGAGTTCTCTCCTTCTCTTTTTACCATATTTATTTATTGCCACCCAACCAGGGTCAGCTGAATTTGTTTCCATAACATTACCATAGAATCATTTTTAGGGAAATTAGCTTGTTCATGTTCACATGATGCTTGCTTTGCAAAGTCACCACCACAATGCTAGTTTGCCAGGATGTTCCTAAGATTTTCATTTTTTTTTTGTGGCACATTGCACAAGTTGCATTGCACATGGCACTATGGACACAAGTGGACACTAAAAAAGACTAAAATAAAGAGAATGAAATCTCCAACCTCACGTGTTTAAACGTGTCTCACTCAGAGGTCTTTCCCATGATCCTCTGCTCAGCTGTCTCGTGAACGTGCGTTTGCGGTGAAGCATGATGGCTGTCATCTCTCTCATCTGACAGAACGGTGACGTTTGGGAGGAATATGGAGAAGTTGAATATTCACGAGGGATGGAGGGATAGGGATGGAGGAGTACAGGCCAGCGGGGTGTCTCACAGCGGGAACAAAGGCCTCCATCATCCATAGGAAGGAATAGAGAGATGGATTGACAAGAGAAGGCATGCAGAGCGGAGCCCATGTTGTTGCGTTCATCACTCCATTTTATTATTTTTTTTATCATCTCTCTTGATCATGCATTCTCTCTTTATTCTCTATTTTTCGGTTCTGTCATTGTCCAGTGTTTTGATTCCTTGTTTACCTTCCTCTCGTGCTCTGTCGTTTCTCTCTGTGGTAAGATCTGCTGAGAGTTGTATGTAAAGGTTAAGGTGTTTGGGAAACTCAGTGTCATTGCTGTGCGCTGCACGTGTTACCTGTGGAAATTGCTTTCCGATAAAAATAGTGCTTTGTCTCTATAACCTGACCCATTTTTTAAACTCAACACACAGTGGAAGCCCTCCTGGGCCAGGAACACAAAAAGAGAGGGAGAGAGAAGGTGGGAATGAAACAGCACACACACACACACACACACACACACTCACACAGATGCA
>CM060622.1:47883737-47956237 GCA_030578275.1 Meda fulgida
GTTCTGCCAAGGAAACCACCTCTCCTGCTGACCCGGGGTCAGTCTGTTGTCAGTCTTGTAACGGCCTCCTTGAGAACAACAGTTCACAGGGCTGTTCTCAGACCTGTGCTTGAGGAAGTTTCGGGAAGTGTTATAAGTCTGGTTAAAGGAAGAAAACACGGCTGCTTGTTTTATTTTTAGTGCTTAGTACAAGGTGTTATTGCTGGCCTCTGCAATTACAATCTCATTACAACACAGCAGCATGTTTGTCCTCTTTGAAATGAATTGCAATTAATTTGACTAATCATTTTGCAGTGAAATACTGCGCGTTTATTTACCCTCCATGTATTTGTTACCGAGTCATTCGTCACATTTTCTCCCACCTTGAAGGTCTTCTGACGTCTTCCTCATGCCCCTGTCATTCTGCAAGCTCGTCAATGCTCACTGGTGTGTTAAACACGTTCTTAGTAAGCAGTTTTTGGGTCGCCTCATACGAGTGCACACATCTATCCGGCTAAATCAAAGTCTTATATCGCCTTTTAGAGGAAATTCTCATTTTCTCTTTTTGCTGCGGTTTTACGTACATTAAATCAATTCACTACTACAGATTTTACAGCCATGGCAGTGAAAAGTTGATGTAAAAGCAAGCAGTGTGTGTGTGTGTGTGTGCGTGCGTGCATGTGTGTGTGTGTGATGAAGCAATGTTTCAAATCCTTGTCTTTGTGGGGACATGTTTTTGGTCCCCTTCTTTACTCTCATGTTCCACAATTAACACTGGCTAAAAGGCAAGTGTGAGTAAATATTGGCTTTATAAAATAAATTCATAAGCTGTCAGCACTTATTATGATATGGAACATACTGTAATACATGGTTTAAATGATTTCAATTGGGCGTCACAGATGTAAGCTAAATAATAGCAGCAAAAATATAATTTTCAAATTGAAATAAATGTAAAATACAGTAATTTATTTCAAATTAAATAACCCCTTTGTTGTTTTATTGCTTATATATTGAGATCCTTTTTTATTCAACTAGTTCATAGTGATCTCATCTGTCAAGATTAAAAAGGGACAAGAGTCGTCGTCTATGGAACTATATTAAAAGTCTGAGATGCATGGAAGTTTTTAAAAATCCTCCTTCCACTGAAAAGCAAAGGTGTGCAGGTTTGGAGCGATTTCATGTCTGGATGAACTATCCCTTTAAATGTTGGTGTAAATGCTGTGTGTGTAAGAGGCGGATGAGGCTTCTCTCCTGTCGGAATGCCAGTCCTCTGCTGATTTTTGTGGATTCAGAGGATTCTGCAGATTCCCAAGCATCCTGCGTCTTCATTAACTTTATGCAACATAACATGTCAAAAAATCCTTCTGTAATAATCAGATTTCCCTAAATCACACAATCCTAGATTAAAAGGGCAGGGGAGAGAGGGAAAAAAGAAAGTGAGAGTGTGGAAGCCAGTGAAAGTGTCTGAGCAGAGGAAGAGCCTCACGTGCTGCTCTGACACCTGCTGGTGAATGACAGAACTGCAGGCTGGAGGACAAACACACCTGTGTGTGTGTGTGTGTGTGTGTGTGTGTGTGTGTGTGTGTGTGTGTGTGTGTGTGTGTGTGTGTGTGTGTGTGTGTGTGTGTGTGTGTGTGTGTGTGTGTGTGTGTGTGTGTGTGTGTGTGTGTGTGTGTGTGTGTGTGTGTGGGTGTGTGTGTGAGGACATGGATTGCTAGAGGTCAACACTCTTCTCCTTCACGGAGGAGAACAGGGATCCCTTAAAGCTAGGCTAGACAATGTTTTCCATGTTATACTGGTTGAAACTCTCTTCTCAGCCTGATATCAATCAGCATATCTATTGATATCAACCTGAAATCAATAGAAGGGGTCTAAATATTAAAACAAATGTAAATATATCTTCTGTTAGGTGCATTGTTTGGGATTGTGGCAAAGATTTCACTGCGAGTGCGACGCTTACTGTATGTTTACCTCAACAGAACACATGGTCGATAAATGTGAAATAAGAAAGTGTGTGGGGTTTCTTCTTCCTCATTTACTGTTCCTCGGGACACTAATGCTTTCAGACTCAATCATCTTCAGCTGGAAGCGCCAGTTCAATTAAAATTTGGTGATTAAATTATTAAAGTTGGCATAGACTTTAACTTTGAGCTCCTTACTTTGAATGGTGTTGCAGTTCAAGCTTTGATGAATGTTAAAAAATATATAAATGCAATTAAATTGTATTATTTATTATTATCTGAATACATTATTTTAAACTTCTTTTGTTTAAAATACTTCCTGTAGTATATTAATATTTCATAATAATAATAATAATTAGTATTAGTATTATTCATAACATGCATTTCTTTGATAGCACACTTTAAGATATCAAAACCATGATGAAGATCAAAAGCTTGAATGACCTCCATTTATTTACAGGTATTCTATTAACTCCTGGAAGAAGGCTTAATTTAATTTTAGATTAAATGTTTAAAGTACAGTTCAAGCCTTGATGAAAGTTTAAAAAATATGCTTTTAAAACTACATTTTATTATTCATTATTATATTAAATTAATTTTATTCATTATTTAAAATATTTAAAATACTTCCCGTGTTATATTAAATTATATTATTATAATGTATAATATACTAATACTGTTACCAATAATTATAATTTTTTATTCCATGATTTTCTTTAATAGGGCACTTTAAATTATTTTTAATGATCAAAATCATCAGGAAGATCAAAAGCCTGAAAGGACACGATTTAATTACAGATATGTGATTAAACCAGGTAAAATATGCATCTGTTTTATGAAGAATCCTCGATTTTACTTTGTGACAGAGGGGAGTGTTTCAAAACAAACACACAGGAGTTTTACCCTTATCCAGCTGCTCTCACCAGTCACACCAACGATCCCAATCAATCCTGGAAATTGGTTTGTTCCCTGACAAGGTTATGAAATGACAGGGTGGTAGAGAGAGAGAGAAAGAGAGAGAGACAGATGGGAGGAGAGAGAGAGAGAGAGAGAGAGAGAGAGAGAGAGAGAGAGAGAGAGAGAGAGAGAGAGAGAGAGAGAGAGAGATATGTTGGTCTTTGCTTACTGTCAGGCTGCTATCTCCAGCAGGAATGAAGAGAGTCTGGGAATTTGGGTGAGTTTGGGATTATGCTGAACAGAACACATGTGGTCAATAAATGTGTAATAAGAAAGTGTGTAGGGGGTTTCGCTTTCCTCATTTACTGTTCCTCGGGACACTAATGCTTTCACAATTCTGTCACAGTGAAATGTGAGGCCCATTTTCCTCCCGTCCCAGCAGAACTCAATATACTGTATATGCTATGAGGCAGCAGTTATTCTGGCTAACTCACTATCTGTGTATCTCTGTTACAGGAACATTTCACGCCCGAGTGTAAGTTTAAGGAGTGTGTATTTGAAAACTATTATGTGACATACTCCTCGATCTTGTACCGACAAACGCAGTCGGGTCGGGCCTGGTACATCGGCATTAACCGGGACGGACAGGTCATGAAAGGAAATCGGGTCAAAAAGACCAAAGGAGCTGCTCACTTCCTGCCCAAGCTCATAGAGGGTACGTCTTTGTTTAAAATGTTCAATTATTTGTCATTTGTTGATAACATTCAAAAATTTTGGGTCAGTAAGTAAGTTTTTTTTTTTTTAAAGCTGCATTGATTTGATTAAATAAATTGTGAGATATTATTACAATCTAAAATAAATGTTTTCTATTTCAATATATTTTAAAATGTAATTTATTCCTGTGATCAAAGCTGAATTTTCAGCATCATTACTCCAGTATTCAGTGTCACATGATCCTCCAGAAATAATTATTAGGGTCCCTTACAGAAAGAACTTGTGTATTTTAGCTGGCTTTTTTTTTTATTATCCTTATGTTTTGTGGTTAGTTATATCAGAGCACATTCACTGTGGTATCAAGTGCAGAGCTTAAACAAAGTGCAAAAATCAAACTTTTCAAACCAAAAACTACTAACCTAACTCATATCAATTTCATATCAATTTTGTTAAAGACATGTAAACTGTCTGTAATGAAATAAGAACGTATAATCAAATTATATGTTTATGTTCATTTAAGATATAACATACTATGTTTACAAGGATACTCGCTGAGGCCGACATTTTTTGTGTGAATATGTCCTTTCAAGTGCATGAAGACGTGAAAGAGATCTGGGCACGTGCTTCGGATGTGTGCGCACACAAAACTTTTCACTGTAGAATCGAAGTGTGTGTTTGAGTGTGTCTTCTTGCGCTTGAATATTTAAATTGGCAAGGCTTAAAAACACATGCAAATGATAAACTTTCACATGCACGGTTTCTCCATTGCGCTTAAAGAAGATTAAGAAAAATAGTCCGAAGCTGTGGTATAATGAGCACACTCAGACCCTTAAGAAAGCATCCCGAAAAATGGAGCACAGCTGGAGAAAAAAAAAACTAGAGGTATTTCGCATTTCTTGGAAGGAAAGTGTTATTGCATACAAAAAAGCCTTTAAAAACATCTAGATCTCTCAGTAAGAGACAGGGAGAGTTGCGTCAACTATCCCGAGGCCATCGGGCAGTCCTTATGGTTGAGCCCTGAACTAATTATGGTACTTAGGTAAAAAATGATTATGGAAAGTAATCCGTTATGTTGTTGTACAGTAAAGAGTGCAGCTCAAACAAACCTTTCAGCTGTGCCGCCATTTTGGACTACAGAAGAAAAGGATGCAGGAAAAGAAAGTTTAACACAATGGTTGCGTTTAATATCGCATACTCTCTTGAGTAGGCACTTATTTTGAATACGTAATTATATTATATATTACTGCTAATTCACGACAGCTGAAAAGGTACACTCTATATAGTATGAATGTGTGTAGAATGAATGTAATCTGGACATACTAGATTTTCCAAGTTGACCTTCCAGCATCACTTCAGTGCCATTCACAAATCCTCTCCTGTGGCCTCATGGGACAGTAAAGTGTCCATCAAATACACACTTGAGAACCTCACTGAAGAAGAAGGTCATCCGGGGACTTGCTGCCTACTCTTTTTTGAGTACTGTGAATTCAGACATACTACTCTTGATACATACTGTTTATCGCCTACAGTACAGTAGGAAGTATGCGATTTCGAATGCAGCCTCTTACTTCAGCTATAAAAAAATGTTTTATACATAAGTTTATATAAAGTAATTGTTGCTTATTGGTATGGTTGAAATTATGAAGTTCCTAAAGGGACATGGTGATGGAGAAAAAAGGCAACAACTACTCTTCAATGCTTCTCTTTGCATTCTCTCGCAAAAAAAAAAAGTTTTGCGTTCCCCTGAGAAACGTCTCAGGTTACGACTGTAACCCTAGTTCCCTGAGAAGGGAACGAAACGATGCGTCGATGACGCTTTGGGAATGCCTTTGCGTGATTACCTCTGAAGCACGTATGTCAACTAGTCCAATGGAATGAATGAATGCCACGGGCGGGTGACGTCATGACCAGGAAAGGATATAAGCACATCCGGTGCGTTACTCGAGTTAGCTTTTAGGCTTTTAGAGCCGAAGCAAAGTCGATCGCAGGGATGCAGGAAGTATGGCAGGGCGACGCATCGTCTCGTTCCCTTCTCAGGGAGCTAGGGTTACAGTCGTAACCTGAGACGTTCCCTTTCGAGGGAACTCGCGATGCGCCGATGACGCTTTGGGAACGAGAATACCTAATACGCCATACTTACAAAATGCCAGATGACAAAACTGTCGGCGAACTAAGTAAGAAGCACCTGGGACCCTGGGGCAGCGTCCAGGTCAAGGCCAGGGTCCAGGGCTTCCGACACCGGCAAGAGAGCAATGGATCCCTCGGGTAAAGAAGGAGATAAGGCAGAGCCCGTCTCCAAC
The DNA here is from genome assembly GCA_030578275.1 of Meda fulgida. Lineage (NCBI taxonomy): Eukaryota > Metazoa > Chordata > Actinopteri > Cypriniformes > Leuciscidae > Meda > Meda fulgida. The sequence continues at coordinate 47,889,589 of CM060622.1, forward strand.
CCCGCCGAGAGATCCATTCGCGAACCCCAAGTGAGCCTTCTCCGAGCTGCCTCGGCAGCCGCGGGTCCAGAACCCTGGGGTTAGCGAGCCTGTCCATCATCCTCAAATGTGGACAGACGGGAGCGGAGCATGCGGAGCGGCAGACGCTCACAATGCTGACAGTCAGCCCCTCGAAGGCTGACATCGCATGCTCCACTCCCAAACAAACTACACAAAGCTCATGTGTATCTCCACCCGTGATATAACGAGGGCAAGGAGAAGCACAGGCTTTAAATAGTTGTTTCATTGGACTAGTTGACATACGTGCTTCAGAGGTAATCACGCAAAGGCGTTCCCAAAGCGTCATCGTCGCATCGCGAGTTCCCTCGAAAGGGAACTTGAATTTTGCTCGTAAATCCTTTGCGTTCCTTCACAAAAACTGAAACTTAACTGTAAACTTAGCGTTTTCTTACAAAGAAGAACGTTTTGCAAGAGAACGCAACGTTTCTCAGGGGAACACAAAACTTTACATTGAAATATACAGTATGTTTGCATGGAAATATGTATTTGTAACTTGCATGACTTATTTCAAAAAGTAACTCAGATATTTTGTTGTAAATGTAAAAGTAATGTGTTACTTCACTTGTCACTTGAAAAAAGTAATTGAACTACTTAACTCACGTTACCTGTGGTTAAATGTTGACTTTTCATTTCAGGGTGAACTGTCCCTTTAAGAGTCTCTCTTTTTCCTCCTGTCTCTCCAGTTGCCATGTACAGGGAGCCATCGCTACATGAGGTCGCTGAGCAAAGCCCGCCTAGAAAAACAGCCAAAACCTCAGACTCGCCCGTCCATAAAAACGGCAAGAAAGAAAAAGTGCTTCCCGTCCCCAAAGCATCCTAGCGGCAGGAGAAGAAATGCTTCATTTGCACGGACATACCACGATCGCCAACAGTGGCACGATTGCCAACAGTGGCAAAACATCGAACAACAAACGATGTTTTGTAGTCCCTCCACCGACCCTCAGAACTTTGACATTTCCAACAATGCATCAGGACTCGAAAGACGCTTGCCGATAGGTCTAAAGTCCACCGCACTTCCTTTTTGGTCTCTCCCGCTTCCCTAACCAAGGGAATACCGAGCAATAATAACCGTACTGGTCTGGGGTCAGAGTGCCGCTTTTGTAAGAACAGCAACACCTGAAAGAAAGGATCTTCGTCTTCCTCTTCTTTTTTTAGTATTTCAAGAGGAAACACTTCCTCTTTGTGAAGCGATTTACATTTAAACCCTTTCTTTTCCTTTGTGCAGGCATTTATAGATCCCCCAAATCTGTTTTTTTCCCCCCGCCATCTCTAAGCCTGGTTTGTAATCTCCTCTCCGTTCTCTACCTCTTCTGCACTTTACTTAGCTTGAGACACAGAGGCCATTTTCCACTTCACAACACAGGAAAAGCCCCGTACACTCTCCAGGGGAACATTAAGGATGCCGCCACACACACACACACACACACACAAACCAAATAACTAAATAAATAAAAGTTCCCCTCCTCTTAGGATGATGATGCTCACTGGCTCCTGCACTGATGAGTGTGTGTGTGTGTGTGTGTGTGTGTGTGTGTGTGTGTGTGTGTGTGTGTGTGTGTGTGTGTGTGTGTGTGTGTGTGTGTGTGTGTGTGCGTGAACAGTAATACAATATCTTTTGTAAGATGACTCATATCAGAGGGAGTAGGGTGGCATTATTGTTTATTTTGTTATGATAAGTCGTTGTTTTCCTCATTGCAATATGCCCAGAGAGCAATATTGGTACAGCTGCACTCGTTCTCCTCTCTTCTTAGCATGCGTGTTGCTTTACAGCAGGGTTTTTCAAAGTAGATGTGCTGAGTACTGAGGCTGCAAGTTTCCCAAAGTTCATGTCCCTACTTTCAGTTTTATTCTATTATATTTGCCTGAGAGCAAAGGCACTTCACCCAGCCAAATGAAACAACTCAAGTGCTGAAAAGTCCAATTCTGCTCCATTTTCTTCTGATAAAACCGGTGAATTGGACCCGGAGGAGCTCATAGGGAATCCTTGCACAAATAGAGCTGTAACATCTGACCTCCAGTTGTTAATAATATCAGTATGTAAATGAAAATGTGTTTTGAGTGCTATTAGGGAACCTGTGACACATTGCACTTCTTCCTTTGCAATTATAGCCTTGATTGTATTTTCATGCATATCACCTACATTACAGAAATATGATTTAATAATACATGACCGTTCAAAAGTTTAGGGTTGGTGAGTTTTTTTTTTAATGTTTTTGAAAAAAGTCCATATTTATTTGATTAAATATACAGTAAAACCAGTAATATTGTGAAATGTTATTACAATTTCAAATAACTGTTTTCCGTTGTAATATATTTTAAAATGTAATTTATTCCTGTGATCAAAGCTGAATTTTCAGCATCATTACTCCAGTATTCAGTGTCACATGATCCTTCAGAAATCATAATAATATGATGATTTGCTGCCCAAGAAACATTTATGATTATTATAAAGTTTGAAAACAGCGGTGCTGCCTCATATTTTTGAGGAAAATAGGATTTTTAGGATTTTAAGATGAAGAGAAAGTTTGAAAGAATAGTTTATTTGAATTTTTTTTGTGTGACTGAGTTGTTTACTTTTAAACGGTTGTGTGCTATAATATAATTTTGGACGTAGAAAATGTTCCCTATTTAAATACATAATTATTAGGGTCCCTTACAGAAAGAACTTGTGTATTTTAGCTTGCTTTTTATTTTTTTATTTTTTTCTTGCTGGTTATATCATCACTGTGGTATCAAGTGCAGAGCTTAAACAAAGTGCAAAAATCAAACTTTTCTTCTGCTGAGCTGAATAATTTCTCATAACGTGCACCTGGTGTTGAGGAAATTATGTCTGCGATAATTATAGGTTCAGTCCCCTGCAGCAATGCATTATTAGGAGAAACAAAGTTATTAAGACCAAAGTGGAAAAAACTATAGAAATGTTTGACATCTGGAATGTTTGCAAAATTCTCCAACTTTTAGATCAGGATGTCAATCTTTCCCGGATTACAGTTCACAGCGCCCGCAGGTAACGCACAATCCCCGTTCTAGAAGTGTGTGTTTGCGTTTAGCGTCTCAAGCTGATTGTTTTTCAAATATTCTGTATCTCATTGCTTCCAGGTACACATCAATAAGACTATAAGGCATCTTGATTTTTCTTCATACACTATAATTTGTTTGTAGTTTTGCAAGCAACATAGCTCGTCTGAGACTCTAGCTTTCTTAAAGGGAAACTTTAGCGCTGGCAAAATGTGCTTTCAATAACATCCGGCTGCCTATACAGTAGAAAGGTGCATACAAATAAATCTGTGCTACCTGACTAGTGAAAATAGATGCTAAATAGGTAGGAAAACTTACCCATAATGCATTGGGCATGTTGCCATCCAAGGCCAGTCCCACCATCTGCTGTGGATAAGCTTACCATAAAATACCGCTTTGCTTTAGTGGGAAATACTTCTTAGCAAACTTTTGCTGCATTCAAGTCCTCTTGGGGAGTTTGTATTTACGAGTTGGGAAGTCGTGTTTACGGCAGCTGCGTTCAAGTCACTTTCGTCGGACCAAGATGGCGGTGTACCTTCTCTTAATGAACTACACAAAAATACAGCAAGGTTTTTAACTCCACTTCTAGAAAATGACAAAAGAATGTGGATCAGGTGTGTCTTGCTTTTTTATTATTTTAATTAATGTAGGAAGCCACTGTAAACTCTATCATGCTGTTGTATTACAACGCTATCATATTTTGTGCAGGCAGGAAGCTTATTTTCTTGTAAATAAAAAAGCCTGACAATGTCACTGCTTGCGAAATACCGATCAATATTGTTGTATTCCGCCATGTTTGTCACTGACACGCCACCAACTCATACAGATCGTGGCTCAAAGAAAATCCTGAGCTTTCCACTGGTATTTATGTATGACTTTGTGTTGCCGTTCATGTGTATTCAACTCGTAAACATGATCTTTCCAACATGACTTGAAAGCACCAAAATAGGTGTCGACTTGTGTTGATCACGGGTGCAAGAGTTCAAAGAGTCAACGTTTAGCCGGAGTGAGTTAGGTTAGCCTACTTTCGATTTCCAGTGAAGGATCCAGACCGCTGTAAGCAGTGGCTAAAACCTGCAAAGATCCTTCGACAGAAAATCTGAAAAACATCCATGTTTGTTGTCAACATTTCAAACTATATGACTACGAACAGTGTTCTAGGCCAGTTTTTCGGTCCAGGTAACATGGAGGACAAGTAAACATTGTTCTTTTGGGCTACTTATCCAACACGATCTCATAAAAGTGCGTATACCACTAATTTAATTTCTCATAGCCTACCATTTATACGCCAAAAATGCTTTTTGCACTGTAACCCCCTTGGGATTAGGTGTGGACGGAGCGTGTGCGTATTACACACCATAAAGTGAGTATCATATGCGAAAACCTTGTGTCATATACACGCAAAAACTGTTTTTAGCAAATGGCACGAGAAATTAAATTCATGGTATAGATGCGCAGTTTCATGATGTCGGTAGGATATGTCAGCCAAGTCTCATGAAACTGCGTATCTATACCACAAATTTAATTTCTCGTGCCATTTGCTAAAAATAGTTTTTAAATAAAAAGCGGGTTGAAAATTGGCAAAGTTAATCTTTAAGTCTTGCATTGTCCACAGCTCATTCAGCTGCCACAGTTTAAGGTTACAGTCATATCTGAAGGGCTATTTACGTGAGGTTTTGCAGGCCCATGTGGTGTTGTGATCACAAGCAAGGAAAAGTTGACCAAAGCACATAATTATGTTAACAGCTTGATGCAACACTGAAACAAAATCCAGCAGGCCAGACTGCAAAGGTTGAACAAATAAACTCAAACATTGGGTTAAAAATGTAATAAAAAATGTAACCCAATGGCTGGGGTTGTCCATATTTTACCCAAATTTGGGTTAAAACAACCCAGCTTGTGCTAACTTGTAACCTGACTGATTGAAAAAGGCTCCTGTGTTTGTAAGAGCTTTCTAATCCAATACTTGAGTACAAAAGAAGATGAAATGCCATAACTGCCACTTAAATTACCATTATAACATCTGATTTGGGTCACTTTGAGCTGATTGTGAAAGCAACATAATGTTAGAGAAAAGAAAAAAAAAAGAACATTGGTACTTTTTTGCTTTGATATATTTGACATGCGCATAAGGGCCAGATCGGGTGATTTAACAATTATTTTAATGAAACCACTCTCTGTGCACAGCTAAGTGCTTCTCTCTCAATTTCCCTGCTATTTTTCAGCCATAAACACAGAGGCCAGAAGATGAAAGCTAAGGGCTAATGCTTTTCAGAATAGCCAAGCCATTAAAACACTGTACGTGTGTACATATAGATAGAGATGACCTTGTAAACTTCTATTTTATACATGTACTAAACTGACATTTTTGCACATCATATTTCTGTCTTTTTATGTTTCTTCTTTCTTTGAATGTCCTGGTCATGTTGTCAGTGTGTGTGTGTGTGTGTGTGTGTGTGTGTGTGTGTGTGTGTGTGTGTGTGTGTGTGTGTGTGTGTGTGTGTGTGTGTGTGTGTGTGTGTGTGTGTGTGTGTGTGTGTGTGTGTGTGTGTGTGTGTGTGTGTTGCCCATCAATGTTGTGCATATGTTTGCATTTAATGTTTAGGTATTTAATTTAAGTTAAATCTAGCTGTTCATTGTAATTTGCATGAGTTCCAGTCTTTCTAGAAAGAGGCACTTCAGCAGAAGAGCATTGGGGCACAGGGTCAGAAAGTCATTATGATGTTGGGTTATTGGTTAGGGTTAGTCTGTGTAATAATCCGCTCTTAGATAATTAACAGACTGATCTTGCTGTGTTAACTCTACACTGATATATTAGCTAGCAACTTTCAGTGTTTGTTACACATATTACACATTTGATTAATTACCAAGCAATAATATTAACAATCTGCAATTAAGAAGCTTTCTGCAAATTATTATATTAAGTATGCATCATTCATCAGTATTACTTAGTGCTTAATTAAATAATTTATTGTGACATGAACATTGTGATCACACACACACACACACACACACACACACACACACACACACACACACACACACACACACACACACAATTAAAACGTTGTCTTCCTTTTCACTGATTGCCTTTTTCTGAGCTGCAGGATGTGGTTGATCCATATGGTCCATGTTCACTCCCTTTTATTGACTCATTGTCGATAAATGATTTTAAAACATGTTTTTTTCCCCCTCATATTTCAGATAGATTTACCAAATCAGACCTATTGGTTTTGTTTAGACGGACTGCAAAAAAACTGATTTTTTTCTTTCTTTTCATTTTTGCAAAATAGAAAAAACATTAACAAATCAAAAAACAACATCCATGTGGTTTGAAATCAATCAGATTTTTAATATTTTTGAGTATTTTTGGCTGAACAGTCAGATCGTCATTTTTGCTGTTGTTAATCGGGATTCATCAGTATGTGTGTACCGTCATACAAAGTGCTCAAAATGATCTGGAGCTCTGTATTAAGACTCTTTTTCTCAAAATTTTTCTAACTGTCTGACATTCTCTATCTAGTGAGCTTACATTAAGTAACAAGTAAGGTAATGTATTACTTTTAAATTTACATCAAAATATCTGAGTTACTTTTTCAAATAAGTAATACAAGTTACTTTTTCCCCCCTGTATTGACTGACAGCTCTCCTGTCTCCATGTTGAGAGAAATCATGAGTAAGTGCAGAGGCGTTGTGTGTGAACATGATGGTTACTGTAGACTAATGCAACAGGCATAAATATCTCACTTGCACAAACAGGTTCACTATTCCTGAAAATGAATAAAAACAGTGAAATGCAACTCAGAATATTACCAAAACCTGCCATGATTAAATGTTAAACAAAACAAATGTACTTTATGTATTTAATCTCACTTTATTAACCAATATCTTTGCTGCTGAAATTCGATGATCCAATTCAGCCATACTAATAAGCAAAAATTACTTTAGATAAACTTTCTTCTCCTGTGTCTATTCTTCTGTGATCCGGAACAGCTGAAAGGTTTGTTTGAGCAGCGCCCTCTTCTGTACAGACGTGAATTCATTCACTTTTGATGTGAAAAGGCTTTTACATTAGCAAAAAAAAAAATATATTTATATTTCGTTATTAAAAAACAAACAAGCAAGCCCAGGAGAGAAAAAGTAATGTAATTAGTTACTTTTTATGGGAGTGATGGAAAATTTGAACACATTACTTTTAAAAGTAACTTTACCCATCACTGGTAGAGAATATTGAACATGTCAGCATCTTTGACACTATGCATGAATGCATAAAATACCGCTAAATTTCTATCCTCCTTTCTCAGCGTCTCGGTTGTTGTGAAGTCTCTTGGCATCATGCTGACACTTCACATCATCACTATAGACGCTGATATCACTACATTATCTCAACAGATGGACCGGATTGCATCATTTACAAAGTCATCAGATTTGAAAACCAAATCAGATTTGTGTGCAGTGTGAACAAAGCCAATATCATTTGTGTGTGTGTGTGTGTGTGTGTGTGTGTGTGTGTGTGTGTGTGTGTGTGTGTGTGTGTGTGTGTGTGTGTGTGTGTGTGTGTGTGTGTGTGTGTGTGTGTGTGTGTGTGTGTGTGTGTGGCCTGGTAAACCCTACGTTATAGGGACAAAATGTCCCCAAAAGGATGGCAATATCCGAAATCCTTGTTCGTGTGGGGACATTTTTTGGTCCCCATGAGGAAATCAGCTTATAATCATACTAAGTGATGTTGTTTGAAAATGTAAAAATGCAGAATGTTTCCTGTGATGGGTAGGTTTAGGGATAGGGTTAGTGTAAGGGAATAGAATATACAGTCTGTACAGTATAAAAACCATTACGCCTATGGAAAGTCCCCATAAAACATGAAAACACAGTGTGTGTGTGTGTGTGTGTGTGTGTGTGTGTGTGTGTGTGTGTGTGTGTGTGTGTGTGTGTGTGTGTGTGTGTGTGTGTGTGTGTGATTATAATATGTATTGTTTTTATATGAGTGTGTTTGTGTCCATTTTTAGATAGAATCTACAAAACATCCAAGTTTGCATTATTTGCAGTTTTAAAATTCTTATTTTCCTCAGATAATGTTTTAATGGGCATTTAGTTTGGGTTGGATTTTCACATATTGTTTGCAAGAATCCTTTCTCTTTTTTTCTCTTTTTTTTTTGTTGTTGCTTATTTTCTCCAGAGTGATGTACTTTGCTGTGGTTTTTGTCATATATACACATGAGAAAGTCTGGGCTCTTAATAGACAATCAGACATTAGTTTATCATCATTACCAACAGCATCATCAGTGCATACATATTTGTTTGATGTGATTTTCTTCTTGCATTGGGTGGATTCTGAAGATATATTTTCAAAATCAGTGTGATAGATCATTTTACGTAAGAGAATTGTTAAGCTGAGACCCTGTATTTACTGATTGTCAGTGTCTGTAATTGCTTTGCGTGTGTGTTCATGTGTGCGTGACTTTGAGAAGTAGCCCCAGTATCTGCAATGCAGCAGAAAAGACAAAAACTCAACCCTCCTCCCATGTTTCGACCAAAGTCTCGTCCCCCAGGATACATCTCTTAGCCCTCACAACAGCGCTGTGCAAATGTACCACGCTTCCCCTCAGCTGAATGTCATTGTGTGTGTGTGTGTGTGTGTGTGTGTGTGTGTGTGTGTGTGTGTGTGTGTGTGTGTGTGTGTGTGTGTGTGTGTGTGTGTGTGTGTGTGTGTGTGTGTGTGTGTGTGTGTGTGTGTGTGTGTGTGTGTGTGTGTGTGTGTGTGTGTGTGTGTGTGTGAGAAACTCTGCTGCATTTTAAGCTTGCAGCACATCTGCATTGCATACACAGCAGTGGGGTATTAGTCTCTCAGCAGATGTGTGTTGCGAGAGTGACCTTTCGAAATCTGAGTTCTTTAGCTCCAGCTTTAGTTTAATCACAAAGTTCTCCCACGGTCCCTTGGAGGTAACCTTTAGTTTAGGGTTTAACGCCTGTTCATGTGGCTGGAAAGAGTGATGTTTGGACGTGTCTCCCCTGGCTCAATTTTACATGAAATAATCTGAAATACAGTCACAACTGGTTTTGCTTTGTCATTTTTTTGTTAAAAATTTAAAAATAGTATTATTACCTATTTTGAATGGAATATTAAGTATTTGAATATAATTATAAAAATGTATTATTATTATCAGTTATTCTTTTGAACGGCCAATGTATAAATGGAAACGTTCCATCTCTCTTTAGATGTTTGTTGACACTTTTAAAAATATGAAACATGAACCAATGTAACAGTTTATACTGTCTAATCTATAAAACTCACCAGAATCACTCGAACCTTCCCATCTCACAGGATGAAAAGCAGTTCAACTTTGATTTTTATAAAATAGGTATTATTATAACTTATTATTTTGAATTGCATAATGTAATATTTGAAGAAAATCATTATAAATATTTTATTATAATTTTATAATATTACACTTATATATTATCAGTTATTTTTTTAAGTCCCAGTCGCTCCTTGTTCCATCTGTTTGCGGTCCTAAACATGTGACACTTTGAAACATATGAATCATGAAGCAACATGTCAGTGTTTTTACTGTCTGTTTGTTCCTTCAGTTTTTGTGTCCTTGAAAACAAAAGGTCATTGTCAGTTTTATTTGTGTTTACTTGGTATAAATCAGTGAAACAGTGTGTATATGAGTTGTTGCCATTCAACCTTGTGATGCAGACGGTCCCATTAAAGCTCACTTTGGGAAGATCCAAAAGACAATTGGTGACCAATGGCGATGGATGGGCCTGAACTCTTGGTCTGTGTGTTGAATGCTGATCCCTGATCTAAAGGTCAACAGAGGTCATGATCTTACACCCTCAATGGACACTGTTTGGGATCTTCTGCAACAAAACTGACTGCTGGTTTGTTGCCGTCACCGTTGAAGTGTCTGCATATTAAAATGCCCACATCATATCAGTTCAACATGTGCTTATGGACAATGAGAGTCTGAATCCCATAAATTTTGTATGTTCTGCATGGATTATCCAAGTTATTGTAAGGAAGTCTTCCAAAAGAAAGGAAAATAAACCATATTCGTTTTCTCTTGTCTTCCAAACCAAGACAAAGCAAAGGTCTTCCAGTCAAAGCCACGATGACACTATTTTTAATTTTTATAGCTACAGAAACCAATAACCACCCGGACAGACTCAACAGAATCGCTCGAACTTTGGCTTCTACAACTGGACCACTTGGACAGAAACGGCACATTTATGGTATTTTGCAATATTGGAAGGAACAACCCAATACAGTCATGCATGTACCAATATTTACTGGACACATAAACAAAATTAAATGAGAAAAAAAAGATGCAGAGGATGATTCCTGTTTTAGTATTTAACTCACTGTTACTCCTAATACTCTAATACTACTATTCTGCATAAACTCTCAGCCCCGTATTTGCAATAGAATCTATATCTATTTCTATAAGTCTATGGGAGACGTATTATTAAACATTATTGAATAAAACTAATATATTTGTATGATTGTAAAACCAAAGCGTCATTTGTTTTATTCTCTGCTTGTGAGTGTGTGAACACTCTGTGACAACAGCCATTCAGATGTACGTATAATTCAATGCCCTCATTTAAAGTTAAGTGTATTAATTGGCGCTCAGGTAAGTGCCAGCGTTTGTCATCTCAATAGAATTATGCAAGCGAGTCAGCATTAGTTATGGGTTGTTAAGTTTACTTTTATAATGATTAAATTGGCAGAGGCCCAAACGGTGAATATGGTGGGACGGCGCCATTACGGCTCGACGGGAAGTGAGGATGACCGGGAGAGGGGTGGCATGTTTTCAAAGTGTCTTTCGCTTTGTTCCCACGCAAAAAGCAGAAGAGCCGTTTCCATCTTTTATCCTGCTAACTGCTGAGGAAAAACTTCGGCAATCCCCTGACCTCTGATTGCAAAAGGCCCATCAAAGTGTCAACACTCGAGAGCAGCGGAATAAATCTCATCCTTTCATCTAATTGGTGGGATAAAGCTGGGGGAAGACTCAGTGACTTGACTACCTCAGTGTAGGGTACATGAGTGCTGCCTCTTTTGTAGGCAGGATATAATTTGAAATGTCACATACATTGAGTTAAACCATGCATGTGCTCTTTCAGTCTTTGGATATGGATTTGTATTAGAAAAACAGTACCTTTTGTGAATTCAGGCCTTGTCATCTTTACATTGCAAAGATAGCGCAGCTTAGCAACATTTTAAGTGGCTAATTTTTAAATGCTACATCGATGAGGCATAAATAGTTGTATTTACATTTACATAAATATTAAGTAGCTAACGCCATGCAGTTTAAGTTTCAAATAAGAAAACAGAAATGTGAAATGATTATTAAAAAATATTAAGTTATAAAAATAAGTTCTCTGAAATACTATTTTGTTAGCTGACGTTTGGTGTGAGCGCGTGAGCTCAAAGCATGATCATTTTGAGTGCGCGAGTGCGCGCATACGGCCGCGCGCCTGTAACCCGAGGACAGTGACAGCGGTCTGACTTGTGCTGGGAAAAAACACGAATGGACCCTCACGTTGACTTTCTATGAAGATATCCCTGTGGGGTTTTTTTGGTGAATCGCCATGAAGGCCCAGGACTGGTTTATTGTCTCCTGCTGCCTCTGTGGCCTGAGCGCAATGGCAGGTAAGTTGAGTTGAAGTTTCCAAACTGAAAGTGTGCGTTGTGTTTTCACACGTAAATGCCCAGTAAACTTAAAAAGTAACTTAACATCATAGTAAATCGAAGTTCTGAGGTCCTAAAACACCAGACGGGTTTTAAAAAATGATAATTAAAACGTTACTTTTTTCACATTTTAAATCGGTTTGGTACCGTTTTCCACATACTTATAGTCATTTAATTCAAACGTTAACTTACTACATGTTTTTAATTCTCACAATCGCAGTCTACGTTTCCAATTATGAGATAAAGCCTGTAATTTGACCTGTCCTCATTAACTGTACAGTTTAATCCGAATTATCATGGTTATTTAACACATCATTTGATGTACATATGTCATATATTATTTGGTCAAAGAGTACAGTATACCATATATAAATAAACAGACGTCTTACTACTGTATGACAGGCTGCCAAATTAATATAACAGCCCAGTGTGAAAAGGTGAACTGCAGTATGACGTCAGTCATTGTCAGGAATGCAGTATGTCTGCAGTCTATGGCGAACCATAATAGCATTATACTGTACAATTATTATGCCTTTAACAATTACTATTTTCAGAATGGTCACAAAATCTCATGGTGGTCTCATATGTTCATTTGATAACACATCGCATAGAAATTTGGCTACACAAGTGTATTTCTTATATGATGTCTGTGGCCTACAATACTGTAGTTCTGTTGTATTTTTCATTCAGTAATACCCTAGGGATGATATGAAACGTGTATCTGATGGGTTGACTGGTCATTAAGATCCATAAATTCATGTTTTTGTGCTTAAACCAAATGTTCACAATGGCATGTCACAATAATTGTGTGTTTTGAAACAGAATGATTGTGTGAAAGAAAACAACAGAAAGCATGAGAGTCAGTTAGGAGAATTTACCACTTGTGAAAATAGTACCAAAGTAATTAAAATAAATAAAAGGGACATTTGTTCAAGATTAGCAGTTTTATGAATACCCCTGAGAAAACTGTAAATTAACCTCGAGAAAGACTATGACCAGGAACTCTTTAATTTAAAAGTTGATTTAAAGGTGTTTCGGAGAGGTTAATTGTGGTAATTATTGTAGGGGAGCTTTCAATGGGACTGCTGGGCAGCAGATGGCATATTCTCTGCAAGGCCTCATTTATTTCACAATATAAACGCTCACAAAAAAAAAAAAAGATTTCTCATTTCCATGCAGTTTCAGTACAGAGCTGGGGTTTCTTTTCTCAATAAAAGCCACTTGAAGTTAGTACTCGCAGAAAAAGTCAGTCAAACTCATGTGAACGTGTGTGCATATGCTCCGAGTAGCAGCCGTTGGTAATGAAGGTGACGCGTGTAGTTTGTGACTGTCAGTTCGTATTCTGGGGGGCTCGAGCTGGCGACACTTGATGAATGAGGCGCCCCTAGAAGGCCCGCTTATAAATGCGCCCAACCTTCGAAAACTGAGGGGAAAAAACACCAGACATGATGCATAAAGCCTCAGAGATGGCCGGGGCGGTGGAGTAAACAGTCATCCTCAAAACGGTGCGTGATGCGGCTCTGAAAACCCAAGGCTATTCGTGAGTCTCTTATCTGTTCGCCTTTATGTTCAGAGCTCAAATCCATACATCGATCCATCCACTCATCCATCACAGAGATTAATAAAGCTCTAAACTAAACTATCATTACACTCACTTTGCTTTACTCAAAGATTAGGCAGTAAACTGCCTTATGCACATATTCTGTCTTTCAACCTGCAAGACTTTTAATACTTAAGATTCTTAAGATTAAAGACTTATACAACACCATTTTCAACTAAAAACATACAACTTTTTATGCGTTTTGGCCGTTCATTTACACGACAACAGCGTTTTGGGTGGCTGAAAATGCAAACTTTTGAAAACGGTTTCAAAGTGCACGTTTTTAAAAACCGTCTTCGTGTAAACGATAAAAACGTGAATCTGTGAAAACGATGACGTCATGCACATGCATATTACATGTTTAATCTATAGTGTTACAACGCCATCTACTGGCCTGGCAGCATAAGACAGCGTTTTTGGTCGTTTTCGCGAACTTCTCCGCTTTAAGCATATAGTCGTCGTGTAAACGTACCCTCAGGCTAGGTTCAGATTGCTGGTAACTGTTCCCTAATCAGTTTTATTTGCTCATGTGACTACGATCTGTTTTTGTCATGACAGTGTGAACTGCAAAAACCACATTGAATCGGATCTTTTCCATTCTGATTTGGGCCACTTCCATAAGTGGTGCTAAATCCGATGTTTTGCAATGCGACCGCAGTATGAACAGTCACATCGCAATTCAAGCGACTTTTACGTCACTATAAATTGACATTCGTCACAATTATCACTTCAAAGATTTGACACACCCGACCTTATCAAGACTAGTCAGTGCAGGACAGTGATGTGTCAGAACTCATAAGTATTACAGTGATCGCTCTATATCTCAATATACAAGAAAAACATGATGGCTCATATCATAAATGTTTAAAAACTCTGCTCTCTTTTTTCGTACTCTTTTCTTTGATTTGCCTGTGTATAAGTTGAGTTGCTTCCACGGCAGATCACACACAAAAAAAAGATCTCTTCGCTCTGGAATCGCATGTTGGCCACATTTAAAACAACAATGTGAACAGCTATATATATATCTGAGCAATAAATCGGAATTGATCAACAAGTGTGAACGTAGCGTTATTAACCTGAAAGACATCATCTTTCCTAGGTGCATCAGAAACAGAAGGTAAGCTGATGAAGAAACTGTTTTCTTCATACAACGTTAAAGTCCGGCCTGCAAGGAGCCCAGAGGAAAGGGTCGTCGTGAGGATAGGCATGACCCTTTCAGCATTCGTCAGCCTGGTATGAGATACAAACACACACATTAATGTAATTTAATGGGCACATGCCATTGTTGTTTTATATTGTCATTATTTTTATTATTGAACCTGCTGGGGAAAAACCAGCTAAATCCAGCCTACAGGCCCTTGCACACTGAGTACGAAATTCGCGTCCGAAATTTTCACACGTTAAAAAATAAATACCTCACGTTATGTCAATCACGCTGCTTGCACACTGCCTCCGAAACTTTTGTCCGTCTTTAAAAAAATCGGATCGGGTTTGATTTTCTGCATTTTTCGCATCCGTAGCAAGCAGTTTGAATGGTGTTTTGACAATTCAGAGCCACCTAATCACGAATACGAAAAAACGCATACGAAAATGTCGGACTCAGTGTGCAAGGGCCTTAAGTCTTCCAGCCTGGTCATTAGCAGGCAGCTTTTAGAGGGGTTTTGGCAACTTTTGACTGGTCTTAGACTGGGAGTCCAGCTGACCAAACATTTGGACACCAGTTTGACCAGATTAAACCAGCTGCATCTAACTTAAACCAGCTAAGACCAGCCAACCAGATTAGGCTGGTTTTAACCGAGCTGGGAAAATAAAGGGGTCTCATCTCTCATCTTAATGGTTAGTATGGCGTGTTGTGAAAAGCGCTATAGAAATTAATTTGACTTTATATTGATTATGGTGGGGTTTTTTTTATGTGAATTACTTTACTTATTGTAGTGCTTTTTTATTGTGAAGCACTTTAAATTGAATTTCTTGAATGAAAGGTGCTATACAAATAAAGTTAATAATTTTAACTACTATTGGTAGTAGTTGAATGGGCAAAAAAGTGGTGATTGTCTGACTGAAAAGCTCGTTTTATCCAGGGTTTCTGCGGGTCTTATAACGTTTTAATTCGACCTTACACAAATTAAGACCTTAAAAAGGTCTTAAATCAGAGCAGAACGTCTTAAATTCATAAAGTCATGTGATGAAATTTTGCATATGATACATTGCAAAAAATGTATATCTTCCTCAATATTTTTGTCCAGTTTTCCAATACAAATATCTGAACCTCTTTAAATCAAGATAAATTTTCTTGATGGAAATGTAAAAAAATTGAGCAAGAACAAATATCTATCAATGAGTTATGAAAACTTCCCTTTGAATTAAGTTAAGTTTTTTTTTTTAGCCCATTGGCAGATATTTGTTCTTGTTTTAATCATAAATTCACACATTTTGTTTCTTGATTTAAGAATCTTTAGACATTTGCACTGGAAAAGAAGACAAAAATAATTAAGGAAGAACATCTGTGTTCAGAAGGTACAGTAAAAGTTATTTCCATGTTGTAGTGGTTGGGAGCAGAGCGATTCAAGCTGCTTCTTTGTAAAATGCATTGGTACAACTCATTGTGTTTCTCCTTCGACATTTACATTGAGAGGACATTTTGATGTATCGTGTTCCCTTTAATTTATTCCTTAAACTTTCTTTACTTGGTCTTAAAAAGGTCTTAAATGTACCTTCATAAAACCTTCAGAAACCCTGTTTATCATAAGTTGTGGTTACTTTTTAAAGAGGGAGTCAAAAGCATTTTCACAGGTATTTTATAAAGGCACATCAGCAAAAAAACAGACCGTTTAAGTTACACAGAGTGTGGAAAAATTATGACTGGTTACGATCCTCATAAAAATGAATTTTTAGCGCTTTACAAATAAATTAGCCAAAGGAAAACCTCTCCCATTCTTTGTAGACTCATAGTAAAAGCTAGTTTGAAGCAGGTCTGATGGGTGGTTCAGCTGTTCAGTGTGTGGATTTGAAATGTGAATCAGGTCATGTGATCCTTCACTTCCTAACACAGGGATTTAATAACCCGGTCTGGGATAACAGTGCACACACAGATTTGCATTTGCACTTTCTCATCAATGTTTTGTTTTCATTACTCAGAACAGAAAGCAACATTACCTTCTCTACAGGCTTCATGAACAGTGGTTTCACGTGGATGTTGTTCAAACAACCAAATGTGTGTCCAAAACAAGATGTATATTGAGATATTATTCATGTATCACTCTTAATCAGCCTGAAAGCATCCACACGTGTAAGGCATTTCATGCATATTAATCATATGAAGTGTATTTATACAATGTCTATGAGTGTTATGGTGTGTGTGTGTGTTGACCCTTCCCCCCCACTGTCTGTGCTCTGTGCTGACAGCTGACATTCCTACGCTAGTTTTAAATAGCATTCAGGAATGTGTAACATTGAGTCTCAGGTCTTTCCCTTGTCTGCTAATCATTTCCCATCACCCCCTTCTCCCATTGGAGCCAGTGTTCCCATTATGTGTGTTGGCTTTAGACACATCTCAGTCAGTAGCAGAGAACTTGGGGATTCTTCATGATAGATATGCCCAATGTTTTTATTCTAAACTCCCCCATTTGTGTATCAACCGTCAAGGAAACACGACAGTTGCGCTTTTTACAATACAGATTGTTTCAAAGCAGTTTGTACAGTGGTAACAGGAAAATAATTGTTTCTAATGTACAGCAGATCTAGAGGAAAATACTGTCATAGTCCAGCTCAAGTAAGTTAAGTGATGGTTCATTTCTGTTGTAAAAACGTTATTAATTTAGTTATTTTATATACAGGTCCTTCTCAAAAAATTAGCATATTGTGATAAAGTTAAATATTTGCCATAATGTAATGATAAAAATTAAACTTTCATATATTTTAGATTCATTGCACACCAACTGAAATATTTCAGGTGTTTTATTGTTTTAATACTGATGATTTTGGCATACAGCTCATGAAAACCCCAAATTCCTGTCTCAAAAAATTAGCATATTTCATCCAACCAATAAAAGAAGTGTTTTTAATACAACAAAAAAAAAGTCTACCTTCAAATAATTATGTTCAGTTATGCACTCAATACTTGGTCGGGAATCCTTTTGCAGAAATGACTGCTTAATTGAGGCGTGGCATGGAGGCAATCAGCCTGTGGCACTGCTGAGGTGTTCTGGAGGCCCAGGATGCTTCGAGAGCGGCCTTAAGCTCATCCAGAGTGTTGGGTCTTGCGTCTCTCAACTTTCTCTTCACAATATCCCACAGATTCTCTATGGGGTTCAGGTCAGGAGAGTTGGCAGGCCAATTGAGCACAGTAATACCATGGTCAGTAAACCATTTACCAGTGGTTTTGGCACTGTGAGCAGGTGCCAGGTCGTGCTGAAAAATGAAATCTTCATCTCCATAAAGCTTTTCAGCAGGTGGAAGCTTGAAGTGCTCCAAAATCTCCTGATAGCTAGCTGCATTGACCCTGCCCTTGATAAAACACAGTGGACCAACACCAGCAGCTGACATGGCACCCAGACCATCACTGACTTTGGGTACTTCACACTGGACTTCAGGCATTTTGGCATTTCCTCCTCCCCAGTCTTCCTCCAGACTCTGGCACCTTGATTTCCGAATGACATGCAACCACTGAGCAACAGTCCAGTGCTGCTTCTCTGTAGCCCAGGTCAGGCGCTTCTGCCGCTGTTTCTGGTTCAAAAGTGGCTTGACCTGGGGAATGCGGCACCTGTAGCCCATTTCCTGCACACGCCTGTGCACGGTGGCTCTGGATGTTTCTACTCCAGACTCAGTCCACTGCTTCCGCAGGTCCCCCAAGGTCTGGAATCAGTCCTTCTCCACAATCTTCCTCAGGGTCCGGTCACCTCTTCTCGTTGTGCAGCGTTTTTTGCCTCACTTTTTCCTTCCCACAGACTTCCCACTGAGGTGCCTTGATACAGCACTCTGGGAACAACCTATTTGTTCAGAAATGTCTTTCTGTGTCTTACCCTCTTGCTTGAGGGTAAAAGCCTCAGGAATCTTTTGCAGGTGTTTAGAGTTAATTAGTTCATTCAGATGATTAGGTTAATAGCTCGTTTAGAGAACCTTTTCATGATATGCTAATTTTTTGAGACAGGAATTTGGGGTTTTCATGAGTTGTATGCCAAAATCATCAGTATTAAAACAATAAAACACCTGAAATATTTCAGTTGGTGTTTAATCAATCTAAAACATATGAAAGTTAAATTTTTATCATTACATTATGGAAAATAATGAACTTTATCACAATATGCTAATTTTTTGAGAAGGACCTGTATATATATATAGCCACTCTGGAGAAAACAGTGATGTCATCGTCCAGCTCAGTTCAGTTCTCATTTAATGGTGTCAATGCAGATCCATAATATTGTTGAATGTTAAATGTCAACAATAATGTAAGTGTATAGTGCTAAATGGTCACAGTGTTTTTTTACATTCACAAGAGCTCCTGCTATGGAGGTAAGGCTAGAGAAATGTGCTTTTCAAGCTAAAAATTACACCTTTACAAATTTTTAAATATGATTTACCTTGCCCAGTATAGCATAGTGTTGAAATTGCGTAAAATTGGCATTCTTGAGTTCCTGATATTTCTTTAATACTGTTGTCATTGGTAGAGTAAAAATAAACTAAATAACTGGCCGTATTGTGTCTAAAATGTGATTTGGTCAATATTAACAACTTGTTTATTGTACTGTTGTATAAAAGCAACATCACACTCTTTTTACAGCCAGGCACTCTAAATACTGTAAATCGTAATTGTAAAACCCAAAGAAACTCTCATTTTGAAACTCTAAACACAATTAATTGAATGAATTAGTTAATTTTATTTGTTCTGTTTCATATTTTTTGTGTTCTAGAACATGAAAGATGAGGAGATGAACACTGTTGTTATTATGAACTTGGTAAGTCAGCACGATTTCTTTCGACTCCTGTGTGTCATTTTGAGAAATAACGTCTTGAGCGCAATTTAAACTCATAAAGCTTTATTTGCATCAAAGAAAAGTTATCTATCATCTATCATGACAATTTACTGGACTGAAATTACCACGTTACCTCACAAGACTAACTCTGACAATAATAACTTGGATCAATATAGCATAACTTTGAATGCAAAATGAAAGATTATGCAAATGCCGTTGATAATATGTATTGACAAATGTGCAGAGATATTGCATTTGGTATAGCTAATGACACAAGCCAGATCATTTGATTAAATGATGAACTGATTGTACTTATAATTTCAACGATGACCCTCATCTATCTGTACATTAACACACACACACACCTTTTGTGCTCTTGCAGGAGTGGAGCGATTATCGCCTCTCCTGGAACCCGAAAGATTACGGGGGATTTGATGTGTTGCGTATCCCGTCTGCAAAAGTGTGGCTTCCTGATATTGTTCTCATCAACAAGTGAGTTTCTCTCATCTCTTATCACAGTGTGTGTGTGTGTGTGTGTGCGTGTGTGTGTGCGCGTGTGTGTGTGTGTGTGTGTGTGTGTGTGTGTGTGTGTGTGTGTGTGTGTGTGTGTGTGTGTGTGTGTGTGTGTGTGTGTGTGTGTGTGTGTGTGTGTGTGTGTGTGTGTGTGTGTGTGTGTGTGTGTGTGTGTGTGTGTGTGTGTGTGTGTGTGTGTGTGTGTGTGTGTACCTACTTAACTATATTTTGGGGACAAATTTGTACCCAGAAGTGACCAAAACCTGACAAAATCTCCCAAAAACTCCCTTTAGGGAGTTCCTCATTTGTAAATCAGGTTTAAAAATAAAGTAATAAAAGGTTTTTTAAATATGTAAAAATGCAGAGGTCTGGGTTAGTGTAAAGGGACAGAATATACAGTTTGTACAGTATAAAAACCATTACGTCTATGGAATGTCCCCATTTAGATAGCTAAGTAAACGTGTGTGTGTGTGTGTGTGTGTGCGCGTGTGTGTGCGTGTGCGTGTGCGTGTGCGTGTGTGTGTGTGTGTGTGTGTGTGTGTGTGTGTGATGCTTCACATATTATCTCAGAGAGCCTAGTGTCAGGCACATTATCTTGGAGAGCCTTTGTTGAGTTTCTGCAAGAACAGCAAAAATAACAAAGAAATGATCAAAGCGCTCGTGAAGCTTGTCGAGAGATGCATGCACACACATTACTTCTCTCTCTATCTGTTCCTTTCTCACACACTGTAATTCCCAGGTAGACCCTCATCACTGCTGGTGTAAATATCCTGCCTCCTTCATTCATCTCTGCTTTATAGCCAATTAAACAGCACTGCTGTCCGCTAGAAGCCTCTCTGGTCCAGCGCTCATACACGCACGCGCACACACACACACACACACACACACGGCATCCCACACGCTGTTCAATGAGGGACATCTTGGTGTCCCACAGCACCATTACCGTAATAGATTGGAAGTTTTAAAGGCCTGTTTTGTGTCCTATGAGGATTATACACCAGTGCCGTATGGTTAAAGGCTCAAGTGGTCAATCCATCTTAATTGTAGGTATTACTATTCCCTATTATGAAACATTCATACAAGATGTCATAAAAAACATAATTGGACAGTGACATGTCAATAACTCTAAGCTAACAATGACAATTGGCTGTCGACCTCCAAAAAGGACAAAAGAAATGGTACATACCATTTGTACCCTAGTCATAAGATAGCTTGACTGAAATGTGAGCCTGAGAAGCACATAATTGCTCTCGAGACATAATGCAGAGACTAACCGCGTTTCCATTACAGATTTGCGGAAAAACTTTTGCGATATTTTCTAAATGTTGATAAAAAAAGATTGCGAAATGACGGCTTTTCCATTAACTGATGTTATGCGACGGAATTGTCATTTTTTCCCTCTCGCGAAGTCATTCCAAAAATCATGGCAACGGAAGTTAGTAGGTTTAAGTATATCTCAGCCACCGCACTAGCCATTATTTTTAATGGAAGGAGTCGTGGCGTGTTATGCAAGGATTTATGACAAGGAAAGCCTCTTATTCTTGTTAGCGGCACGTATGAGCTGTTTCTGTGTGTTTCTTCCAATTATCTGCTTCTGTGGCATTTCTTTGTTGTTTAGAATCCCGTATTTCCGTAATACTTTTGTCTTTTATGATTTTAATGAAGAACTCTGTCTCGTCTTCTGTCCAAACATACCACCCCATCTACGTCAGGTGACCTGTAAATGCACAAAAACTGTTTCACTTGCAGTTTTGCGAAATATTCCCTTTTCGACTTGTATCCATTGGGCGTATTTTCAATTAGCTATTTAAATTTAAATGAAAACACGGCTACTGAGTGTCTTTAACTACAGCCAGATAATAAGTGGTAGTGGGTGTTCAATATCTGATAAGGATCTCAGCATGTTCAGCAAGTGATAACGTGACATTGATAGAAAATAAGTTACCTCCGATTTTTGAGCTGAAAGTTGAGGTTATCCGCTTGCTCTGATTAAACTTTACTAGGTAAGTTAAACCTAAAGAAACTCTCATTTTGAATCTGATATTGTCAATGTGGACTTTAAGGGGGAAAACGTTATAGTGTAACCATTCAAATTGCCTCAATGTGAAGGTTTAGGTTTTTAGTAGCTATTAGGGGTGAAACGATACCCTCATGTCACGATTTGATACATATCACAATACTGAACTCACGATGCAATATTATTGCGATACTCCAAAACATGTGGTATAGGGTTAACAAAGAATTAACTGCTATTATAATGCTAAATTTGGTATTACATTGGGCGTGGAAATGAATAGGCTTGGACTTGGTGCTAATAACCCAATGCACAGGACAATAGTGACACCAGAATAAAAATGTATACAGGTCCTTCTCAAAAAATTAGCATATTGTGATAAAGTTCATTATTTTCCATAATGTAATGATAAAAATTAAACTTTCATATGTTTTAGATTCATTGCACACCAACTGAAGTATTTCAGGTGTTTTATTGTTTTAATACTGATGATTTTGGCATACAGCTCATGAAAACCCAAAATTCCTGTCTCAAAAAATTAGCATATCATGAAAAGGTTCTCTAAACGAGCTATTAACCTAATCATCTGAATGAACTAATTAACTCTAAACACCTGCAAAGGATTCCTGAGGCTTTTAAAAACTCCCAGCCTGTTTCATTACTCAAAACCGCAATCATGGGTAAGACTGCCGACCTGACTGCTGTCCAGAAGGCCATCATTGACACCCTCAAGCAAGAGGGTAAGACACAGAAAGACATTTCTGAACAGATAGGCTGTTCCCAGAGTGCTGTATCAAGGCACCTCAGTGGGAAGTCTGTGGGAAGGAAAAAGTGAGGCAAAAAACGCTGCACAACGAGAAGAGGTGACCGGACCCTGAGGAAGATTGTGGCGAAGGACCGATTCCAGACCTTGGGGGACCTGCGGAAGCAGTGGGCTGAGTCTGGAGTAGAAACATCCAGAGCCACCGTGCACAGGCGTGTGCAGGAAATGGGCTACAGGTGCCGCATTCCCCAGGTCAAGCCACTTTTGAACCAGAAACAGCGGCAGAAGCGCCTGTCCTGGGCTACAGAGAAGCAGCACTGGACTGTTGCTCAGTGGTTGCATATCATTCGGAAATCTATGTGCCAGAGTCTGGAGGAAGACTGGGGAGAAGGAAATGCCAAAATGCCTGAAGTCCAGTGTCAAGTACCCACAGTCAGTGATGGTCTGGGGTGCCATGTCAGCTGCTGGTGTTGGTCCACTGTGTTTTATCAAGGGCAGGGTCAATGCAGCTAGCTATCAGGAGATTTTGGAGCACTTCAAGCTTCCACCTGCTGAAAAGCTTTATGGAGATGAAGATTTCATTTTTCAGCACGACCTGGCACCTGCTCACAGTGCCACAACCACTGGTAAATGGTTTACTGACCATGGTATTACTGTGCTCAATTGGCCTGCCAACTCTCCTGACCTGAACCCCATAGAGAATCTGTGGGATATTGTGAAGAGAAAGTTGAGAGACGCAAGACCCAACACTCTGGATGAGCTTAAGGCCGCTCTCGAAGCATCCTGGGCCTCCAGAACACCTCAGCAGTGCCACAGGCTGATTGCCTCCATGCCACGCCGCATTGAAGCAGTCATTTCTGCAAAAGGATTCCCGACCAAGTATTGAGTGCATAACTGAACAGAATTATTTGAAGGTTGACTTTTTTTTTTTGTATTAAAAACACTTATTTTATTGGTCGGATGAAATATGCTAATTCTTTGAGACAGGAATTTTGGGTTTTCATGAGCTGTATGCCAAAATCATCAGTATTAAAACAATAAAAGACCTGAAATATTTCAGTTGGTGTGCAATGAATCTGAAAACGTGATGAATATGCTTGCACTCTTTCACTGACTAGATGTATTTAAAATAATGTTGGCCACTTTTTACTGGTAAGATAACAGAAGACATTTGACATTATCAGGACCTACAAATATTCTCCCATTGCATTGTTATACATTATATTTAACAATATATATTAGTTTTATGTAGTACTGAAGCTAAAACTGTAAACTTGATTTTTTTTCTCACACAGTAATTTTCATTTTGGGTGAACTATACACAATACATATTGTCACTATCCACGATACATATTGTTGCATTTTTGTATTGCGATACGATATATTGTTACACCCCTAGTAGCTATGCAAGATTATCTGCTTTTAAACTTCTGTTTGTGTGTGTTTGTGTGTGCAGTAATGACGGCGTGTTCGATGTAGCTCTACAGGTCCACGTGCAGGCCTACAGTAACGGCCGTGTGACGTGGACTCCTCCTGCTCTTTTCAGGAGTTCATGCGGAGTGAAGGTAAATTCTGCAACACAACAGACAGGCTGTACTGCATAATGGACCAATAAAAAAATCAAGTGCTCCATAATGTTTTAATTGTTTAAATCAGTGCTGTGAAACATTAACAGCATGGCATAACAATTCAAGATGTGTATTTACATTATAGGTTATGGTACTTACATTTTTTTCTTTTTAGCACTCATTTTTTAGTTCTTGTTCTTGTTCTTGATGAATGTTGTAAAACTGTAGTATAGGGGTGCAAGATATATGTCGACTCAATATCGTTATCGCGATAACACGCTGCCCGATATTATATCGAAAGTCTCGCGATAATTATGCGATATTTGTTTTATGATGCACCTTTCGAAAAATACACGTCGCTTGGTAGCGTTGCATTTCCCCTGATTAATTTCTGGTTCTCCTTCTCCATAAACAACATGAAATCAAGAAAACGGTTAACTTTTCATGCTACAGATTTCCCACAGTGGTCAGAAAGAACAGGGGAGACACTTTGTTTCTCTCAATAAGACTCTAGAGTCGCTACTCGCTCCAAAGCTAATTGCCGTCACTCTCTCACTTCTCCCTCGCTCTACCACACAGTCCCCACACACACACACACACACACACACACACTTGCCGGCTCGACGCACACACTAGCGCACAAGTATAAACATCAGGCCACTTGCATACGGCGAATGCTCTACGTGGAGCCTTCGAGACAACAAAAGAAGCGCAAGAAAAGAAAGGACCTAAAGAGAGAGCGAAGTGGAGTAAAAGGAAGAACACAAAAGTAAGAAAATGAGTGTTGCTCAGGGAGAAGACGAAATAACAGAGATTGAAGATTTTTATTGTTTCTAACATATCCTGTTCTGTAGACTTGCTCTTTATTTATTTATTTGATACTGTACAACCAGTAAAACACGTCCTTTTCTGTAGACATGGCTATTATTTATTTATTTATTCGTGTTGTACCAGTCCAATATGACTGAAAACTTGTTTTATTTGTTATGAATCTATTTTGATGCGTTTTCGCATAACTTTTGTAATTTTACATATTTTTTACAAATATCGAAATTAATATCAATAACGCAATATTCATCATCGATATCGCAAATCACATTTTGTCAATATCGTGCACCCCTACTGTAGTAATAAGAGTAAGTTATGGATGAGACCTTTAAATACTGTAATGATGTGTCGAAACATAAGACGTTTAATGACGCATTAAATCACAAATGTTTATACCCAGCACAACTGCACTATGAATGTATTACAGTTGTACACTGCTGGGGTGAAATTCTAGTTTATTTACAATCTCTCTCACTTTTGTTCTTGTTTTGTGAACTTTTCCCCCTCCTCATTTGTATTGCTGCTTTTGTTTGGCCTCGCTCTAGTTTGACTGCGTTTGATGTTCCGATTGGTCTTTGCATGTGTGAAATCAGAAAGAGAGATGATTAAAGGAAGATGCTCGTCAGCCAGACGCACACACACACAATAACATGCACAAATCACATTCTCCATCTGCAGGTGACATACTTTCCTTTTGACTGGCAAAATTGCACCATGGTTTTCCAATCTTATACGTATGATTCCTCAGAAGTGGATCTGCAGCCTGGCCTTGATAAGAAGGGAAATGAAATCCGAGAGATCGTCTTGGACACAGGCTTCAGCGGTAATGGCGCGCTAACACTGTCACAATGCACAACAACCTTTTAAACATTCAGACAAAGCTTTTTCAAGCCAATGTGAAAGATTGTCTTGGACACATCTAGTTTTATACCTTATTTCAGCCTTTGAAGTGAAATGTCTTTTCTTTTTCTTTTTTTAATACTTTTAAAGAGGACCTATTATGCCCTTTTTACAAAGTCTTGATTTTGTTTTTGGGCTATGCTTGAATGTTCAGAAAACACATTATTTTTCCCATATTCTCCATTGTTGCAGCTCCTCTCTTCCCAGTCTGTCAGTAACGCTCAGTTTAGTTCCTGTCTCTATGAAGCCCTTCATTCTGAAAAGCGCAATGTGCTCTGATTGGTCAGCTATACTGGTGTGTTATGATTGGTCAACCGCTGATGTCCCGCCTCTTACCATAACCATGAGTTTCAGCCAAAAAAAATGGACGTAGTATAATATGGACGTAGTGTCCGTGATGTCATCTGTAGGTTTCTGAAGAGTTATTTTTTTAAGCCTAAGGTGGGCTGTCGCCATCTTGGATAAACGAAAATGGGCAAAGAGGCGGATTAGCTGAGGTGACGTGACGGCTAACAGACAGCAGACAAACGGCTAGTAGTGAGAGCAGCGGCAATCCACCTGTCACTCAAGTGGCCACGCCCTTAATTATGCAGAACTTTGGGGCTTAAAGGGATAGTTCACCCATTTAGCCTATGATTTAATCACACTGAAGCCATCCTAGGTGTATATGACATTCTTTCTTCAGACGAATACGATCTGAGTTATATTAAAACTTGTCTTGGCTCTTCCAAGCGTTATAATGGGAGTGAATGGCTGTCTGTTTTTGGAAGTCCATCAAAGCGGATCTATTCATGATTAAAGTGCTCCACGCGTCTCCGGGGGTTAATAAAGACCTTCTGAAGTGAAGCTCATAAAATAACTAGCTCCCGGTTGTGCGTCAAGTTCAAGTGTTACTCTTTTGGCATAAATTGATGTGTATGGCATTCTGCCGGAAGCTACACCGTGAAAATTTAATATGCTCAATAAGTTATGACAAGATATGTTTTTACATTGCTTTAACTCATCAAAATAAGTTAAGAAAAAATCATAACTTGAAAATTGACTTAAATTATAACTTGAAAAAAGTTTAAATTTAAAGTCATTTTTCAAGTTATCATTTCAAAGTCATTTTATTGTGATTTAAGTTGAAATTACTTAAACATCAAAGTTAGTTCTACGTAAAAATGTAAGGCAGCAACTTTTTTCTAACAGTGTAGTTATAATAATCTTTATATCCATTTAAATATGGATATTTTTCTTACACGAACGCATCGCTTCACTTCAGAAGGCCTTTATTAACCCCCGCAGTGTCGCTTCGAGCACTTTAATCATGGATAGATGCACTTTAATGGACTTCCAAAAACAAACAGCCATTCACTCCCATTATCAAGCTTGGAAGAGCTGGGACATTTTTTAATATAACTCTGATCGTATTCGTCTGAAAGAAGGATGTCATATACACCTAGGATGGCTTCAGGGTGAGTAAATGAGGCTAATTTAAATTTTTGGGTGAACTTTCCCTTTAATATAATTTAAACGGATGTATTATAAAAAAAAATCACCCCTCTCACAGTTGTCTTGAAGGGCAAAATTAGCTATATAGACCAAAACCACTTTTTGTACCAGGCTGTAAACACATTTTTTTCTGCTGTAAAGTTGGGCATTTTAACATGGGGGGGTTTATGGGATTGACTCTCTTTTGCAGCCGGTCTGTAGCGGCCAGTCGATGAATTGCAGTTTAAGTCTCTTCCGTGTTGGATTCAAGAGAGAGACAGGAAGTTGTCCGCTTGGTTTCAACACACTTCTATCTAACTCAACCAGGCCACGGCCCTTTATTCTGCATATGCCTTGGGCAGGAATTATTTAAATGAGGAATATTGTGACGTGATCCTGGAAGAAAACTCAAGACTGCAATGGAGGCGTTTCAGGAGTTCAGAAACAGTGACACTGATATAGAGAATAACTGCCTTTGCTTTGCAACTTTGCAAACCATTTTCATGCTTAAACAGCGAAATTACACACTAAAGAAAGTTGAACATGTTAAGTAGTTTAATAGGTCCTCTTTAATGGGATGTTTTAATACACTTAATACTTATATTAAATAAATAAAAAAATCACCTAATGACTGGTTGACTATTGCACTCAAAATGGCAAGGTTGTATAATGTCATTGTATTGTTTGAACACTACACCTACACACAGCAACTCCAAAAACAAACACCATTTTGTTTTTCTCATCATCATATCTTCTGTCATCCCAGAGAGTGGAGAATGGCACATTCGTCATAAGGTTTCTCAGAAGAATATGCGAGATGACCTGTATGAGGACATCACCTTCTACCTGATCATCGAGAGGAAGCCCATGTATTACGTGTTTAACATCATCCTGCCCTGTATCCTCATCACCATCATTGCCATCTTTAACTTCTACTTGCCCCCTGATGCAGGTAAAGAGTTTGTGCTCTGTTTATTCTTTTTTTTTTCTATTTCAAAACTGATGCCAGGATTGGTTAAAAAAAAGAGTGTCAAATCCACTTTAAATTCATAACATAAAATAGGTAAAATAGAAGAGAATTAATTTGCACAAATTAATGCACATCAATAAATTTACATTTTTTGCATTTAGCAGAAGCTTTTATCCAAAGAGAGGAGGAAAAGAAATTCGTCAAGGAGCCAACAATAATCATAATATACAATAAGGCTGCGACAATACACCTGTCTCCAGACTCGATACTATAACGATACTTGGGTGCCGATACGATATGTATTGCAATGTATTATTATTATTAATTTTTTTTTAAAGAATTCTCCAAGTATTGCGATTCTATATTGCAATTTTTTTAACACTAGACCATGGGGAGAAGTTAAATCATACACTTATACAGACTATACATGATGTATAAGATGAGACATATTTACAAAAACAATTCATCACATCTTTCTGACTTTCAAAAACATTATACTACATTCACTTGATTAAATGATTCAATAATAAATACATTTTTAACAGTCACTTGTCAATGTGAAACAATGTAATCGATAAATGCGTTATTTTAAGCGCCAAGTTTCTATCAAAAGCTGATTTACTCTATTTTGCTCGATATCGTAGACATCACCAGTGTTTATATTTGAAACTTAAATTTTATCCAAGTGCTTCTATGATAATTTGAACTATTGTATCACAGAAATAATGATGCTGCTGCTGTTTCATGCATTCAGTCTCACGTCGCTTTCACGCGTCCACTGCTACGTCCATTAACGCTCATAGATGACGACACATTTCATCCTCTGTTGGAACGAAAGTGCCTAAATTCGGTCAACCTCGTCTATAAGCAAGCACAATAATAAAGCAATTTAATTTGAAGTAATATCGATTCTGAAAAAAAAACATTCAAAATCGTTTAAAAAAAATTGCGATAGCTAGGTGAATATTTTTTTTCCTCCCAGCCCTAATATACAACACCAGGTTTATTTGACAAGTAAATTAGAAAGCAAGCTAGAGAAGAGGTGTGTGCATGCGTACTTTGGTTTAAGTGTGTGGGGTGGATAAGTGTTTGTAAAAGAGGTGTGTCTTCTTGAAAGATGTGATGGTCTCATCGGTCTCATTTCTACATTGAGGAACAGAGAGAGTGAAGGTTTTGGAGTTTGACTTTTTTGCCTTGTTGTGAAGGAACAAGACGCCGCTCATTCAAAGGAAGTACTGTATAACATTTTGGAGCGTATTGAGGTAGGGAGGTGCTGAAAGCCAGCGTTAAAGCCTTGAATTTGATTCTGGCTGCAACTGGGAGCCAGTGGAGTGAGATCAGGAGGGGAGTGAAATCACAACAGCATTTTCAACAAAAAACAGGAAACTTTTGATGCGTTTTGGCTTTTAATTTACACTACAATGGCGTCTTGGGGGCCTGAAAACGCAAACCTTTGAAAACGGGTTTCAACGTGCACTTTTCGTCTCAAAATGCAAATTTATGAAAAACGGTGACGTCATGTGCATGCGTATTACGTGTTCAGTCCATATGCGCTTAGTGTTTCTTTATAAAGTGACATCGACAGCTACTGGCCTGGCATGAATAATACAGCTTTTTGCCGTTTTCATGGATAGTTTTGACAACGTTATCGTCTGTACACGAAAAACACAAAAGAAAAAAGTACATCGTTGTTGTGTAAATGTACCTTTAAGGGGTGGTTACACTACACATTTCGTTCCACTGATTTCCATTCATATGCATGCAAATGCGTCAGACCACAAACACATGCGAATGCGAAAAGCTTTGCATTTCACTGCAGTCCAAAGTTCAAGTTTGGTGAACTCTGAGCAGCGAATTCGCATCACGTGGAGACGAGTGACCTGTAGAAGATCAAAAGTCTCGGCGTGACCCCTTGGCTGAATTATTAGAATTATATTTTTTAGAGATATGTATGTTCATCCATATTGCTTTCTGTTTATGTTGTTTATATGTTTGTTTATTTGTTTGCTCATTAGTTTCCTCTCGTATTATGCATTCTTTTCTTGTTTGTCGGCAACAAGCTTATTTGTTTGATACTTGCTTTTTCAACATTTATATTAGTTTTTTGCTTTTGTTTTCTTTATCTACTTATCTATATTGCATTGTTTGCTTAACAAATAATAATAATAATAATATTTTTGCAGTTAAGTCGAGTAGATTGTATATTTTTTACATTTTGAGTGTATTACTATTTGTTATATGTTGAATTCATGTTTATAAAAAACGACGCTTCAGAGCGTGACGTCATGTGTCCTAAGAAATTTTGCATGCTCAAAGTCTAGTGTGACCGCAGCTGGTTGAAGACTAGACGTCCACTAGTCCAGTCTTGAGATGACAAGAGCTTGGACAAGAGTTGAATCACATATTCTGCTGTTGTAAAGAGCAAACCTGCACGACCGGGCTGCTGTTAAAATGCAGGTGGAAAAACTCAGATGGTCATCCAACACAACCATCAATATAAATAGCTTTTTATTAGATTGAGGTTTTATTGACCTTGAACGAATGAATGTCCTATTATTGCCCATTATAAATAGATCTTTTACCTGCATGGATAAGCTCCTGCTACAACAAGATCAATCTTTCAGTTCTACCAGTTAAGAGTGTAACAAATAATGAAGGGATCATTAGTACAAGCTTATTGCGCATCTTATACATTCTGGTTTATTAATTCCATTATATAGTACAATTAATCTAATCACACAAAAAAACACATTAAGACTCTGTATAAGTATGTCTTGTGTATGCACGAGTAGATCAAGAGGAGCTCTCTTTTCTTTTCAGGGGAGAAGATGGGTCTTTCAATCAACGTACTGCTGACTTTAACTGTCTTCCTGCTTCTGCTGGCCAACAAGGTTCCAGAAACATCTCTGGGTGTTCCCATTATCGTCAACTACCTGATGTTCACCATGATCCTGGTCACCTGCTCCGTCATCCTCAGTGTTGTGGTGCTCAACCTTCACCATCGTTCCCCCAACACACACCAAATGCCTCTCTGGGTGCGCAAGGTCAGTACAGGAGAAGTGTCAGAGAAGGTCTCAGGCCCTGTTTACTCCTGGTATTAAGATGCGTTTTGATCGATCGGATCACAAGTGGACGATGATAAATACAGGTGTAAACGGGGTCTAAAACGTTTCGGCAACTTCCAGAGGTAGATGAAAACACATTAGACCGGATTGCTTTCGTAGTGTAAACACTCTTGTGATCGAAGCGGCGAGACAGATGCATTTAAACTTTGTCGGCTGAAGACCCAAGTTTGGTTTGAAGATCAAAAACGTACCAAACACAATGTTCTCTCTCCATTCCTGATTTCTAACACACACTCACACACTCGTTCGGCTGATCTTACGGCTGTCAGAGCAGAAACTTAAGCGGATGCTCTCCGTGTGTTTTTCCTTCGTGTCCAGTCGTGTTCATATGTAAATTACACAAGCTTATTTTGTCCTTTAGATCAAAAGATCTGAAAAGGTATTTGAACTCCGCTTTCGACAAACTAGAATTTTGATCAATGAAGTTATAGTTAAACTTTTGTCCCTCTAGCTGTTAAAAACCAAAACTGCATGCATTTTGCATGCTTGTTTTGGTTCCCTTTCGTTGTCACTCCGAGTTACGTCGGATGACGACGAATGGGGTTTCGATTAGAACACCTATCGACTTCCAGTATACAAAAAACGAGCCAATGGCAAAGAAATGCCATGGGTCTGCGGAATTTGCATGACGTAACTCCGCCCCACCTCGTGGGTATAAAAGGTGGACGCCGGCAACATGCAGTTATGTTTTCGCTTCGGAGCCAAGAGTATCTCTTCACTCCACAGCCATTTATGACTCCGCTCTACGAGACGAGCCATTCTCTCCGGTGTTGGTGTGACGGCGATCTGCAGCGAGTTCACATTGCCTGCTGATCTGTGCAGTGATCTGCCAGTGAGTGTGTTCTCCCCGCTCGCTTCAACATCGCGGAGTTTTTTTTTTCTTCTCTCACAAAAGAGCTCGCACGCGGCGCGTCTTTTTAAAGACGGCTCGCCAGTGCATTTCAAAAAAAAAAAAGTGGTTGCGGCAGATTGGTATCGGACTCTGATGCGCACGAGCGCTGTCTAGTGTGTTTGGGCTTTGATCATGCTTGTACAGTGCTCGTGGGTGATTCATGTTCTCTCTGTGGGAACATGATCATCGCGTCATTTAGGTCGAGACTCGGTGAACTCGCAAGAGTGAGAGTCCCCTCATCCACCCCCCGATTTTCGGCTGGTGGCCAGGGTGACCTGAGGGTGTTGGTCTGGAACAAGGCGCCGACTCTGTGTCCGTGACCCCAGCCCCCCTCTTCAATGACGGTGCCCGCTAGCGATCAAGTGATTCCACGAGTCTATCTTCGGGTGGCCCGTGTGTTTTCATTTGAAAGCTACAGATGATGGTGCTATGTCTGTAGCAGCATCACTAGGTGGGCTTTATTCTTCTGGAAGTGACGACTCGTCACAGCTGCCACCTTCTGGTGTGCTATGCTGTCCCTGAGTCTGATCCGGAGATGACGGCCATGCTTTCCTGGGACGATTGGTTTTTGGGTAAGGCCGCCGACCCGCGTCCACGGCAAACCCCAATATTTTTCTTCCCGGACGTGCATGATGAGATCTCGACGTCCTGAAAGACCCTCGTGTCTTCTCAGGACCGCTTGTTGGTCTCATCCGCCTTTCCCCCCTTAACGGGGCCGCTGCCCATGGGTACACTGGGGTCCCCCCGGTTGAACGCTCTGTTGCGATGCTACTGTGTCCTCGGAGTGCTTCCCGGCGCAATCCTAAGCACCCGTCCGAAGCCTGTAGTTCTTTTCGTCTACACTAATCTGTGGCGAAATCCTATAGTGCCACAGGACAGGCAGCCGCCTCACTGCATCCCATGACCGTTCTGTGGTCTACCTGGCTCAGATGCTCATGGTTATGCATGAGGGCGGGACTGACTCGAGGCTCTTTAATGAGCTACCAAAAAGCGCGCCGCCACTGACCTTGCTCTCCGAGCGACGAAGGTGGCTGTGCGCTCTCCGAGTCAGGTGATGTTTACCACTCTGGGGCTGACCGGTCTGATGTGCAGGATGTCGGCGGACTCGTCTGCTCGACACCCCCATATCCCAGGTCGGCCTCTTCGGCGGTGCGGTTGAGTACTTCTGCCCAACAGTTCTCAACCGCCCGGGAACAGATTGAGGTTATTCTGCCGACGGCCCCGCCGTCCGCTCAGGTCCCTCAGTCTGCCAACCGCCGAAGGCGCCCTCCCACGGTTCCAACCCCGCCCGTTCACCCGGGCTGGCTTTGGAAGACCGTGGGGGGATGCCTCAGCCCTCTCCAGCCCCGCCCCCCGCTAAACGCCGGGTTAAGCGGCGCTTTTGAGATGGGCTGCTCAGAGATGGGACTCAGTTCTTTCCAGGAGTTGGTAGCAGGGCCACTCCTTTCCCCGGTGGAGGGCTGGGGAAAAATCCTTATTCAGAAAGAACTGACTCTCTCGTCTCTAAGCATACAGAGTTCCGGACGACACGGTGCGCCGCCTCCGAGCCGTGCACCCCTCGTCCCCCTCTGTCTCAGAGCCGGATGACAGTGCGTGCCGTCCCTGGACCGTACCGCTCTCATCCCCCTCTGTCGCCAGACCCCTGGCAGAGCAGGCCCCCGCGGAACGCTGGTCCTTCCCTGGCCTCCTCTGTCAGGGTGCGGTTATGACCGTGCCCCCACTCTGGGCCGCTATGCCGTCCACGCTAGGCCGGTCATTCCGCTTCGCTGCACCACCGAGGGGATGTCGGGGGTTCGTTGACTCCGCTGGCACAGTTCTTGGGAGCCTGCCTAGAGCTTCCCTGTCTGTTTCGCTGGGTCGCGCGAACCATCGGATCGGATCGGATCGGATCGGATCGGATCGGATCGGATCGGATCGGCTCGGCTATGCTTTGCGATTCGGTTCGCACGGTCTCCTCCCTGCTACAGGGGAGTCCGCTCCACTCTGGTCGGTGGCAATGCCCCTATCATGAGAGCAGAGATTGCCACCCTGCTGGCGAAGGGTGCAATCGAGACTGTCCCTCCAGCCGAGATGAGGTTCGGCTTCTACAGCCCTTACTTCATTGTCCCCAAGAAAACCGGTGGGTTACGACCGATTCTGGACTTGCGCGTGCTGAAGCGCTCCCTTCACAGGAGGCCGTTCAAGATGCTCACCGCCAAACGCATTTTCGAATGAGTTCGGCCCCAGGATTGGTTTGCAGCGATCGACCTGAAGGACGCCTACTTTCATGTCTCCATTCTTCCTCGACACAGACCGTTCCTCTGGTTTGCTTTCGAGGGGCAGGCATACCAGTACGCGGTCCTCCCTTTTGGGCTAGCCCTGTCTCCTCGCGTCTTCACGAAGGTCGTCGAGGCAGCCCTTGTTCCCCTTCGGGTTCACGGCTTCGCATCCTGAACTATCTGGACGACTGGCTGATCCTAGCTCACTCTCGAGATCAGGTTTGCGAACACAGGGACCTTGTGCCTCAAGAGGGTCGGGGACCTGCACGCATTCTCCGTTGACGAAGCGTGCCTGGAATTCGGGCCGGCTTACTCTCACGTGATCCTGAGACCCCGGCTTGGATATGTGCCCAAGGTTCCTACCACTCCCTTCCGGGACCAGGTGGTGAACCTGCAAGCGCTGCCCTTGGAGGAGGCAGACCCAGCCTTGACACTGCTCTGTCCAGTACGCGCTCTCCGCGCCTATGTAGACAGGACGCAGTGTTTCAGGACCTCAGACCAGCTCTTTGTCTGTTATGGTGGGAAGCTGAAGGGAAAGGCTCTCTCCAAGCAGAGGTTTTCTCACTGGATAGTGGACACCATTGCTTTGGCATACCAGCAGCAAGGTCGACCGTGCCCCCTTGGTGTGACTAACCACTCCACCCGGAGTGTGGCATCCTCTTGGGCTCTAGCGCATGGCGCCTCGCTAACAGACATCTGCAGAGCTGCAGGCTGGGCGACACCGAACACATTCGCCAGATTCTACAATCTCCGAGTGGAGCCTGTGTCCTCTCATGTACTCGCTCTCATGTACACGACTGGATACGTGCGATATTCTCCTCAGGTGAGCTTCTCCGCAAGCCCTGAGTTCCTCCAGCACCCCTGATGCTAGCGCCAGTGTCTATTGCCTGGGCGTCGGCTAGGTGCCTCCCGTGTGCATGGTCCCTCCCATGAGCTACCCCCACACGTGTATTTCCACTGTAAGCCTCTCTGAGCATGTGTCTTTCCCTTGGCAAGCCACCTTGCCACCCCTGAGGTTGCAATATTCCACCTGCGGCTGGACACCTCAGTATTCTCCATATGTTTCCTTGGGGTCATATGTGTATTCTCAAATGCCCCCCAATGGCATGGCATGGCATTTCTTTGCCATTGGCTCGTTTTTTGTATACTCGAAGTCGATAGGTGTTCAAAGCGAAACCCCATTCGTCGTTATCCGACGTAACGTCTCCGTTCCCTACTCAGGGAACGAGGGTTACATACGTAACCGAGACGTTGTGCTTCGTCTCTGTGTGACTGTGCGGGTGAATATGATTCTACTGCTCATAAAACATTCACTATAGGCTTAAGAGATATAACCAGTTTAGATGGAAAGGATCTCAAGCTGACTATCTGAAGACGCTACTGTATCTTTACCCATTAATACACACGGTACTTCCTTGAAAATAAATTCCAGCACAGCGATACAACAACCATAATGAAATGAGCCTTGACAATAGATAATGCTTTTAATGCTTTATAATTAACTCTGTTAGTGATCTACATATGGCTATATATGTTCAATAAAATACTTTATTCAACTGTTGAGTAATAAAACAACATCATCTCTGCGTCACTTTTACAAAATTTTAAATCCTTCAGTTCTCGCCGTCTCTGAAAAGGCAATGTTGATTCTTGTTTTATTACGAGCTCTGTCTCGTTCTCGTTCCTCCAGCAGACTTTCCTCTGTTCAGCGTTTCTTTAAACGGGTGATTCTCCGGAGGTTGGAGATTTAACTGCTCAATGTCGACCTTTCTCACTTGTAAAACCAACCTCTGCCACTCTCACACCAGACACGCGGCAAAGTAGCCGGAGAACGAGACACACGCGCGAGTGACGTATATACACAATTCCCCGCATAAACCATACAGACATGTCTCAAATATAAACACTTTTTGGGAGAAGGATTGATGATGTATTGACTCATTACTTACATTTTGTTAATTTTGAACAAAAAACAAAAAAACAGATCCATTTTGTAAAGTCTTTCTTGGACTAGAAATGTTTTTTTTTTGTTTTTTTTGGTTGAGAATAAGTAACCATTAGCAAACCACAAAATCAGCCTGCTTTTGTAATGAGATGCACATCCTTTTGTGAAACTTTTGTGGAGTCAGCTGCTTTAAACAAATTGATGGCTACATTGTTAAAACGACAGATGCAGAAAATGTTTCCATTTACCATTTTCTTTTATTCCCGGACACTCCAAAACAACCCTGTCTGCCAATTACAAGCTTATGAAAAAAAGGATAAAAATGTTAAATAGACAAAAATAGGCTAAAAGACTAAAAATAGGAAATTCAGTTTAGCAAACAGACTGTGCAGCAAAATACAAGCATCTTTTCAAAAAGCAGCCTATTATGTTAGACTATTAACCTTTTATTGATGGCTGTAAGCTCGACATTATTTAAAATTATTAGTCACAGCTTCTCCATCACACCACAGCGACCCTTTTACACCTTCTATTTACACCCGTTTCAAGCACAACCCTACATTTATTTCTAAAGATTATACATCGCAGCATTTCTTTATTCAGATTCAGTTCAGTTTTGCAGGACATTTACTCGTAACTGCAAGGCCATGTGAAAATAGACGCGTGATGTAAAGCTGAAAGATGATGTGCTGGGCGAGTGCAATCTGTCTCTTTCTTTTAGATCCTTTGTGAAGTCATGCAGAGGAAGCGAGGCCATCTCTACACAACTCAACACCCAGTTTTAAGAAGCAGCTTAGGTGTATATGACATTCTTCTTTCAGACGAATACGATCAGAGTTATATTAAAAAATGTCCCGGCTCTTCCAAGCGTTATAATGGGTGTCAATGGGTATATATTTTTTGGAAGTCCATCAAAGCCCTTTAATCCGTGATAAAAGTGCTTGAAACGGCTCTGCGGGGTTAATAAAGGTCTTCTGAAGTGATGCATTCGTGTAAGAAAAATATCCATATTTAAAACTATATGGACTAAATTAACTAGCTTCCGGCAGACTTTCATTTCATGCAGACTTTAATTTTCAAACCCTAAGTTTTCATTGCTGCCTGACATATATATATATATATATATATATATATATATATATATTATATATAATAAAAATCCAGTTGACTTGCACTGAAGGAGGAGCCTTTAAGTTTGCATTAGCAATCTCCCTCCACTCACATTTTCTTCAGAACACGTAAATGTGTTTCGGCTATTTTTGATAGGCTTTATATTTCCGAATTAGAAGAACTTGAGGTTTAATGGGCATGTTTTTACTGCATCTTATAAGACTCTAACTGTGCATTTCTTCTAGATCTTCATCCACATGTTGCCTCTGTACCTGGGGATGCTGCGACCTAAAGTAGAAACTCCTCTGTTTCTGGAGAAACCTTCCAAAAAGGAGAACACCCAAGCCATCAGCAGAGTGGCAGATGAGTACTTCATCCGCAAGCCCAATAACACCAACTTCCTCTTCCCCAAACCCCACAGGTGAGCCTCTGGTGTTATCAGAAGGCCTCAGATCATTAGGGTCATGGGTCAAACAGGTCAATGAGAATGGAAGGGAGACGATAGCTGGTTTTAGGGGTGAATGCATAGGCTGCTTTCTTGAGATAAGTGTCACCACTTGAGCACAGGTGGAGAATATATTACGTATGCAGTAATGAATCTATATAATGCTGGGCACACACCAAAAGATTTTTGACATCTTATAAGATTTTCAAAATGTGATTACAAAGAAAAGGGTTTCAAACATTCGTGCTGTTGCCACAAATCAACAAGCTGATCCTCCATCTCTGCTGTCCACATCAATTTCACTTTGTGCTGCGCCATGACTGCATTTGTTATGCTTCCCGTCTTCCATCATCTTGCTTTCTGATTGGATATTGTTTCGTTTCACGTGATGATCTCCAGAGCGTGCACGTGTTTGTCGTCGGGGTTCCCCCCACACATCAGGATTTCTGATCGTAAATATTCACGATTCGCGATCGGGGCGGCTCCGACGTTCTTCGGAGCAGGTTCGGACAGTCTTAACACACCTCACACCAACATGATAAGATAATCTGTAGAACCAACAAGGTAATCGGGACATAGCTAGGATTGTCGGAAGGGGGGAAATCGGTCCAGAATCAGCCCGATTATCTTTTGGTGTGTATCCAGCATAAGGATTCATTATGATTATTTTGGAGGCACCTTTAAAGACACATTGAAAATCTGGGACTCAAAAATTTAAACCAAACGAACAAGTATGAATGTAAAAATGAATTATTTTAGTTTCTGCACTATATCTAGGTCACTACCCAGTTACCAGGGAACGTTCTCAGAACTTTGGCTAACATTCTGGCAAGATTCTCTCAAAGTTATGAGCGAACATTATTCTAGTAACTTTCATAGAAATTTTTAATGAAAGTTATCTGATTTTTAATAAGGTTCTCAAAACATTCGCACAAAAACATCATTTATGCATCGCTCATGGAACGATTTTTTTTCCTTTAGTTGAATGTTCTTCTTATTTTTTAATTTATTTATGTTTTACTTGTTACAGTGCTTTAGAATGTTCTCTAAACATTCTTGAATGTTCCATTTTCTGTTTGCTAAATTAGTAACTGGAATGTTCCCTTAACATTCGCATGACCAAGAAAAGACTGGATGTTCAGAGAACATTGAAAAATAATGTTTTTATAACTTAATGTGAACGTCAGCAAAACATTCTTAGAACATATCTTTGTTAGCTGGGGAATCACATAACTAAATTTCTAACATTGATCATGTGACTCTTTTATACAGACAGTCAGATGTTCTTGTTTCCTTGGAGTTCATGCAAAAAAAGTGTGTGTGTGTGTGTGTCTGTCTGAGAGAGAGAGCATGGCTGAATGCCTTAGGGTTTGATTAATCCTTTACTCTCTCTCTCTCACACACTTTAAATCATCTCAACCGGGGAATTACTCTGTGTGTATCTGGGGTAAATGTGTATGTGGGGGGGTGTGAAAAAATGGAAGAAATCATCACTAAAATAATAACGATCAGCACAAATGGGCTCTGACACATTAGACCTGGCCTGCGTCGGGCTCAAGAGAGGAGGGAGGAGAAATCGAGAGAGGAAAGGAAGATGACGAAGAGAAATTCGATGAGGCAGTGGTATCTTGCTTTTTAATTGGTTTTATAGCGTGTTTGGCACCAATGCCACCATGGTTTAGTCAAATTAGTCTTTCTTGATTCAGTCTTAAAAAGTATTAAAAGTTGATAAATCCATTTTTAGAAAATTAAGACCCTTAAAAGGTATTAAAAAGTCTTAATCCTGATTTTATGAAGTATTAAATTTTGTTCAAGCTTTGTCTAAAGTGTTTGACTCCAAAAAGTATGCATGAATATATTTATTTTCCTCACCATTAGCTACTATTAAAAACAACGGCGTGGTCGGTCAGTGAAATCGGCTCGGGGCGCGCTCACCACGTACGGGTGACGTCACTTTTGGCCGCAGAGAGCAGCAGCAGCTGTCCATCGCCAGTTTTTGTGCTCCATCAGCGACATTACTACCCAACACGACAGCTGAACTTGTCAGAACAGCTACGACAGCGTCCTCTGCCCCATCGCCTGCCGACCGTGTGGTTGTGCTCTATAGATTTATTTGCAAACAACTGTTTATTAAGTTAAAGGTTTGTTGCTGATTAGAACTTGAAGTGGCGATGAGGTCTTGAAATATTTTGAGAAGGTCTTCAAAAAGTCTTAAAAAGGTATTGAAATGAACTTCAGGATTCCTGCATATACCCTGTGACTAGCCATCTGTGTCTGTCGATGTGCAGAGTGAGGAGGCAGGATGAAAGAAGAACAAATCTCAAACACTGGCAGAGGATGCCTTTGACCTTTTCTTTCATTAACTGAATCCACTGCTAGTCGTGTGCAGCCACTAGCCAGACTTTGATTATTGCCATCCAACTTAATCTGGTCAAGATATGTCAGACGTTTTCTGCAACCATGGAACCAGTTTGCTTTGGTCTGTCTGACTTTTTAATGTTTTTCCATTGCTCACCAAGGCTGAATTTATTTGATCAAAAATACAGTAAAATCAGTAATATTGGGAAATATTATTGAAACTTCAAAATAACTGTTTTCTATTTTAAAATATTTTAAATTGTAATTTATTCCTGTGATCAAAGCTGTATTTTCAGCATCATTACTCCAGTCTTCAGTGTCACATGATCCTTCAGAAATCATAATAATATGCTGATTTGCTGTTTAAGGAACTTTTCTTATCATTATGAATGTTGAAAACAGTTGTGCTGCTTTAATATTTAATAGAACAGAATTAATTGAAATAAATCTTTGACATATTATCTTTACTGCCACTTTTGATCGATTGAATGCATCCTTGTTGAATAAAACATGTAATTTCTTTCAAAAATAAAATGAAATGTAAAAATGGTAGTGGTGGTTTTTTACACATTTTAAATGGTAGTGTAAATCTGAACTCAATCATTCCACACTATTAGACTGGCATGATATTGCAGTCAAATGATGCTGCTGTATAGCTGTCAATACTGATGACATCAAATACATTTGTGGAAAATTCATTTTAGACTTTGATTTTCAGAACTTCTGTTTTTTCCTAAATTAAATATACTAATTATTTCACTGAAAGATTCAGTGCTATGAATCTTGCAAACTTTGAAAAATCCAGTGATTTAGTTCTTCCTTGCTCATTTTAGCATTCTGGTGATGATCTTCCCTGAATAACTGATAAAATATTGTGCTCACTGACTCCAGAAAGATGTGCATAAGCCAGTAAATCAGATTGAGGCTTGCCATTCTGGATATGCATCTGATTGTAGCTAATGCTTTTGATTTCGAGACAAAAAAAAAAGTTCTGTTTTATCAGCTTTCCTGAAGCTCAAACAGTAAAATAAAAGTAAATGTGGATAAAAGTACATGTACATGTACATGTTATGTACATACATACATGTAAATGTGATCATGTTAATGTTGTTCTAGGCCCTAAATGAAGGTACATGCTAGATGTTAAAACGCACTCCTCTGCTCTCTTCTCTCGATCTGCTGGTCTCTCCGTATGTCTCAGTCTAATGGGGTTCCTCTCGGGTCACTGAAGCTCACTGGGAACCACACACTACCTGCAGTGAGCTCCTGAATACACAAATACAAGATGAGAGCTGTGAGGAATGAAGAGTCACACTGACCCCTTGTGGTGGGATGGGGAGGTGTAGGATCTGGAAAATTGATGAGGAGCAGTGGGAGAGAAAGAAAGAGAGGGGATTCATAATGAAACAGATGTTCGTGAACAGATTCTCAAAAGAGGAACGCAGCACATCAGCGGTGATAAGCATTTCATCAGCACATTGGGAGGATTTCATGGGTGGGTGGTTACACCATCAGCATAAAACAGATTTCGAGAAAAAAAAAGAAAGATTATGTCTCTGAGTGACTGACTGAACGATTGAGAGAGTGTTTTAAATGAAAGAATAAGTATGACAGTAAGTGAATGAGTGATTAAATGAATGAGTTAGAGGGATAGTTCACTAAAAAATGAAAATACTGTCATTAATTAATTGTCGTTCCAAACCCGTAAATTCATCGTGGAAACACAAAAGAAGAGCTTTTTGATGAAATCTGAAATCTCTCCGATCCCTCTAATAACAGCTACTAATAAAACTGACACTTTGACTCTTCAAAAATGTCATAAAGAGTGTAAAACAGATCCATATGAATTGAGCAGTTTAGTCCATATTTTCTGAAGAGACACGATCACTTCTATCGCTTTTTTATTTGTTAGTCAGTCAGTCAGTCCTCATTGGAACGGGTCACCTTGACACCGGAGTTTTGAGAAACTGCCTCTTTTCTGCTCTGGGATTATGTGCACACACACACACACACTAACACACACAGCAGGAATGGTGCACAGCCCAATGCATTCTAGGGTTTAAATGCTTACACTCTTTTCTCAAGGACAAAGTAATCTGATCCACCATGGATTTAGACTTGCTATCTGAGGTTTCAGCCTGTGTTCATAACTTCCTGATACAATCTGAGAAATTTACTGATGTCAACTCTTCAACTTCAGAAAAAGATATTTAAAGGAATAGTCAAAATCATTTGGTCATTCCAAACCTGTTACTTAAATGTTAGTAACCAAACAGTTTCAGTTCCCATTGACTTCCATTATATGGATAACAAAATATAGTCTATTGGGCTATCCCTTTATGTTTAAGCATGATTTACCACAAACAATAAAGTTATATTTTATATTACATTATGCTTTTATCCAAAAGCTATTTGCATTGCATTCAAAGTATATATTTTAACAGTTCATGCATTTACTGGGACTGAAACCCATGACTTTGGTGCTACTAGTGGCATGTGAATATGGTTCATATGTAACTGAACTATCACTTCCCTGAAGTAGAAGTATGTATTTACAGTAAGTATGTTCAACAGGACCTTGTGCTTGCAATGTATTGGTTGTAACTTATTTGAAAAAGTAACTTTGAAGTCAATTTAAAAGTAATGCATTACTTTGCTAGTTCCTTGAAAAAAACTTGTAAACTTGTGTTATTGTAATGCCAATCCCCAACACTGGTTGCGGTGTACAGTGATATTGCTCCTGTGTTGCAGGTTCCAGCCGGATGGTCAATGCACTGACCTGAGGAAGTTCATCGACGGGCCGAGTCATTTCCTCAGTCTTCCTCCAGAGCTCAAGGCAGCCGTGGAGGCCATCACTTACATCGCAGAGCAACTGCAGGCCGAGAAAGACTACGAGGCTGTAAGTACAATCATAACCAGAATCATAGGCTATCTTTCCTGCTTCAGAGCTCTCTAATTCTTTACGTTTTCCATCTCTACTTTCCTCTTTCTGTCTGTCTCTCAGTTAAAGGAGGACTGGCAGTATGTTGCCATGGTGGTTGATCGACTCTTTCTCTGGATCTTTGTGGTTTTTACCACCGTTGGGACGCTGGGCATTTTCACTTATGCCAGCTTCAATGCCACTCCCACTGACCCCTTCCCCTAAATCTGACCACCTCAGAAGCGTGATTTTTTTTTTTTTTTTTTTTCCAAACCACTTCAGCGGAAATCCCACCCTGCAGCCGATTCTAAAGTTTTCATTGGTCATGTCAATCACTGTACTGATTGCCTACACCAAACACTGATCCCTAAACCTACCCGTCACTGTAACCTAAACCAATGAAATCGGCTGCAGGGCGGGATTTCCGCTGAAGTGGTTTGGGGAAAAAATCACGCACCTCAGAAACATTGGCATATGATGCGCTGTTCAGTGCACATGTATGGGCCTGTTACAAAAAGAGCACAGCAATTCATTCACATAATATTTCCATTAAGACAATCGATGGATGCATAAAAAAAACGCTTTATTATTGCTGAGTTCAGTAGGATTATACACTTAGGTCTGTGAATAGAATAAACTAATCTATAGATTACTGGAAATAATTATTTTAAAGAAATGCAGGGATGCTTAAAATGAATCAAACGTGACTGTTAAGACATTATAATGTTGCAATGGATTTCTGTCAAAGAAATGCTTTTTTTGAACTTTCTATTTATCAAAGAATCCTGAAAAAACGTATCTCGGTTTCCACGAATATGAAGCAGCACAACTGTTTTCATCATTGATAATCAGTAATGTTTCTTGAGCATCAAATCATCATATTATTATGATTTCTGAAGGATCATGAGACTGGAGTAATGATGTTGAAAATTCAGCTTTGATCACAGGATACATTACGTTTTAAAATATATCCAAATAGAAAACATTAAGGGTAATACTATTTCTGAAATATTACTATTTCTCAAACTTTACTGTATGTTTGATCAATAAATGACTTCTTTCAACTTTTGAACGGTACTCTCTCAGAAAAAAAGGTATTAAAGCTGTCACTGGGCCGGCACGGCACCCTTTCAACTGGTACTAATATGCACAATTTAGATACTAATATGTATACTTTATATGAACTTTAGTATATTTTTAGGACAATAATATGCACCTTTAAGGGTTAAATATGGTACAAAGGGTTACATTTAGAAAGGGTGCCGTCCCAGTGACGGCTTTTGTACCTTTTATTTTCTTTCTGAGAATGTAGTCTACATGCAATTATGCATGGTGTGCAAGCAATTGTTTTGATACCCAGTGTGATATGTGCTGTATAAGTGTGTGTGAAGCCTATTCT
Source organism: Meda fulgida (assembly GCA_030578275.1). Taxonomy (NCBI): domain Eukaryota; kingdom Metazoa; phylum Chordata; class Actinopteri; order Cypriniformes; family Leuciscidae; genus Meda; species Meda fulgida. The sequence continues at coordinate 47,934,415 of CM060622.1, forward strand.
AGTCATGTTGTTTTTAAAGAAGGTTTTTATGTGATGAATAAAGAGCAAAGGTGTTCAGGAAATCTGCTTTTTTCTTCTTCTTGTGTGTGTGTGTGTGTGTGTGTGTGTGTGTGTGTGTGTGTGTGTGTGTGTGTGTGTGTGTGTGTGTGTGTGTGTGTGTGTGTGTGTGTGTGTGTGTGTGTGTGTGTGTCTCAGGTTAACCCTATACGTTATGGAGACAAAATGTCTCCACAAAGATGGCAATATCTGAAATCATTTTTTACATTGTTTTTTTAAAATGTAAAAATGAGATGGTTTTCTGTGATAGGTAGGTTTAAGGGTAGGGTTAGTGTAAAGGGATATAATGTACAGTTTAAAAATCATTATGTCCATGGAAAGTCCCCATAAAACTTACAGGAGAGTTTGGCTGTACTTATAAAATGTCATTAACCTGATATAAAATCAACTGAAGTCTATACAATGTCCTCACTATATCTATTTATCTATCTCAACATATTGATTGCAAATATCAATAACATGTTCTTGAATGAGAGGCTGGGTGAAATCAGATACATAGAGGGATCACACACGAGGGACCATTATATCAGATAACTTCACTGGATGCTTCTGTAATGGCCTCGTAACTGCAGTAGACAGACACTACAGAGAGAAGAATTGAGGAGATGCTGGGAAAGGTTTGGGTTTTTTCATAAATTGGTCAGAAAATGTGGTCTTTTCTTCAACTTAGAGAGGCATTAAACTGTTCGAAGTGTAACCAGTGGTCCGAGACACTGGTCTTTTAAAAAAAAAGACATGCATGGCCTTTAATAAAACACAACATTTTGCTATTCACGACTGCCTGATGCGAACTGTGCCTTAAACAAAGAGATCTCACAAGAGATTCAGAATTACTTGTATAAGGCTGAAAAGATTTACAAAACTATCTCTGAAAGACTTAAAGTTCCTCGACCCACATTAAAACGAATTATGTATAAATGACACAATGAACGAGCTGAATAAACTCCGCTAGCCAGATCTTTCACTGCCCACTCTAACTCTGTGTTTAAGGGTGTTTTGAATGCAATATTTTCAGAGGAGATTGTTTGTGCGGCTTGTGTTACACTTGTTTAATTTACAGCCCGTTCGTGCTTTCCTGTCAACATCTTGGCTAACAGTTGTCTAAAGCATGTTGTGGTCTAAATCAAAAAAACAGCCGCTCCTGCAATGATTGTTATTACTAAAATTACACTACTCAGTACAGTTACTTATGTACCTTTGCATGTTGTTGAAGACTTTTTTAAGCTGGAAAATTGTGCAGTTGTCGTTGTGCTAATTTCTGAGCTAGAGTGTGTGTGTGTGTGTGTGTGTGTGTGTGTGTGTGTGTGTGTGTGTGTGTGTGTGTGTGTGTGTGTGTGTGTGTGTGTGTGTGTGTGTGTGTGTGTGTGTGTGTGTGTGTGTGTGTGTGTGTGTGTGGTTCTTGTATCTGTATTTGTTTCTGAACTCCCTGAAACGCCTCCATTGTAGTCTTGAGTTTCTTCCAGGAACGAACACGTCACAATATTCCTCATTTCAATAATTCATACACAGAATAAAGGGATGAGGCCTGGTTGAGTTATTTAGTAGTGTGTTGAAACTCGCGGTTATAGTAAGGGGCGGGACATTTCCCAAACCTGCTCAAATCGCTTAACCAATCACAACACACTGGTCCAGCCGACCAATCAGAGCACACTGCGCTTTTCAGAAGGAGGGGCTTCATAGAGAGGAACTGAACAGAGCGTTCACAACAATGGAGAATATGTGAAAAACAAGGTATTTTTTAACATTTCGGCATGAAACCTCTTCTAATACAGCCCAAAAACAAAATCAAGACTTTGCAAAAGGGCATAAAATGGCATCTTTTACACTTTAATTAATTTGTAAAAATGGCAAAAGGTACTTACTGGAGTTAGTGTATAATTACACATTGAGCTATATTAAGAGCAAGTGTGAAAGGGAAGTCCCCCAAAAAAGTGTAGAATGTGTGTGTGTGTGTGTGTGTGTGTGTGTGTGTGTGTGTGTGTGTGTGTGTGTGTGTGTGTGTGTGTGTGTGTGTGTGTGTGTGTGTGTGTGTGTGTGTGTGTGTGTGTGTGTGTGTGTGTGTGTGTGTGTGTGTGTGTGTGTGTGTGTGTGTGTGTGTGTGTGTGTGTACCTACTTAACTATATTTTGGGGACAAATTTGTACCCAGAAGTGACCAAAACCTGACAAAATCTCCAAAAAACTCCCTTTAGGGACGTCCTCTTTTGTAAATCAGGTTTAAAAATAAAGTAATAAAAGGTTTTTTAAATATGTAAAAATGCAGAGGTCTGGGTTAGTGTAAGGGGACAGAATATACAGTTTGTATAGTATAAAAACCATTACATCTATGGAATGTCCCCATTTAGATAGCTAAGTAAACGTGTGTGTGTGTGTGTGTGTGTGTGTGTGTGCGTGTGCGTGTGTGTGTGCGTGTGCGTGTGCGTGTGCGTGTGCGTGTGCGTGTGCGTGTGCGTGTGCGTGTGCGTGTGCGTGTGTGTGTGCGTGTGTGTGTGTGAGTGTAAGTGTGAGAGTATGTTAAATTATGTCCTATCTCACCCTCCGGAAAGGAACAGTTGTGCCCACCTCTTCCCTTTGTTCTCCCACAAAAATATCCCCTCTGCCACACACACACACACACACACACACACACACATCATCATCCTCAACAGGTGCCTGCCAGGGCTGCCACAGATTCCAAACACATTCTTTTCTCCCTCCCATAATTCTTTGGCCTCCCAACCAATCACGGATACTGCATTTCACAAGTCAGGTTTCAGGGAGGAGAAGAATCATCAGGTGACCATGTCAGGGGTTTGTTGGAAAGGTTCGGCCCTGCAACCATATCGAAATGAACAGAATCACATCGGGCTGTCGGTTAGTGAGAGTACAGAGACTGTGGAGCGGGGTGTGTGAGTTTGTGCGAGTGTGTTAAGGTGTGTGTGTACGTGGTGCCAGTGGTGAAGGGACCAAACTCTGGATATACAGCTTGTGCTGAACATGAAGACTCTGCTTTGGGTCCTGTGGAGCTGCTGGCTTCTAACTCTCACAGGTAATGCAGATCAGGTAGTTGTGTGTTATGCTAAAAGAGCATTTGTGTTTACACTATTACACTACCCTTTAAAGGTTTGGAGTCCATGAGATTATTTTCTGCAAAAATGAGAAAAGAAGTCTCTTTTCCTCACCAGGGCTGCATTTATTAAATACAGTAAAAACTGTAATATTTTTAAATTATATTACAGTTTAAAATAACTGTCTTCTATTTGAATATATTTTAAAATTCAATTTCTTCCCGTGATCAAGGCTGAATTTCCAGCATCATTCAGCATCACAGTCTTCAGTGTCACATGATCCTTCAGAAAAGAATATGCTGATTTGCTGCTTGAGAAACGTTTATGATTATTATCAATGTTGATCTTTTTTTTAGGATTCTTTGATGGATTAAAAGGTCAAAAGAACAGCATTGATTTGAAATAGAAATGTAAAAGGCAATGTAAAAGTATTTGCTTTCTCTTTTCATCAACTGAACACATTCTTGCTGAATAAATTCCTTTCAAAAACATTTACTGACTTATTAAACAGTATAAAAATACAGAGTGTGTGTGTGTGTGTGTGTGTGTGTGTGTTTATAACAGTGTGTATTCCTCTCAATATTTTGTTATTAAAAATATGTATGATAATACATTTTGTGTATTCACTACGTATGTGTGGACAACTGACATTTTTTATTTAATATATTTGTTGTTGTTATATTGTTATATTATATAACGATAGATTGATTGATTGATTGATTGATTGATTGATTGATTTAATATTATTATAATAATCTCGTATTTTGGCAGCCGGTATATTTGGCTGCTGTCACTTTAAGACCTGACGCACAGATCCATTATACTGTTATACGTGTGTTTTCTTTCTCATTCATGTATGTATATACATTTATTAAAATGTATTATTAAATATAAAAAAATTATCAATTATTTTTGCATTGCAGTAGGTGGTGTATCTGAATAGACGTCATTGAGGACAGTAACACAGCAGGTGTATGTCACCATTGTGTGTTAGTTATGTGCTTTAATGAACTGTAACTGTGCTTCGGCACATTTGACCTTGTAATAAGAAGACAAAGAAAGCAGCGCTGAGGCCAGTGACTCTCTGCATGCGTCGGCCCACTCTTAGAAAACACTTTTATGACTGAAGAGAGCTCAGTGCTGCGGTTATTTTGATTAAGAAACACGGAGAGTTAATTACATGCTAAAATAAAACGTGTGTGTGTGTGTGTGTCCAGGGGCGTCCGAGGCTGAACGGATGCTACTGGAGGATTTGTTTCAGGATTACAACCTGAAGGTGCGACCGGCACGGACCTGGAATGAGCGAGTGATGGTCCGAGTGGGAATGACTTTAGTACAGCTCATCAGCTTGGTAGGTCACACACACACACACACACACACACACACACACACACACACACACACACACACACATCTGATCCTCTCTTTAATAAAAAAAATGTTCCCAAAGCATTTCTCCCTCTCCATGTCATTGCTCACACAGTTTGTGTTCGGTGATTTTGGAGATGACCTCTGACCCACTGGTTTAGAAACATTCCCCTGACATTAGAGGAACATTATCACTCCAGCTTTCCAGTCATGCAGCATCAGCTTTCATACGGAGGACTGACAGCAGGACACACACTAAAGTCACTATCTCTCCTCTCTCGCAGAACGAGAAGAATGAAGAGATGACAACAAACGTGTTCATGAATATGGTGAGAGGCAGAGTGTTTATCTCATCCCTTCTGACCGCTGGTTATTTTACGCCTAAATTGCCTTGTCACTTTTTATATCTGCAAGTAATTCCTGGATTTTCTTTTCTTTTTTTAAAAACTGTCTCATGTGCTTTCTTCTGATGTAGAGCAAATAAGTGTGCTTGTGGTGCTCATTAGAGTGTGTGTGTGTGTGTGTGTGTGTGTGTGTGTGTGTGTGTGTGTGTGTGTGTGTGTGTGTGTGTGTGTGTGTGTGTGTGTGTGTGTGTGTTTGTAAGGTTTGGGGACAAATTTGTTCCCAAATGATCTGTCAAAATGTAAGGGACAAGAGAATATCCTCGTATATAAATGAGATATCCTCATTGGACATACCATTAATTTTAATATACACTACTGTTCAAAAGTTTGGAGTCAATAAGATTTGAGAAAAACTAAACGAAATGAATATTCAGCAAGGATGCATTAAGTCAAAAGTTTCAGTAACTTTTACATTGTTTTTTAAATATATATATTGAACTTTCAGTGTTTATGGTTGGATCACGGTTTTCACAACAACTGTTTTCAACATTGATAGTAATCATAAATGTTTCTTAAGCAGCAAATCATCATATTAGAACATATAGTGACACTGAAGACTGGAGAAATGATGCTGAAAATTCATCTTTGATCACAGGAATAACTTACATTTTATTATCTATTATCTCATAGAAAAACATCCATTTGAAATTGTAATAATATTAGCAATATTTCAGTTTTTCCTGTATTTTTGATCAAATAATTGCAGCCTTAATGAGAAAAAGAGGCATTTGAATGGTAGTGTGCATATACACTCACCTACAGGATTATTAGGAACACCTGTTCAATTTCTCATTAATGCAATTATCTAATCAACCAATCACATGGCAGTTGCTTCAATGCATTTAGGGGTGTGGTCCTGGTCAAGACAATCTCCTGAACTCCAAACTGAATGTCAGAATGGGAAAGAAAGGTGATGAGCGTTTGATTGTGATGAGGCAATTTTGAGCGTGGCATGGTTGTTGGTGCCAGACGGGCCGGTTTGAGTATTTCACAATCTGCTCAGTTACTGGGATTTTCACGCACAACCATTTCTAGGGTTTACAAAGAATGGTGTGAAAAGGGAAAAACATCCAGTATTCGGCAGTCCTGTGGGTGAAAATGCCTCGTTGATGCTAGAGGTCAGAGGAGAATGGGCCGACTGATTCAAGCTGATAGAAGAGCAACTTTGACTGAAATAACCACTCGTTACAACCGAGGTATGCAGCAAAGCATTTGTGAAGCCACAACACGCACAACCTTGAGGCGGATGGGCTACAACAGCAGAAGACCCCACCGGGTACCACTCATCTCCACTACAAATAGGAAAAAGAGGCTACAATTTGCAAGAGCTGACCAAAATTGGACAGTTGAAGACTGGAAAAATGTTGCCTGGTCTGATGAGTCTCGATTTCTGTTGAGACATTCAGATGGTAGAGTCAGAATTTGTCGTAAACAGAATGAGAACATGGATCCATCATGCCTTGTTACCACTGTGCAAGCTGGTGGTGGTGGTGTAAAGGTGTGGGGGATGTTTTCTTGGCGCACTTTAGGCCCCTTAGTGCCAATTGGGCATCGTTTAAATGCCACGGTCTACCTGAGCATTGTTTCTGACCATGTCCATCCCTTTATGGCCACCATGTACCCATCCTCTGATGGCTACTTCCAGCAGGATAATGCACCATGTCACAAAGCTCGAATCATTTCAAATTGGTTTCTTGAACATGACAATGAGTTCACTGTACTAAAATGGCCCCCACAGTCACCAGATCTCAACCCAATAGAGCATCTTTGGGATGTGGTGGAACGGGAGCTTCGTGCCCTGGATGTGGATCCCACAAATTTCCATCAACTGCAAGATGCTATCCTATCAGTATGGGCCAACATTTCTAAAGAATGCCTTCAGCACCTTGTTGAATCAATGCCATGTAGAATTAGGGCAGATCTGAAGGCGAAAGGGGGTCAAACACAGTATTAGTATGGTGTTCCTAATAATCCTTTAGGTGAGTGTATAAGCAGTTTGCATGTATGTATCTCTCTCTCTTTTCCAGGAATGGATCGACTACAGGTTATCCTGGAATCCTGAGGACTATGACAGTATTGACGTTGTGCGAATTCCTCCCATAAAAGTGTGGCGTCCAGACATCTACCTAATCAACAAGTGAGAACACCCTCATATGATGCCACACTGACAAACATCTGAAAGATTTTCTTTTTCTTTTAAAAAGCATGATTTATAACAGGACACCTGCCACGATTTCTTTCTTTGTTAATTATATGAATGGAAAACAAAATACATCTATATTCAAGATACACTGATTAGATATTTATACTTGACAAGAATACATTTTTGCAGTGCAATCTAATAATTGTTAAGGAACTTGCTAAATCTTAAGAAGCCAAAATCAAATAGGTATTTGGTTTAAGTGACACTAAAGCATCTAAACTGCTCAGGGCACATGGACTATACGATGCTGTCCCTGTGTTTGACAGTAATGATGGTCAGTTTGACGTGGCTCTGTATGTGAACGTGCTGGTGAGGAGTGATGGGACCGTGTCCTGGTATCCGCCTGCCATCTACCGCAGCTCCTGCTCCATAGAGGTACATGTAAACGTCTTAGTGCTCACACATTAGAGGATTTTTCTCCAGTGGCCTTAAAAAGTCTTAAATAAAGTTTTCCTGATAAAAGACCTTAAAGTATTCAAATGTCTTAAATTCAGATTCGATGGGTCTTCTGTGAGAGATTTTATAGTGAGAAATCAAAACAAATGAGCATAACAGCACACATAAAAAAAATCACAGAAGGTAAAAATGAGTTTTTTTATTTATAACAATGATATAGTTAAGTAGCATAACATGACGGGAGCTATTTTGCTGAATATTCTCACGATTGCAAATGTTACATTGATTTTTAGTTCAATAAACAAGTAGTTAATATTAAATTACTTCAATTACTTAGGTTAAACATTAAATATTACATATATGTAATATAATGTGTATTTCCATCACAGGTTTGATCTTAAATTTCATTCAAAGTGGCATTTAAAAGGTCTTAAAGTCTTAAATGTAACTTTTTTTTACACCGCAGAAAATGTTGATTTGATGATCATGAGAGAGAGATTGTAAGTGTGAATTACCTGCATGCGTCTGTATGTAATAGTCAAGCTTGTTAGTTTATTTACAAAAAGTTATGTAGCTTTCTAAGGAAGCTTGTTTCCACCACAGAATTTAAAAAAAAAGTGTTTACATCTCGCGGGTTTATTTCTTGCTATTGCGAAATCTCTCAATTCTGACTTTATAACATGCAATTGCAACTTTATATCACGCAATTCAGACATTTATTATGATAATTTTGAGATATATATTATAATATTCCAATTATAAGGAAAAAAAGAAAAAAAATCTCAGAATTGCGACTTTCTATCATGCAATTCTGACTTTTTATCATGCAAATTCTGACTTTACATCTACCAATTGCATGTTATATATATATATATATATATATATGGCTTTATAACTCGCAATTGTGACTTTGTGTTGCCATTGAAAGGTATAAATCCGAGTAGAAAGTCACGGGTTGCCATCTCTTTTAACTACAGTAGTTATGGTGTGAACGCAGTATAAGCTGGTTGTTTTGGTTCAGGAGGAACTGTAAAAGGCGGCTGATGTTTGTTTGTGGCGCTCAGTGACTGACGTCTGTCTACAACTCTGCATAGCCTTGTAAAACACTGATGTCTGTGAGAGCAGGTGCGCAGAGGTATGGAAATAAATATGTTGTACAACATCTTATCTATCCTCATTCCGAATGCAATGATTTGGCGAACATTTTTTGGACCTTAGACTTCCACAGAAGAGATAAGTGCAGTTTTTAATATTTAGACCACTTTTACTATTGAATGCTTTCAGGATGTGAAGAGTTTCAACCATTATAACAAAACATTCCCTACTGTAGCTTTAACTGTTATTATTGTATTGTATAATAACAGTTAAAGCAACATTAATTTCTACATAAATCTCGCTCATTAATTTCCCTGTAGTTTAACGTTGTGCTCTCCGGCCCTATAGGTTGCATACTTTCCATTCGACTGGCAGAACTGCACAATGGTGTTTCGTTCCTACACGTATGATTCCTCAGAAGTGGACCTTCAGTACGGTCTAGATGAAGACGGCAACGAGCTCCATGAGATAGTTATCGATAAGAATGCCTTCACTGGTTAGTGTACTTCCTCTTAAATGTGACAACTTCCTGTCCAACATCATTCATAAATTATGCAAGAATGTCAGTGTTCAGTAAATATGTACATTTGCCACTTTATGTTCGAATTCGAAAATCGATTGCACAATTAATCGGACCAACCAACACAAGTTTCGAAAGCGAAAATAGGGAATCGATTTTAACGGCCTATATATATATATTACAATTTGGATTTCATACATTCAAACAAAATTCTGTCATCCAGCAATCTCGAGCCCCCTTCCTCATTCATTCTCATCTTCTTCTTTTTTAACCTAAAATGTGTTTTAGGTGGACAGATCAACACAGTACAAAGAACATGTAGGATGTTGTAACATAACAATGTCTTTTCTGTTAACCAAATGCTTTTTTAATATTCGCTATTATGCAAGTGAACAAGCGCGCCGTTATTTTTTGCTTCGTGACGTGTGTGTTCTAGTGAGCCAGAAATGCGCAGATTCTGCACAATACGCTGTATTTAGTATATCACGATGACTCCCGAGTTGTAAATCCGCGCAGATATGGCTACACGAACTTCCCCTGCAAAGTGAGTAAACATAGAAACACGCCAAATTGGCTCGTGATTTGACAGCGTTTCCCGCCAAAGTTCATTTTTACCTGCATTTGGCGGGAGTTGATTTCAAACCCTGAATGTTACACTCTTGTTTGTCATTGTGCACGAAACTTCACGCCAATAAACCATCAGAAATATTGCTGACTTGTGCGCGTCTCAAGCGCCCTCTTTACGTTCCTCCCAATGCCTGTTAGTTGTCCGTGGATTTGCCTATATTTGGTGTTAAAAATGGAAACGTCTTTAGGCATGGAAAATCGATTTTACAATCGATTCAATGAACACTTATGTCTCAAATATCGAACAGGATTTTTTCACAAAAGTGACAGCCCTAGTTGCCAAGCCATGTAGAAACTTGGCACACTCTCTCCTTCCTTCTATCTCTTTTTCTCTCACTAGTCCTCTCTCTTCCCTAAGAGAACGGCGAGTGGCAGATTTGTCACAAGCCCAGCAGGAAGATCGTCCAGGAGGACCTGTATGAGGACATCACCTTCTACCTGATCATCGAGAGGAAGCCTCTGTTCTACATCATCAACATCATCGTGCCCTGCATCCTCACCAGTGTGCTGGCCATATTCGTCTTCTACCTGCCACCCGGTGCAGGTGCACATCTTTAATTACTAAATCAATACGCTGACTGATTTATGTTCAACTTTGCTGTTTTATGAAACACCCTGACTATTTAAAAAACCCTACCATTCAAAGGTTGGGACGTTTTATTTAATGTTTTCTCTTATGCTCGAAATAGCTATTTTCCTATTGTAGTAGATTTTAAAATGTAATGTATTTCTGTGATTAAAGCTGTATTTTCAGCATCATTACTCCAGTGTTCCGAGTCACATGATCCTTCAGAAATCATTCTATGATGATTTTATGCTCAAGAAATATTTCCTATTATTATTATCAATGTTAAATAGTTGTGCTGCTTGATATTTTTCTGAAAAAGGTTGTACATTTTTTGATAAATTTAAGGATTCTTTGATGAATAGATAGTTCAACTTAATGACAGTTATTTGAAGTATAATTATTTAAGAGCATTATAAATGTCTTTACTAATTATATAAGTATGGATGTCTTTAAAAAAAACTTACCCCAAGTCTTTGAATGATTTTTTTTTAAAAGCCTTTGAAACAACAAATATATATATATATATTTTTTTTTTTTCATTTTATGAATATTTTGAACTAAATTTTATTTTTATATTTGTAGTTTCCACGTTGATTTTGGTTGACTTTTTTTTTTTTTTGTAATTTCATTTATTTTTATTTTTATTTCAGTTTTAGATTTATTTTTAGCTTTTATTTATTTCCAGTTCCAGTTTTTGTTTAGTTTTTCATCTAATATTTAAATATTTTAAATTTAATAGCTTTATTTCAATTAACAGAAATGTATTTTTTTTATCATTTTAGCTAACAAAAAAAACCTTTTTGTCTTTTGTCTGCCTCATTTTTAAATTTGCCTCCATTTAATAAATAATAGTTTGTATGTTTACCTATACAGAGGTTTAATGGCCTTGAATATGTCTGTATATACAGAATGAGACGTGATTTCTGACCTCTCCCTCAGGTGAGAAGATGACTCTATCCATCTCAGTCCTCATTGCACTCACTGTTTTCATGCTGTTGTTGGCTGACAAAGTCCCAGAAACATCGCTTGGCATTCCTATCATCGTTAAATACGTGATGTTCACCATGATCCTGGTGACGTTCTCAGTCATCCTAAGCGTGGTGGTCCTGAACCTCCACCACAGGACTCCCAGCACACACCACATGCCCGTATGGGTGCGAAAGGTGACACATCTTGATTTAAAGAGCAGCTTCTTTACGTTATTCCATCCAATTACTTAAAACTGAAAGCATATCCTGTCATCTAACATTCTGCAGGTGTTCATCAACTTGCTGCCTCGTTACTTGGGTGTGCTCAGGCCCCAAACAGAGGAACCGGTGGAGGACGAGCTAAAAGAAAACGTCCCACTGGGTTGTTTGGACCAAGGCCTCAGACCTGGAGGTGAATATTTCATTCGAAAGATCAACCCAGAGCTGGTAATGCCGTGGAGAGGAAGGTAAGTGTTCAGCATCTTAGTTCAAATCAGGCTGGTATTTCAGACACAAAATTTGTGTCCTCTAGCACTTTTAAAGTCCCCCTGTAGTCAATATCTCTTAAAACTCATCTTTGACCATCAAAATTACAATTTAAACGTTTTTTCCTTGAAAAAAAATTCTTCATGCTTAAAATAGCTTGAATGTAACTCTACACCCTTGCCTCATTTAGTATATGCGGTTCTATGAATATGCAAATGAGCCCCGCCTCCACTCACTCACTCAGCTCAGAGATCCACTGGTTGACGATCACACGTTGATCTGATTGGTTACAAGGTAGTTTGTGACGTCAGAAACACCAGCGACTTCAAACCGTGTTTTTGAGACTGTCTTTGGTTCACTGCAGTTTTAAGGAGAAAATACTCAGCAATGCTGTCGACTTATGAATTTGCACATGGTTTGTCTTAAATCATATTTAAAACACCACAAAGACATCTAAATAAAATTTAAAAGCTTGATTTTCACCAAAGGGGTACTTTAAGTTTATATGTGATCTAAATAAAAGCATATGATGCATGTACTGTAGTATGTACTATGTTCTGTAGAGTTGTGTAAAGTAATGTCTGATTTGGTTGTAGTTAAAGTAGGTTTATCGATTCATTAAATCATTCACTCAACTGATTTGTTCAAATGGAATGATCTTTTCAGTAACAAAAAACAGTTCTGCCGTGTCTTGTTTTGTAATTATTTTTTTGTCTGTGAAATAGAGCAAAAAAGTGTCTAAAATGTAAGTAACTTAATATTAACTTTTTATACAAAAATACAAAAAATGTGTAGTTTGCTAGCACAGTATTTTGGGGGACGGCACTCTTTGTGTGATTGCTGAACTATATCATATGATATAAATATAGCCTTAAAGACTACTGAATACAGGGGCATTTTTACTGCATTTGTATAGAGTAAAAGGCTACATCATGCAGTGTATGCACTGTCTTGGGTGTTTTTGTTTGGTGTTTGCAAAGTGAGGGTCATACTCGATAATGTCTGATTGCACACCGTTAAACCAACAATTACGATAGTATCATAGACTATATATACCTATTGCACACCCCTACTCTTGTCAGACACAGTGTATGAACACTCACTTAGACAAAAACACACTTAGATGCCAAATCAATAACAAGAGTATAATGTGCTTGTACCATAATCTGCTGGTGTTGGCCATATCGCTCGCTTTTAAGCAACTCATAAACGCGGATCAGGGCGGACGGATGATGAAAGTCTCTGCGCTGGCTGTTCCTCCTCTCAATGCAAGGGCATTTGATCTCAGCCCAGTTAAGCCCAGTCACCCCTCCAGAGTCGCCAGAACCTAAGCTCTTGTTGAGCTGCGGCATTAGAGTGAAATACACACAAGAACAGCAGGGGAGGCCGAGGGTCGAGGATGCACATAAATGGATGAATGGGAGGATAGACAGATGGATGGTTTTCTCTGAAAACGTGTAGAGCGTGCTGAAGAGGAAGGGTCTCCATCTGTCTGTAATAGACATAACAAACGGTCTATTCCCCTCCTCATCTGTTTGAGAATGGCTCGTCTCCCTGTTATAATGTGGTGCCGCAGCGTGTGCCCTCTCTTTATCCCGTCTAACAGGTGGTCTTACGACGGCTGCATGCTGCTACAGCTTTATTAGTGCTAAGCTCAAGTCCTTCAAGAGATGCCGCCGGTCTTGAGGGCTACCGGATAAGAAAAGTGATTTCAAGGAAAGTGAATTGTGTTTTTTTATTTATTTGGGTTTATTTGTTCATAAATGACAATCGATGGCTTGGTGGTTTGTTAGAATAGGACATTATTTGGCTGAGATGCAACTATCTGGAATCTGAGGGTGCAAAAAAATCTTAACATTGAGAAAATCGCCTTTAAAGTCGTCCATTTATGTTCGCGATTGTGCTGCATCCACTCACAAAAATAAATGTTTTACATATTTACAGTAGTAAATTTACAAAATATCTTCATGGAACACGTTCTTTACTTAATATCCTAATGATTTTTGGCATAAAAGAAAAATCTGTAATTTTGACCCATACAATTTATTGTTGGCTATTGCCACAAATATACCCGTGCGACTTGTGACTGGTTTTGTGATCCAGGGTCACATACACTTTATTTAATCTCACTTTATTAACAATGTCTTTGCTGTTGACTTTCCATGATCCAATACTAAAAAGCATGAGTAAAAAAAAGTTTTTGGGGGAGTTTTCTCCTCCTGAGTGTGGTATTTTAGTATTATTTATTCACTATTATAGTAGGCCTACTTATTAATATTTTGAATTGGCATATATTTATACTTCTTCCGCTCTTCAAGTCTATGGAAGCCTGCCTTCTAACAATCAGCATCCCTAGAAACGCTTTGAACAACTTTGAAAGTCAGTGGAGAAAGGCTTAAAGTTCATCATAGCACCGTAATATACATCATATAGATTATTCACCCGCTGTATTGCTAAATCTCATCACCCGAAAAATATACCGGGATAACCTGTCTTCTCTTGAGACTCCCCTGATCATAGTTAATGATATGCTGAAGCCCGCCCACACGTTGATCTGATTGGTTACAAGGTAGTTTGTGACGTTTGAAACACCAATGATTTCAAACCGTGTTTTTGAGACTGTCTTTGGTTCACTGCCGTTTTAAAGAGAAAATACTCAGCAATGGTGTTGATTTATGAATTTACTCATGATTTGTCTTAAAGCATATTAAAAACACCACATAAACATCTAAACAACATTAAAAGCTTGATTTTCACCACCGGGGGACTTTAATAGTTTCTGGTAATCAAGGTGGTACTTATTAGCCTGGTCCTACCAGACTCTCGTACATTTCATTTGTACAGAGAGTCTGGCCACTCGCCATTAACAAGCGTTAACTTCCTTGAAGGCGGGTACTCTGTTGAAGTTTAAAACTATTGGATCTGCCCAGAGCCACTCTGGGGCTACGTTTACACGTGGCGGGCTATTTTCATGAACGGACATTTCACCCTCTCCGTTTTCTAAAATATCATCGTGCACACCTGTCAGTTTTCAGAGAAGTGTTCGACACGAACCCGTGTATATATGCCGTCAAGAGCATGCCAGGCCTGTAGGTGGCAGTGTAACGAGAAGCTCAAGCCCACGTTCAGAGCCAAGCCAATCAGAATCCAGAAAATAGCAACAACAGCTCCTCCACATAATAGAGCAGCTGTATTTGCAAATGTAAACAGACGAAAAGGGTTTGCACCAATATAAATGCGACTGCTACTCTGAATACATCCACCAAAGCCAAATGAAAATGTAAACATAGGTCGCACTTTTGACGCAGTGCAAGTTCTGTCGCATACTTCTCAGTTTACATGCAAACGTGCACGCAAAGTTTTCCAAAATCTGCACTCTGGCCAGGGTTTTTAGAAAGAATAGTTTTCAGAGGCGAATTTTCCGTTTGCATGTAAACAAAGGGCACAAACGAAGGGAAATGTCTCACTTTTTCTAAATAGCCATGTACGTGTAAACAGGGCTTGGATCTGCCATAACCAATCGCTAACGTTTGATCGTGACTAAACTAGCGCACGACCTCAACGTCATCGTTCTCAGCCACTCCCTCTGTTCACTGATTGGACCGGTAAAAATTGGCTGGAGAAAACCCACGAATGTAGTAGGAGGGCCGAGCCAGGCTAGCTACGTGTGTCCATGATGAAATATACTGCAGGAAAGAGACCTGTAACAAGGGTCGGGTCAACGTGGTTAATTCTTCTGCAAACTAGGTGTACAGCAACAGAGTAGTTATATATTCAGTAATGTTGTTGAGGTAGTTTAAAATATATATATATATATATATATATATATATATATATATATAAATATATATATTTGGTGGTGCTTTGAGCATGCGGCCAACATTATACTTTTAGCATATTAAAACACTCTTTGAGAAGTCGCATTGAGTTCCATTCCTGAGTGTTTTTGAAAGCAAATGCAGTGCAAGTCTCATCAGGATCAAATGAATTTGAAAGCAGAAAAGAGTAAGTTAGCTTGTTGCTCTGATGTACTAGTGTTCACTATGTTCATCTAACTGTCTGAAGAAACATAGAAGAGTACATAGTGCAACAGCGTGGAATTTGAATCTACCGTATATTGAATTTATGTGCATTGTTTGTTTGTGTAGCGTAAAGGTCTGTGTATGTAATGATGTCAGGATGTGTCTGTATAATTAGCTGTGTGCTTACTGCACGCTCACCACATATACAGTGTGTGGAAACAAACGCTTGTATGAGTTCCTGTCTATACCAGTGTGCATCCCATTGACCATGCATGTCATGTGCCGGACGTGTGGTGCTCTCTGTATAATCCCTGTTGGAAAAAACTCACCCTTGAAAGAATGGGAATGTGAGAGAGGAGAGGTCAGTCCCAGACACAGCACAGCTCTCATTCATTCTGCACTGTAGGACAGACTCATTCCCACTATAGCACAGAGCAACACAATACTGACCTCTGCAATGCTCTCGCTACTGTACAATGCTATACATGTGTTAGTGATGCATACTAAGCACTATCTCGTTAATTTTTTTTACTAGGCTTTAGGACAAGCCATGTGTAAATTCATGTCGACAGCATTGCTGAGTATTTTCTCTTTAAAACTGCAGTGAACCAAAGAGTCTCAAAAACACGGTTTGAAGTCGCTGGTGTTTCTGACGTCACAAACTACCTTGTAACCAATCAGATCAACGTGTGATCGTCAACCAGTGGATCTCTGAGCTGAGTGAGTGAGTGGAGGCGGGGCTCATTCGCATATTCATAGAACCGCATATAATAAATGAGGCAAGAGTGTAGAGTTACATTCAAGCTATTTTAAGGCTTAAAAATGTTGACTACAGAGGGACTTTAATCATAATTGTCATATATTTTAATAATCCACTTACAGTAATTTGTGTTGTGCTAATACGCTTATGAACTTTTGTTTAGGGTTAATTATTCTTTATTTGTGTGTGTGTGTGTTTTAGTCATAATGAGAGCACTGTGAAGTTGCAGAGGTTCTCAAACAGTGACAACTATTGTCTGATTCTGCCCCCGAATCTCAAATCTGCAATCGCCGCCATCAATTACATGTCTGAACAATTGAAGAAACAGGATGTGGATGATACTGTAAGTCTATAAACACTCTCTCTCTCTCACACACACACTCACACACACACACACCTTCCACCTCTCTTTTCCACACATACTCACAGAAACACAAAGAAAGCTTTATCTGAGGCTCCTCCTCTTGGTCTGTCCCTGATCCTCATGATTCTTCATTAACTGGCAACACATCCTGGTGTGTCAGTGAGATGAACATGTCCCGTTGTGTGTGTAGATGACCGATGACTGGCAGTACATCGCTGTGGTTTTGGATCGACTCTTTTTCTGGCTCTTTGTCATCATCACTTCACTGGGAACACTGGCCATGTTTCTGGATGCCAGTTTCAACTACACTCCTGACCAGCCTTTTCCATGAGCACATCCCTGATTACACACACAACACTGGCACTCAAGGGGGCGCCAGAGAACCCCCCCCCCCCCTCTCTCTCTCTCTCTCTCTCTCTCAATTCAACTCAATCTCAATTCTTTCTTTCCTTCCTTCCATCTGTTCTTCCTTTCATTCAGTTACTTTTCATCCATCCTTTCTTTCCCTCAATCAGTCTTTCTTTTTCTTCCATTTCTTCCCATCCATCTGTCCTTTCCTTCTGTCCGTCATTTCTTTCTTTCTTTCTTTCTTTCTTTCTTTCTTTCTTTCTTTCTTTCTTTCTTTCTTCCTTCCTTTCCTTCTGGTTCTTTCCATCCATCCTTCCTTCCCTTTTTCTTTCTTCCTTCTTTCTGTCCTTCCATTCTTCCTTCCTTTTCCTCCTTTCTTTCTTTCTTTCTTTCTTTCTTTCTTTCTTTATTTCTTTCTTTCTTTCTTTCTTTCTCCCTCCCTAAAGTAATGTTTCCATTTGTTGGTAATATATGTTTCCATGACAATATATTTTGTTATTGTCAAATTCTTTCAATTCATCCACTTCGCTTATAATCATTAATTTTGTGCTCTTTACTTATTACATACTGTATTTAGGTCATTATATTAAATATACCTTTAAGAATAACTGTTTTTTTATTCATGGAGTAGTCTGAACAACCTATTTTCTTTTCTTTTTTTTCTTGGTCCAGTGTTCATAAAACAGAGAGCATGTAAATTGGCTTTTTTATTTCATTGTTTTTTGACGTTTATTTGTTTTTTCAAGAATCCTAAAAAAAATGCATTACATTTCAACTGATAACAATCAGAAATGTTTCTTGAGCATCCGCATTTTAATATGATTTCTGAAGATCATGTGACACTGAGTAATGAAAATCCAGCTTTGATCACAGGAATAAATGACATTGTTAAATATGTTCACATATATTAAACTGCTATTTTAAATTGTATTAACATTTCACTGTTTTTACTGTATTTTTGATCAAATAAATGCAGCCTTGGTGAGCATAACATACCTCTGTCAAAAACATTCAAAATGGGCATTATACTTAAAAAGAAACATGATTTACTATTAATGCATGCATCAAGGGTTAATCAGCCTTTGTGTATTTCAGTTCCATTTATTTAAACAGCAATTATCAATTGAAAAAAGACCATTGAATTCCTAGAATTCATCAATTTGGACTCTACCTACATTCATGTAAAGGAGCATAAGAAGTGAAAGAAAGAGGTAAGAAATAATGAAATAAGGAAAGCTCATTAGTGGAGTCACTGCTCCTGAGGAGAAACCAGAGGCCTGTGTGTTTTATTGCTAACGGTTCAGTGGGCGTCTAAGGCGGCTTACACCAGTTTAATCCCGGCTTTTTTCACTGTCTATAATCTTCACACACACAAAAAGCCCTGGAGCCAGTCAGAAGAGGAGCCATGAAGGGGTTTCTGTTCTTCTTCGGGCTGATTTAGCACTGTCTGCTCCCCCTTACGGAGTGTTTTCTGTTTGCTGGAACTAGGTGGAGACAGAAGCTTCAAAAAAACGTTAAAGTTTCTTTTGTGTCAAGGCTATTTGGCCCAGTGCTCAGGAACTGGCCAATAGGGTGACAGATAAATCACGTTTCCAGGGGTGACCGGGGGAGTGTGTGATAATTTCAAGATGTTACTGAAGCAAATCGTATCTTTTCCTGTCTTCCTATCAACTCTTATTCCCCTTCTCCCACACATCTGAATTCTGATAACAAATTTCTGACTACCTTTAAATTAGGACTTAATTATTTTGTATATATACACACGTATGCATTTATATAAGTAATATTTGCATGTACATACTGTATATATATATTTATACATAATTTATATGTTATATATAAATAACACATTTTTCTTAAATATATACATCACATGTGTGTGTATTTATATATACTTAATGACTATACACAGTACACAAACTTTTATTTTGGATGCGATTAATCGTTGCACAGCCCTAGTTTAAAACGTATAGTTACCTTTAGAAACCTTCACACAACCATCAAACACAGATCTCGTATGTCAGGGTATCACAGACATTTTCTGGAGTGAAATCATTTCCTCTTCCAACAGCATTATTGCGTCCGCCCTATTTTTTCTCTGGTTAAAGGTATTTTACTCTTTACCTTGGTGAGAATATTGAAACATTGGCGCCAACTTTGTCCAGCACACAATAGTTGATGGTGTTCCAGGCCTTTCACTGGAAGTGCAGAGGTCACCTGATGAAGTGTTTCGACGTGACAAAATTGCCTCATGAAAGGGACTTGCTATGGCAGGCCATTTTAACATTTAACAGATGGATTTGTGTTGCAGATTTCTGTAATTCAGTTTTGCATAGTCAAAAAGAACATTTCAGATATCCACAAATACATTCTTCCTAGGACAAATGACGTCACTTTTGCCATTCATTTGAATGGGGTTTATCAATACAGATATCTACAATTCAGTTGCAGATATCCACTATGTGAATTACCGATATCTGCAAATGAATTGTAGATATCTGTAATTCCAGTTAGAGATCTACAATTTGATTCTGACTAGTCATAACTCCAGTTCAAGATATCTTTAATTCACCTCAATTCAAGATATCTACATGTTCCTTTTCAGATATCTTAAATTAAGTTTTGACTAGTCAAAATGGCGTTGTAGATATCTCAAACTGGAGTTAGGGATAATCATAATTGAATTGTAGAAATATAGATATCTTGAAATTAATTTTGATTTGAGATATCTGAAATTTGAGATGTCTGTAACTTTCAATTGGCCTAGTCAAATTGTGATTACAGATATCTTGAATTAGAGTTGTGACTAGGTGTAATGACGTTGCCGATATCTGTATGCGAATTAGGCCCACATCCCACTTTAGGCGGGAGCAGAGCGTGTACAAATCATCCAATCATATAGCACCTGTTCACTGTTAACTTGTGATTAGCACCATGTCGGAGCAGCCAGAAGGAGAATGAGTTTTTAATGGTCTTTTTAAAGCTGTTAGCTACCATTTCAACCTGAAATCAATACCTACAGGCTGTCGTGGCTTTTTACTGTGGGGAAGAAAAGAAATCTGAACTAAGAACTTTTTTTTTCACATCTTATTGCACTTCCAAGAATAGCATGCATGTAAGCATCTTTATTAAAGCGAATTAGTGTGAATCTCTCTCATGCATAAATCTATAGTCAGCAATAACCTACAGTCACTTTAAGCATGATCATAAACATAGAAATGCATGGCAAACATTGCATGTTGCCAATATTTTTGAGAGACCCATCAGGCTAATGCGAATGAATACAATTTGTGTCATGCTGGAAACATAGAAACATTTGCTGGTGCTTTTTTTTAAAATTGCAGCCAACGCCATCATGCTTCTTTATTCTTCCATTCATAGAAATAAGGAAATGAACCCACTTCTTCTTTGATTATGGCGGGAAGGGGAAATTACGTACTTATAGAGATCTAAAATAGAGCAACGTCATGCACAATGATTTGCACTAGTCATAATGGCGTTTGAGATATCTTTAACTTTCATTCTGCCTAAACTGAATTACTGATATCTCTGTCGTTTCGACTAGTCACAATTACGTTACAGATAGCTTGAGTGACAATTCTATCCAAAATGTAATTACGACTAGTCAAAAAAGACGTTGTTGATATCTACAATGTTAAATCCGGATAGTCAAACTTAGCTTTTAAATGTTAAAAGGGCTTGCCATTGACTTACAGATCTAAGTTGGGGGTTCAGAGACCGATTAGGCAATAGCAACTGTATTAAAGCTTTGGGAAGCTTTTTGGAAAGTAAAATCCAGCTTTTTCGTTTTGTTTAGGCTATATGTCTATGTGGTGTTTTAAATAGGCAAATCATGTGTAAATTCATGTCAACACCATTTCTGAGTATTTTCTCTTTAAAACTGCAGTGAACCAAGAACAGTCTCAAAAACACGGTTTGAAGTCGCTGGTGTTTCTGACGTCACAAACTACCTTGTAACCAATCAGATCAACGTGTGATCGTCAACCAGTGGATCTCTGAGCTGAGTGAGTGAGTGGAGGCGGGGCTCATTTGCAGATTCATAGAACCACGTATGCTAAATGAGGCAAGGGTGTAGTGACATTCAAGGTATTTAAACTTTTTCCTAGAAAAAAATGTCTTCATGCATTAAAATATGTAATTTTGGTGATCAAAGATGAGTTTTAAGGGATAAAATTATTGACTACAGGGGGACTTTAAATATTAGGCCTACACATGAAGCTTTTTTATAGGCACCAATAAGTTAAAAAAAATCTGGAATCTATCAATGTATTTAAATATTACTACATGTATATTTTAGCTAAAATATCTATTGATAATAATATTAATGTTGTTATTGTTGTTATTTTAAAGGGATAGTTCACCCAAAATTTTAAATTCTGTCATTAATTACCCTCATGTCGTTCCAAACCTGTAAAACCGTTCATCTTCGGAACACAAATTAAGATAATTGTGATGAAATCCGAGAGCTTTCACAGCCTCACTTTCATTCCTGCACTTCCTGATAAAAGTTAAATATGGTGCTGCTGAGAAAGGTCTATTTCCGCCATGTAAGAAAAAAAAAACTTGTTTCG